>CM051239.1:416004175-416454175 GCA_027917425.1 Gastrophryne carolinensis
AGGTTTGGCAGTAGTACAGTGAACGGGTATAGAATGGCTGCAGACTAAGAGCAATAGGTAGGTGGGTCATAGGCCATCAAGGTAAGTCTCAGCACCGCTGTGCTGTCATGTGACCTCCATATAGAGAGCGGGCTTCTCGTGAATAAGTAGATGTATGGCCATCTAAGTCATACAAAGGTTTGCCAGTAGTACAGTGAACGGGTATAGAATGGCCGCAGACTAATAGCAATAGGTAGATGGGTCATCCGCCATCAAGGTAAGTCTCAGCACCGCTGCGCTGTTATGTGACCTCTATATAAAGAGCAGGCTTCTCGTGAGTAAGTAGTTGTATGGCCGTCTAAGTCACACAAAGGTTTGTCAGTATAACCCACGTAGTACAGTGAACAGGTATAGAATGGCCGCAGACCAATAGTAATACGTAGGCGGGTCATCCGCCATCAAGGTAAGTCTCGGTGCCGCTGTACTGTCATGTGACCTCCGTATAGAGAGCGGGCTTCTCGTGAGTAAGTAGATGTATGGCTGTCTAAGTCACACGAAGGTTTGGCAGTAGTACAGTGAACGGGTATAGAATGGCGGCAGACTAAGGGCAATATGTAGCGGGTCATCCGCCATCAAGGTAAGTCTCGTCGCTGCTGTTCTGTCATGTGACCTCCGTATAGAGAGCGGGCTTCTCGTGAGTAAGTAGATGTATGGCTGTCTAAGTCACGCGAAGGTTTGGCAGTAGTACAGTGAACGGGTATAGAATGGCTGCAGACTAAGAGCAATATGTAGGCGGGTCATCCGCCATCAAGGTAAGTCTCGGCGCTGCTGTGCTGTCATGTGACCTCCGTATCGAGAGCAGACTTCTCGTGAGTAAGTAGATGTATGGCTGTCTAAGTCACGCGGAGTTTTGACAGTATAAGCCACGTAGGACAGTGAACGTGTATAGAATGGCCGCAGACTAATAGCAATAGGTAGGTGGGTCATAGGCCATCAAGGTAAGTCTCAGCACCGCTGTGCTGTCATGTGACCTCCATATAGAGAGAGCAGGCTTCTCGTGAATAAGTAGATGTATGGCCATCTAAGTCATACAAAGGTTTGCCAGTAGTACAGTGAACGGGTATAGAATGGCCGCAGACTAATAGCAATAGGTAGATGGGTCATCCGCCATCAAGGTAAGTCTCAGCACCGCTGCGCTGTCATGTGACCCTCCATATAAAAAGCAGGCTTCTCGTGAGTAAGTAGATGTATGGCTGTCTAAGTCACACAAAGGTTTGTCAGTATAACCCACGTAGTACAGTGATGAACAGGTATAGAATGGCCGCAGACTAATGGCAATACGTAGGCGGGCCATCCGCCATCAAGGTAAGTCTCGGCACCGCTGTGCTGTCCTGTGTCCTATGTATAGAGAGCGGGCTTCTCATGAATAAGTAGATGTATGGCTGTCTAAGTCACATGAAGGTTTGCCAGTAAAACCCAACCCACGATGGATCTAGAATGGCCACAGACTAATAGCAATAGGTAGGCTGGTCATCCGCCATCAAGGTAAGTCTCAGCGCCGCTGAGCTGTCATGTGACCTCCGTATAGACAGCAGGCTTCTTGTGAGTAAGTAGATGTATGGCTGTCTAGGACACGCGAAAGTTTGCCAGTAGTACAGTGAACGGGTATAGAAGAGCAATACGTAGGCGGGTCATGAGCCATCAAGGTAAGTCTCGGCACCGCTGTCATGTGACCTCCGTATAGAGAGCAGGCTTATCGTGAGTAAGTAGATGTATGGCCGTCTAAGTCACGCGAAGGTTTGACACTATAACCCATCACCCGGGTCTGGGACTTCTTTCATTCATTTCAAACCTGTAGTGAGAGCTCAGCCTATAAAAAAAAGCTTTGCTTACCTTCAGCAGGAGAAATGGTAAAAATAGCCTCAGGGATTATTTTAGTGTGTAAGCGCAGGGCTTTCAATCATTCGTTATGAAAACTCCTCAATGATTACATGTCTGCTACTATTTTATCATCTTTTTTTTTTTTTAATTCATTTTAATGTGCCTCAGACAGACTGAACGTAAGCAAAGGGCTGGTTACGCAGGCTGAGCAATCTGATGATTTTAAGACTAATATTGGCAAAGTTGCACAGTTTACCGAGGATATATTAAGAGAGGGAATGCGTCCAAATAACCAGTCTTTACTAGTAAATGCCCCCCTATGTTTTTTTCTTGGGTAAATAAAGTGTACCAAAACTTATATTAAAGTAATTCAGCAGCCAAACAAAAGGGAACTTACCTTTTGTCCCCTGAAACTGAACGGTGCTGGTCCACAATCAGCAACTTGTGTGATTGCTTTATCCGAGCACGTGTTTCCTTTGCCGTACAGCGCACAGATATGTGTTGGCCTGGCAACCAGTGCTACCATGACCCCTCTCCATTCATTGCAAATAAGGGGGTGTGCTGCATTGTAGTCAATGAAGAGGACATGGCCACACCCTTGTGTGACTGATGGTGGGAGTTCAGGCCCAGGGCTGTGGTGGGGGGCTCAGATCCAGCAATCATGTGAGTAGTTGATCAGACTAGCACCGATCACCTGCGGGGGACAAAAAGTGAGTCACCTTTTGTATGGCTGCTTAATGACTTTAAAATGGACCAAAACCCACTTCGATTGGCCCGGCCGATCGATTCCCTCCCCTCGGGGTATCCAAAATCGGGATGCCCCGCTGTGTGAAACCCCCTCAGGTCGCCCCATACACTTACCCTGCTTCCCAGTCCAACAGTGCTGGCGCAGGCCGCGGCCACATCCCGCTGTCCCTCTAACAGGGTGCATGCCTGCTCCAGGCATTTGTTAATGGCCGGTGCTGGCACGTTTCCTGTTAGAGGGTAGCGGGGGATGCGGCCACCAGCGCGCTCGGAGCCGCTGGCCTTAGGCGAAAGCTTAGATAATGTGACGTCAGCAGCCCCGAGCGCGCTGATTGGACGAGCGAACGCGCATGTCCTGTAGGTCCAGGAAGAGGTGAGTTAACTTTGGGCGATCTGGGGGGTTTCACACAGCGGGGCACCCTCGATCGGGGTGCCCCGGGGGAAAGGACCAAAACCCAGGATAGTCAAAATCTTGGGTTTTGGTCCACATTAAAGAGTTGGCTCGCTTCAAGAGATTTATCCTAGGGTCATCAGTTTGAAACCCCCGTCGTCCCTAATAACTTTCCTCCTGACGTTCCCATGGCACATTTGCTGGCTCTGGTCCAATCAGGGCTGTCCATATTAATGCATAGCACATAGCTACGTTCATACCAGAGCATAGGGTGCCGGAGCGGCCACATTACTGGTCTCCCTGCTGACTGAGGCAGGCTCCTGCCCCCATCTGAATGGCTGAGCATGGGTGCACGCTTCAGCTACAGGGCAGTCATGGATGCAGCCATGGCATGGGAGCCCTGTAAATGTGCATTTATTAGACGATCAGGGGGTTTCACATCCCAATTCAGGGGGACTCAGATGGCCCTGGAGGCCAACTTTAAATGTGGTTGGTCCACTAAGTCTTGGTTTTGGTTCACTTTTAAATTCAGCTGAACCTCTATGGCAACTCTGTGCCAGTGAGGGTCCTAGTCCACAGGACCATACAGCAAATATGACCTTTGGTCCAGTCGCTATGATTCCTGGGGGGCATCCTGATTTGGGAAGTCCCACGGCTATGTGAACCCCTGCCCTCGCCCCTGCACTAACCAACCCCCAATGTAATTAAAGGCAGCACAGGCATTGAGGGCTGGATCGCAGCTTGGTAAGTGCAGCTCGGGCTGTCATTCTGACCGTGGGGTATCCCAAACCTCTAGGAATCATTGTAACTGGTTTAACCTAATCTATATCCTGCCATCGTTGGTGAGCCCTGCAATAAAGAGATGGCTTTTGTTAGTGGAGCTCCTTCTGACGGGGGACAGGAAAAGGCTGCACACACACGTGCATCAGCTGCATCTTCTCCAATGAGAGAGGTGTGTCACTGCAGTATTCAGCTCTGTTTTCTCTCCTTGTCATAAAAGGCTCCATGAAGCAAACCTGCATTTGGGGCTCACGGGTGGCGGAAGACCTGGAGCTCATCCGGCACAGGTTTGCCAGGGAAGGGTTTAGTCTGCTTTAAGAGGCTGGGAGGATTAGAGATACTTTACTTGTTGTTTTTATGTTTTGTTCCTCTTCAGGAGACTGAAAGGAGGGAGGATATTCTATTTGCTGTCATTCCTCTCGCCTTTGTTGTCCTGATGACCCTGCAGCCCCCCCACCCCCTTCTATTGGCTGGATTTTACAGAATCAATAAGCTGGAAATGCAGAAAAGCTCTTTCCATGCGGATCCGTAGACAGGACAACTATCCTTTAAAGCATACGTATATTAAGCAGACCAAAACCCAGGATTTTAACTGTCCCGAGTTTTGTTCCATGCCTCGGGGGCATCTCGCTGTGTAAAACCACCCAGACTGCCCTGTAAAACTCACCCTTTCCTTTGTCCAACGGTGCGGGCTCTCGTCCAATCAGAGCCATTTGCTGTGACTATGTCATTTGGCAAGGCTCTGCATCCCCAGAGGCATGCGCCCCTCTCATCTGAATGATGGGGGGATGCGCCTGTTTGAGCTTACCATTGCAAACAATCAAAGCCATTTACCAACTGACATAGGCCTGCCAAATGGCTTTGGACGAGAGCCTGGGCATGTCCCGTTGGACCGGGGAAAAGGTAAGCTTTTACTGGTGATCTAGGGGGTTTCACACAGGTGGGCATCCCAATTAGGAAAGGGCCAGCCCTGGAAACTTTTAGATTCCAGAGCCAGCGAAGCAAGGTTGTGTTACGCCTTAAGCACCTGTGAAAATGAAATGCTGTTATATGGCAGACTATGGAAGATAATATATTTGACACAGTTATATTATATCCACCATAATATTCTGTTGTGTATTTTCCCGACACTCAAACATAGCTGTGACAGGTCTATAGGAAATGACAGGCACCAAACCCGCTTGTGATTTGTTTCTAATTTTTTTAGTCAAATTTTTATTTTTCTATAGCCTATCATAAAATGGTGTTCAACTGTTACATGCTTTTAGTGATAGTTGTCCTTTAAATGGACTGCCCAGGCAAAGAGTTAACTAAGTGTGCTCACGTGTTATCTCACGTTTGTGTCAGGGGCTGTGTCTATAATAAGTCATTGAAGTTTCCTTTTATTCAGTGGTATTCTTCTGACGGCGCTGTGCAGGGGACACTGAGCAACACTCATTTAAAAACCTGAAGACAAAGGCATTTCAGTGAAGGACTCAGGCAATGGCTGATTATAAACACAGCCCTGACACAAACATGAGATAGCAAGTTAGCATCCTTTAGTTAACCCTTTGCCTGGATTGTCCCTTTAAACATTGATGTGCCAAACCTATGACTACTACAAACAAGCAACCCGCCTTCCTCAGTCCAGCCTCCGGGTTTCTTCCTCCCTATAAATATACCCGGTCTCCAGTTTTAACCTTCTCATTTGCAGTGTTTATAATAGATGTGTATATAAATATATATTATTATATATTTTATTTTGCCCTATGTAATTCAAAAAACGCTGTAATTTCTTTTTCTCACGTGTACATTGAATAAAAAAAAAAACCTCAGCGGGCATGAGGACACGACGCGGGCAACTCGAGACTGTTCATTGCTGTATCATCTGGTATAATGGGGTACCTGGCTATATTGCTGTATCATCTGGTATAATGGGGTACCTGGCTATATTGCTGTATCATCTGGTATAATGGGGTACCTGGCTATATTGCTGTATCATCTGGTATAATGGGGTACCTGGCTATATTGCTGTATCATCTGGTATAATGGGGTACCTGGCTATATTGCTGTATAATCTGGTATAATGGGGTACCTGGCTATATTGCTGTATCATCTGGTATAATGGGGTACCTGGCTATATTGCTGTATCATCTGGTATAATGGGGTACCTGGCTATATTGCTGTATCATCTGGTATAATGGGGTACCTGGCTATATTGCTGTATCATCTGGTATAATGGGGTACCTGGCTATATTGCTGTATCATCTGGTATAATGGGGTACCTGGCTATATTGCTGTATCATCTGGTATAATGGGGTACCTGGCTATATTGCTGTATCATCTGGTATAATGGGGTACCTGGCTATATTGCTGTATCATCTGGTATAATGGGGTACCTGGCTATATTGCTGTATCATCTGGTATAATGGGGTACCTGGCTATATTGCTGTATCATTTGGTATAATGGGGTACCCGGCTATGTTGCTGTATCATTTGGTATAATGGGGTACCTGGCTATATTGCTGTATCATCTGTATAATGGGGTACCCGGCTATCTCCAGCTAAATACAAAGTGGAAGTCGGGGCAGGGAGATTAAAGATAGGTGACCAAAAATACAGGGTAATTCAAAAAGAAGGGTAACAAACATATAGACTGCTGTCCATATATGGGCAAAAGGTTCTGACACTCGGGAAAGGCAGCTTGAGCTTCAAAGCCCCCCCACCCCCCCCCCCCCCCCTGCTGATCTTCTGCTGCCCTCCTAACACCTTCTCGGACAGAGAGGACCCAACATGCTTCTCTGGGAAGGTGTGATGCATGGTGCTTCAAAGTAAGGATTCAGGATCTGTGTCTGAGAGGAGGGGGTGGAGGGGAGAGACCGTGCTTAAAAGTAGGCCAAGGGGATGAGATCATGGTCACTTATCTTGAGAGTTCACGGTCACTTATCTTGAGAATTCACGGTTCACAAGTGCTGGAGGTGTCCATCCACAAGCTTGCCACTTACCTCCTGTGGAAGCTCTCATCACCACTACTCTGCAACTGCATATTAAGGTAACTGACCATTGTCTCCCTGTGTTACTCACTGTAATCTGTAACCCCCTCAGAACAGCATTTGTATTATTTCATATTCCATCATAGCCAAATGTTTATCACTTCCTAGTGTGCTATAGCATTAAAACTTATATATTCTAAGCATACAGCACGTCCTGCTCCAGATATAGTAATTACATGTGGGTAATCCTCCGCCTCCGTGCACTGCAGACATGTAGAAAACAAGCTCCTCCCGGCCCTACATATACCGCGGGACCTCCCACAAATCCCCAGATTTCTCTGCAGTGCTGGAACTGCGAAGACATGAAGTATCACGCTCTCGCAGGCAAGCGGGCCTTACGGCCCAAGGTCCTGTGGGACTATTTCCACCCGTCCTCTTCAGATGAATTATGCCTCCCAGCCTAGGCTGTGCGGGTCGGGTGAAGGTAGGTAGCACCTGGTGTGCTGAATGGAGCTGCGCTCCACCGCAACCCCCCTCCATAGGGTAGGTGGTCAGGCCGATGGTGAGCCTCTAGAGGATGCCCCTCCCGCAATCATTGCCCGTGCCCCTCACAGACTCAGTCCATGGACACCGTCAGCTTCTCCCCTCGCTTCCTCCCCTAACTCGGGGGAAAAGAAAGGGGGGGGTGTGTGTGTGCGTGGCAGCCCGAGTGCCCATTATCCATTAGTCCTTGTTCCTTTAATCAGGGGGTCAGTGTCGCGCCTCACTGTGCAGTGCGAGCTGTCTTTCTTACTATCAGTCTGCCTCGGCAGATTCATTCCAGCGTATCAGCATTAGTCGTTACTTATTCTCTGCTGCGGTACTTGCCGTCGGTTGGAGCTTTGCGCTCTTTGGGGGAGGCGGAGACTCGGCATGACGCGTCACGCGGCACAGCCCGGCCTGATCCTCCCCTCGAGGTTCACAGGCGCCATTTTCTCTATCTTCGCGCGCGTGGTGTGGCTCGTCTCCTCCCTCGGTCATGTAAGTGCCCTCCGGGGCGGTATGGTTTCTATGCTTGTTCAGACAGCGCATGGCACTGACTCCACTCCCCTTGTTCCATTGTGTCTTTCAGAAGCCAAGACTCCGTTACCGGCCGCGGCATAACTTATAATGGGTCCTCTTTACAAATTCTCCCACATCACTAGCGGGTTTTGGGGCATCCAGGGTTGCTTACTGCATAATTCCCTGCGGCATACTGCTTAAAAATCACCATATGGAGGCATATCAGGATTATGGAACCGGGGTCCCTCTGGGACGTGACCGGCTGTGTGCAGTGTGTGGCCAGCCCCTGGCTGAGGCTGACAGGGCACAGGTCTGCGGACAGTGTGCAGAACAGGCAGGTTTGCTAACAGAGGAACCTCCCTTCCTCACTCCCGTCTCCCCGCTCCCAAATATCACTCATGGCGAGTCCCACTCCAGCGGGGACGACCTGCAAGAGGTGCCGCGAGCGTTGCCCACGGCGTAGCAGGTGCTTTCTGGATTGGCCGAGCGTATAGGGCCCGGTAAAAAGCAGTCCCTGACACCTCCAGGCTCTCTCCGGTTCCTGACGATACCGATGATTCTGCTGATATGCAGGACCCTGACCCTTCTTAGGAAGGTGAGCTATTCTCAGACTCGGGCTCCTCACATGGGATGCCCGCGGGCCGTGATGAATCTGAGCCTGGCTCCTGGGGTCTGTGTGACACGGATGAAATCCTGATCAAGATTTTTGAGGTCTTGTCAATCTCTCCTCCTGGGGAGATCCCCAAGCCTAAAAGGGAGAGTTTCCATACAGCGCCGCCGCGCTTGGAGTTCCTAGAACAGGAACATTTCCAGAATATTATATCCCAGGAATGGGAATCGCCTGGTAAGCTTAAAGGGATTCCAGGGGTCTGGGAATGGAAGTACCCTTTTCCCCCTGATGTGGTCAATTTATGGTCAGCTCCCCTGGTGGTGGACGCGCCGGTTATAGTAGTCACAAACCCCCCTTTTATGACTGCCCCCTTTTACCGTACCCTTCGGGATGCTGAGGACCGGCGCATTGACAGACTGGCCTCACACGCATTCTCGTGTGCCGGGACGGCCCTGCGCCCGGTCTGTGCCGCGGCCATCACGGCGGTGGCCGCCAGGACTCTTGTCAGAAAGATACTGGATCACCGCCCTGAGGACCTCCCTTGGGGGGTGTTTAGTGCGCTATCAGACTGCGAAGCCTTTGTTAAGTTTATTCAATCGGCACTGGATGACACCATTAAGATGTGTGCTAGGAGCTCTGCACTTGCGGTAGCCATTCGCCGCCTGGTCTGTCTGCGACAGTGGGGCACCGAGGGAGCTACAAAAAAGGCTCTCACTTGCCTTCCATTCAGAGGACGGCGGTTATTCGGGGCCCGCTTGGACCTTTTTGGCAAAAAGGCTGTAGCACCCCTCCGCAGAAGGCCGCTCCGGCCTCCACGAGGCAGGGTCACCCCTCCACCTCCCTACGTTAGTGTCAAACGTGAATCTGAGGTGTGTTTCCAGCTGTTCGGCGTGGATTTCCAACATGGCGCGGGCAGGCAGCGCCCTGGGCCTTCTGACAGGACCAAGTCCAAATCTGCCAAAACCTTGCAAGCATGAAGGGGCGCCCTCGCCCGTCTGGGCGAGGGGGCGACTGCACAGCTGTCTCACTTCCAGGAATATGCCTTCTCCTTCTGGTGATTCCGGGATGTAACCCACCTGGGCTCAGGATGGGTTCTCGCTGGCCGGTCCCCCCTCAGTTTTTTGTCAGGGTGTTTTTAGTCCCTGCTCTCCCTTCTGAAACTGGCGCTTGTTAATTGCCTTAACGGTATGGGGCCATGGCCTATATAATATATATATAATATATATATATATAATTTTTTTTTTTTTTTTTTTTTCCATCCTCCCCCCCTCATCAGTATGAGGTAGTCTGGACCCCGTGGGCCTATGGCAGGCCTAGCAATTCTACCTTCACAAGTAGTCTATATAGGACAACTCTGTCTTAGGTCACGGGCCCCCTGCGCGGGGAGGGGTTTCGGCCTCTTGCGAAGCTCTAGCCCTCCTTAGTTTCTCTGGGGTCTGCTGGACGCCAAAGACTATTTCTACTCAGTGTCACAGGATCAACCCTGCGGCTTGAGGCACCATTTGGGGCCTTTCTTTCGTGCCCAGGCTACTAGCCTGGCGTGTCTGGGGACACGCCTGAGGTGGGGCTTCTGCGTTGGGACCTACCGGGTCATCTTCCTTGCTCCCCAGCCTCTGCATCAGACGAAGTGGGTCGGTTGGCCGACAGTGTCCCCCGGAAGCTACTGGATGGTTGCTTAAACACCTCATCCCCTCACGGTCACTTATCTACTATTCCCCGCTCCTGGGAAATTGGTTCAGGCTTGCTGCCTTCTTCTCTGGCATTAGGGGACCCCTGGTTGCGGGGCTCTGCCCCCCCTTACTGGTGACTTGCCTTCACCAGACGGGATGGCAGCCGGTGGGCCTGTTGGTGGCACATCAAGATGATGTCATTTATATGCCGAGCCCTCGGGCTCTTCGGCGCAGTAGGTTACTAAAACTACATATGTCCCAGCACCCCGGTGCTTGGTCTGTGCCCATGCCTTCTTGGCAAGGTGGTTCCTCCGGAGCTTCCCATATGCTAGGGCCCCGTCAGGGGGGCACTCCCCTTCCTTACCAGCATCTCCTATAGTATGGTCACCCTGGGTACCAAGCCTCGCAGGTTTGGCAGGGGAAAGGTAAATCCCTTCCACATCCCCCGTGGTTCTAGGTTGGACCCCTTAGAGGGTCCATCTTGCCTGCTGGGCTTGTTGAAACGGTGGGCCCCCGTTGACTCTATATGGCGGGCCTTCTACTCCTTCAGGACCGGTCGGTTTATGGAGGACCCCTGGTCTGTTGAAGGACAATGGCCTGTTTTTTAATGTTGGCCCAAAGATTGTGACAGGTTGCTACCTCTGGAGGGTCCCAGTTCCTGGCCTGGGCGGGGTTCTACTCCCCCTGCTTCTCAGCGGTATACGCTTCAATGGATGCCCTTAGCGGCAGGTTATGCTATCCCAGTGTTGCCTGGGGAGCCTAGCTTGGCTCTAAGGGATCTCCCTCCTGACACAGGGCCTCTGCCCTTGTTCCCACTGTCCTAGGATATTCTGACTCCGGTCAGGGGGCCTGAGTATTTAGGCGTAGCCTTGTTATTCATATGCCTTCTCTTCATCACCCTATTTTTGGGTTCTGCGCACGGTTGGACTGCTAGAGATTCCCATGGGATCTATGGCCTAGGCGGCCCTGGGAGTAATGGTTCGCAAACGCCTCTGCTGAAGGCTGCTGGATTGTAATATCTCTGTCAGGGTGCGGCTCTGCCCTTATTAGGTCTCTTCCTGTTTCCAATTAAAGGTCTCCTGTCTGGGGATTGACGGCTGATTCTTTCGCCCCTTGGGGACGGGCCTCATCTTCTGGGTGACTTAGTATGAGAGGGGGCTGGGAGCTAGCTCCCCAGCTTCCCCTTATTCCACCTATAACGGCTTGGGGGTATCCCATATTGACTGGCATGGGCCTTAGTCTCTTCCCTGTGAGACGTTATCGGTTCCCATAATAAAGCTAAAAAATCACATGGGAAAAGTGTGTGTGTCTGTGTGTGTTTTAGCACTGTTCAACAGCACAAGTATTGCAGGAAGCTCAGCTTGTGGCAGGTCTTTGCTTTTAAAATAGATGGTGTAATCTTCAAATTCGGCCAGTGTTGATTTTCAGCTGTGATTAAGGAGAGGGCAGGGTCAGGAGCTCCGCTATATTGGCTTCACTGGTGTTTTTTTCTGGCCCGTCCTCTCCTTCCTGGCTCTCCCTCCTGTCTTTCCTTAGGACACGTGAGTTTTTGCCACTTGTGTTATATATTCTTATGTATATATTTACTCTGTGATTCACTCAATGGTATTTTTCAGTAGCTAGCTCCAGCTTTGTCTAGAGAGACAACACTTTGACTGCACGGGCTGGAGTTTCTTTGTAAACACTCCCCTGTGCTGAGCTGCCTCCCCTACGCTTGTGTGCAAGCCTAACTGCTGCTAAAGCCATTACTTGTTGCTGGAGCAGCTGGCCTGTTGTCCAGTCTTCTTTGGAGCCTTGACTCTGGATATAATGGGTTTTGACTACTGATGAAAATCTGTCTTATAGATACACAGATATATGTATTGGTTTTGAGTGATGTGTATGTTTGGCTTATGTCCTCCTGCCCTTATGTTCAGGTTTTGTGTTCCACTTTAAGGTGGATCTGGATTCATGTTACCTGGCTATGTATTAAAGACCAACAACATAGAAACATAGAAGGTTGACGGCAGAAGGAGACCTTATGCTCCATCTAGTCTGCCCTTAAATAGTCCTAAAGGATTTAAAAAAAAAAAAAAAAAAAAAAAAGAATTCCTCCCACTTGGGACTTGAAGGGGCATCCCGGGTAGCTTTAACAGCGTAATTCCCTCTGGTCATTGCGACTACCTTAAAGATCACCATATGGAGGCTTCCCAGGATACCGGGCTTAGGCTCCCCTCGGGGCAGTCCCGGCAGTGTGTGGATTGTGGGGTATCCCTTGTGGGGGATAATGTACTTGTTTGCATACCTTGTGCTCAGCAGGCCATAACGCAGCAGTTGGGGGCCCAGGCCTCTGGGTCTGTGGCTCTGGCCCTTTCTCCTACCCCACCCCGCCTTATCTGTACCCCAGATGATGTCACAGTTGGGGAGTCGCAATCTGATATGTGTGCCAGATGGCTAATATTCAGAAAGTTATTTCTAGCTCTGTGGCCAGAAAGGCCTCGGCTAAAAAAAAAAAAAACCCAGATATACTTGGCGACTATAATCAATTATAAGTATAATACTAAAGCATCATATGGAGGCATTTCAGGTTAATGGGCTTGCAATTCCCTTGGCACAGACTCGGCAATATTTTGGATGTGGGGCATCTCTTGTTTGGGATAACGCAGTTCTTGCGTCCCTTGTGCACAATTAACCATTATGCAGCAAACTGGGGCCCAGGCTTCAGGGTCTGCGGCTACTACCTCTTCTCCTACTCCGCCGTGTCTTGTCTGTACCCCCAGTGATTTTATCATGGGTGGTGAGTCGCATTCTGATTTATGTGCCAGATTGGCTCATCTTGAAGGATTTATGTCTACCTCTCTGGCTAAGAAGGCCTCAGCTAAAAGAAAGCATTTGACTCATGCCGTCTTGGCAAGTGAGTTGGACAATTGCGAATTACTTGATTGGTCTGACCCTTCTCAGTTAGAAGAAGGGGAATTATATGTGGATTCAGATGTTTCTGACGGACAGCAATTTGTTGGTACTGAAAGTGAGCAGGGTGAAGAGAGTGGTTACCCCAAAAGCTCTTGCCCAGTTATTTGAGGTTTTTGTTATGACTCCTCCTGAAGTAGTCCCTCTCAAGAGAGGGGAATTCTTGGAGCCTCTAAACCTCGTTTGGAATTTCCAAAGCAAAAGCATTTTGATGATATTATTTTTAATGAATGGGAGAAGCCTGCGTGGCTTCATGGCATTCCCTTGGGCTGGGACAAAAAATATCCCTTTCCAGCTGATACGGTTAAACGTTGGTCATCACCTCCTGAGGTGGATGCCCCTGTACTTCCTGACTCACTACACTCATGGATGGAGAGGACAAGCGTATTGATCAAATGACGTGCCACGCTTTTTCCAGTGTAGGCTCGGCCTTGCGGCCTGTTGGCGCTTCGGCGCTTATGTCGGTGGCTATTAGGTCTGTTGTGAGAGACCTAATGAATAACTCAGGGCTTGATCCGGCCTCTGATGAGTACGCCGCTCTTAAGCGTTGTGAGATGTTTGCATCTTTTGTACTTTCTGCTTTAGATGATACTCTGCTCATGTGCAGCAGAACCTCTGCCTTGTTAATCGCCATTCGGCGGTCTGTATGGTTGCGGCAGTGGGCGGCGGATGTTGTAGCCAAGAAATCGCTTACAGCGCTTCCGTTTGTGGGATTGCGCCTATTTGGGGAAAAATTGGGGTCTGGAAGTAGTTTCTTCCGGTTGCTAACTGGAATTCGAGTCCCGGCCTCCTCCCAGATTTTTCATGTCCCGGATGCCGTCAGATCCGGCAATTGCGCAGGGACTGCGGGCAGCAGTAGCGAATCTGTTAAACATGGCTGTCATCTGCCTAGTGCCTCCGGCGGAAAGGGGTTAGGGGTTTTACTCCAACCTATTTACGGTACCCAAGAAGGACGGCTCTGTTCGGCCTATCCTAGACCTAAGGATGCTTATTTGCACATTCCTATTTTCCGGGTCACCAGAGATTTCTCAGGTTCTCGATAGAAGACCAGCATTATCAATTTGTGGCCCTGCCATTCGGCCTTACCTCGGCCCCAAGAGTCTTTACCAAGATGCTGGCAGGAGTGATGGCTATATTCAGGGTCCAGGGCATCCGCATTGTGCCTTTTCTGGACGATCTTCTTATCGCGGCCTCCTCCTTCGAACAATCAGAGTTGGACACTAGGATGGTGGTCTCTATGCTAGAGAGGTTCGGATGGGTAATAAGTTACCCCAAATCCTCTCTCTGTCCGTCCAGGGAAATTCCCTTCCTGGGCCTGATTCTGGATACATTTCAGGCCAAGGTTTTTCTTCCTAAGTCCAAAATGGTTCTGATTCAGGACTTGATTTGTCTATTCTTGTCCAACCCTCGTCAGTCTATCCGTCTAGGGATGAGACTAGTGGGATTGATGGTAGCTGCATTCGAGGCAGTCCCGTTTGCCCAGTTTCACATAAGGACGCTTCAGCTCTTCCTCTTGGCAAAGTGGGACAGGTGCCCACTATCATTAAATCAGACTTGTCTATTGTCTCCCCACGTTTTGCAGTCCCTTCAGTGGTGGTTCATATCCCACAACCTCCAGAAGGGCAAGTCATTTCTGACTCCGCGTTGGGAACTGGTTACCACGGATGCCAGCCTGGTGGGCTGGGGGGGCTTCTGGAAGAAGCATCAGTTCCAAGGATTGTGGGGGCCTCAGGAGGCTCATTCCCCAATCAATGTATTAGAGCTTCGGGCCATACGTCTTGTTCTACTTCGATTTCTTACAGGGTCTGCCAGTTCAGATTCGGTCAGACAACCGAACAGCTGTTGCATACATCAATCACCAGGGAGGGACTCGCAGTTGGGGTGCCCTCCGGGAAGTGTCTCTGATCTTTCAGTGGGCAGAGATCAATGTTCCCTGCATATCAGCAGTTTACATTCCGGGGATAGAGAATGTGTAGGCAGACTCCCTGAGCAGGGGATGTTCTCGCCAGGGAGAATGGTCCCTCAATCCAAGGGTCTTTCAGTTCCTCTGTCACAAGTGGGGGACTCCACGGTTGGACCTTTTTGCTTCTCGTCACAATCACAAGCTGCCAGCTTTTGTGTCTCTATCCCAGGATCCTCTGGCAGTGGCAGTGGATGCCATGTCTCTGGCCTGGAAGGATCTGGGGTTCCTATATCTGTTTCCCCCATTCTCCATGATCAGCAAGGTGGTGCGCAAGCTAGCACTGGAGGAGGCGCCAGCAATTCTGGTGGTGCCAAGGTGGCCAAGACGCCTGTGGTACGCAGACGTCGCAAGGCTGGCAGTGGATCGTTTCCATCTGCCTCTTCTTCCAGATCTCATCACTCAGGGGCAACTTTGTTACCCCAATTTTCAAACGTTGGCTTTGACGGCATGGCTGCTGAAGTCTCCATCTTGAAAGAAGAAGGTCTTTCTGATGTGGTTATTCAGACTCTTATTAGAGCTAGGAAGAAGTCTTCCTCTGTCATTTATTACAGGACTTGGAGGTCCTATATTGATTGGTGTGAATCCAGGGCTTTGCCCTGTAGAGTATTTTCTATTCCTAGAATTCAGGAATATCTGCAACGAGGTCTGGATATGGGATTCCAGATTAGTACTTTGAAAGGGCAAGTCTCTGCCTTGGCTATTTTCTTTCAAAGGTCGTTTGCTCTTCATCCTTTGGTTAAGACCTTTTTCCAAGGAGTCGCGCATGTGTGGCCTCCCAGAAAGCCTATACTTCCTGTTTGGGACCTTAACCTGGTGCTTTCAGCTATGCAGGCCGCTCCCTTTGAACCTTTGCAGGATATTCCTCTTCCTATTCTTACTCAGAAGGTTGCCTTTTTGGTTGCTATTACTTCTGTCCGCCGAGTTTCTGAACTGGCGGCTTTGTCTATTCTAGCCCCTTATTTTGAGAGGCATCAAGATAAGGTTGTTTTCCGTTTTAAACCGGATTTCCTTCCTAAGGTGGTGTCTGCTTTCCACCTAAATCAGGATATAGTTCTTCCTTCCTTGTGTCCTAAACCTGGTAATGACAAGGAAAGGGTCTTACATTCTTTGGATGTAGTTCGTTGTGTTAAGTATTATTTAGTTACTACCTCGGCCTTCAGCAAGACGGACGCCCTTTTTTGTTGTGCCTTCTGGGCCCAAGAAGGGTTTTGCTCCTGTCAAATCTTCCCTTAGTAGGTGGATACGTCAGGCCGTCATTGGGGCCTATATGGCTAAGGGGAAGGTTCCCCCTTTTCGTGTCACCGCTCATTCTACTCGTGCTGTTGGAGCCTCTTGGGCTTTTCAGCACCAGGCTTCTGTTGAACAAGTTTGCAAGGCTGCGACTTGGTCTTCTGTGCATACTTTTTCTAAGTTTTACGAGCTTGATGTGCGGGCCTCAGCGGATGCTGCTTTTGGCCGCAAAATTCTGCAAGCTGCAGTAATTTAAGTTATGCATTATTCCTTTGAGATCCCCACCCATTATAGACACTGCTATTGGATGTCCCAAGTGTCATGGATCTTTGGAAGTGGAGTGTGTGACATACTAGGAATAATACCATTTTGTGTGTACTCACCTGTAAAATGGTTATTACGAGTATGTCACACACCCCACTTCCCCCGCCCTTTTTGTTCTAGGGATCCTTTATATGGTGATTATTATTATTGAATATAATTGGCTCTTCCTGGTTCTCACTGCTTTTTAATAAGACTGAGGAATAGTGGGAGAAACCCGGTACTTATGGACCAGGAGGGGCTCCTTTTTCCATGTCATCTCTGCAAGATCGCCCTCTACAGGCCGGTTTCCCAAGTGTCATGGATCTTTGGAAGTGGGATGTGTGACATACTCGTAATAACCATTTTGCAGGTGAGTACTCACAAAATGGTATTTTTTTCTGCCATTCTGGGGGGTTTCACGCAGCGGGGTGCCCCGCGAAAGTGGGCCAGAACCCAGGATAGTGAAAATCCTGGGTGTTGGTCCACTTTAACTTGAGCGATCTTTTTGTTTTAGGCAAGAATCTGTGTGTCCGCAGGCTTTGGGCCTGGTATTCCTGATAGAAGGGCTCGGACAAGGGTTTTTGGGAACGAGGTCTGTGTGTCCGGGTGTCCCTGGTTTATAGTTGGATCACGTGACCCGCGGTTCCCTGACAGTTACCCTCTAGTACAGGGGTACTCAACCACTTTTTGTATAGGTCCATTAACAGGCATCCCATGAGAGTTGAAGGTCCGGATGGGGGGGCTGTTGCGGGGGTTGGATAGATAGAGTGCAGTGCAGTACTTCATATGACAATGCTAGGTGCCAGGGAGACTAATCACTACATCGCTTATCAAGGGGCAGCTCTGAGCATGGCAACACATAAGCAACTGAGTGCAGGGCTGTCATGGAAGGGGTCCGAAAATCTGGCACTGAGGTCCTCATTCGTACCCTGGTCCGCCAGTTGAGTACCGCTGCTCTAGTAAGTTTGATCTTGACTGTTCAGGTGGGCAATTATATACACCTTTCTCAGCCTTCTGATTTATAAGGTAATGCGATGAGATAAATCGAGAATGTAACAACAAACGTTACCTGAAGAAAAGAATGCTCATTCCATATAAAGCAAAAGTCACCGCCTCGGCCCAGAGGTTGAGAAACCTTCCCTGGGCCCCTGATGACAAACTGCTCCTGTAGATCTGTTTGTGAGAAAGCTCAAAAAAATGTGCTGCTACTTTAACACGCTATGTAGGACAACCCACAGGTGTGCTGCCAAGTGTGCGTGCCTCTCGCTGCAGAGCCAGGCGCAGACAAGTGAAGTTTTAATCCATTTATTATAGAAGCGACAAACAAATATTCTATCTAAAAATTAACTGCAAGTCTCCAATATGTTCAAATGTCTCAAGTGCGTAGGCCCTTAATGTAGAGGGGAACTTTCAGCACTGCCGCGGCTCAGATTTAGTCTGGGAACAACGCACGTTTCATCTTGCTATGACGTCTTCTGGTTCTGATTGGTGTAAACTGAAGGGAGGTATTTCAGTAGTGTGAGTGGGGGAAAAAAGGTTCATGGGAGTTGAAGTATCTCATTGTAGTTCAGTGGACGCAAATGCGTTTATTCTTGGTGTGCCACACACCCCGCTTCACCTTTAGATATTCATCCATTATTGGGTTAATCCACCGCAGGTGACGTAGTGCAGAGAGGAAGTCTTGTAACAAGCCCCCTTCCGGCCTATATATACCTGGTACCTCCCCTCAATCACCAGTATTTTTCTCTCTGCTTGCTGACAAGTCAGAAGATGGAAGTCTCCTGCTTACAGGTAGGCCGGGGTATTCTTACCCCGCCACCCCCCTTTTGGTCAATTTCTGCCCGGTTTGAGTTTGTATACCTTTATGGTGGATTGGAAGCCTCCCAGCCTAGGCTGCTCACTGGGCAATTGGTAGACGGCACTATAGGTGCCTAGGAGCTTATCTCCTCCGCTCGACCCCCTCTTTTGGGGGCAATGCGGCTATCCGGCATGGTGATCCGGAAATGGGATGCCCCTGTCCCGAGGGTCCCCTTAGCCCCTTACTCCCCCGTTACGGTCCCTTCTCCCTTCACTACGGGGGGGGGGGGGTATAGAGGGTTGTGTATTATGTATAGTGTTTCACTGTATTGCTGTCCTTTACATGTGTGTGTTCACTTTGTGCACATAAACAGACTGCGCAGCATGGTGCGCTTAGTCTGTTATGCTGGAGCTCCGGGCAGATCCTCTAAAAAAAAAAAAAAAAAAAAAAAAAAAAATGTTTCAACAGTGGCCAGTGTGTTGGTCAGCTTTATGGGGGCGGGGCAGCGGACCACGCTCAGCAGTTGGGCTTGCCGCCTCAGTCTGCGGCCCCTCCCGCCTCCCCCCTTCCCCGTTGTCTCCGTGCGGCAGCCTGGTGGCTGCGCTTATGCTTCTCCTCCCCCTCCTCCGCCGCCTGGCTGTGCGTGAACCAGCGCAGCTGGTGGCAATCTCTCAATGAATTGGGCGCACATGAGGACGCTTCTGACCGGGTTGTAGGGGGCGGCTCCCTGTGACGCGGGGGGGCGTGGCGCCGGCGGGAGCGTCGCTCGGCGGCCCCGGCCTCACTTCCTCCCTGTCTCTGTTAAGAGAAGTCACGTGGGGGGGCGCGCGCTGCAGCACACGTGTGTTTTGTTATCTTGCTGCTGCTGCTGCTACATTGTCCCTCCGGTCCTGCGTTGGCCTGTCAGGTAAGCGGCCCCGCTTTGGTGGGGCCGAGAGTGAGATTTCTTTTTGTCCTTATTTCTTATTATGGAGAAAAAAGGGGGATATTTGGAAAGCGTTTAAAGAGGCACTCTTATCATTTATATATGATGCATAAGACATGCTGCATGTGTTACACTTATATGGGGATCTGATGGTTTGTTTCTTTCCTTTCAGATCCTGGGATCCCTGATTATAGCGGCCCTCTGGCTCTATGTTGCCTGGCTAGTCTTTCTTTTTTAGAAAAGAAAAAGGGGGATATTTTTTATATATAAAGTTTACACATTTAATATATATATTCTTAGATATATATATATATTTACTAAGGGGGACCTTTTCTTAAAAAAAAAAAAGAGTATTTATATAACAAAAACCCTCCCTTCCGGGACATTTTTGATAAGGGGGCATCCCGGGTTGGCTTATGCCTTAAAAATCCCAGTATTTGCGATACAATAAATCACCAATATGGAGGCTTCCGTTACTACCGGAAACGACTCGTCAGAGCCGTCCAGGGGGTGTGTGAAATGTGGGGCTGCGCTCCCGGCTGATGATGTCTTTATTTGCATTCCTTGTGCAAAGCAGAGTATTGCGCGTCAGTCTGTTGATCCGGCTGCTGGCCCGTCGCAACTTCCATCATCTCCTGCCTCTCCCTCCCTGTTCCGGACCCCGCATGACACTGTCAAAAGTGGGGATTCGCAATCCGAGGTGGCGGCAAAGTTGGTCAGCCTTCGGAAAGTATTGCCCGTTAAGGCAGGGTTGAAGGCCCCTGCAAAACGGAAGCGCCTGACTCCAGTATCTTCGGCTCCACAGGACGAATTATGTGAGCCTGTGGAATGGTCCGATGGCTCCCCGGATTAGGAGGAATTCCTCTTTGAGTCAGATGAGCCGGCAGATCAGCTTGAGGCTGATGCGACTGGCGATTGGTCGGCGGGGGTTGCCCTTGACACCCCCTCCATTTTGGCTCAAATGTTTGAAACTTTGAATTTAGATCCGCCTGAGGCTGTCACCCTGCCAAGGGGCCAGTTGTTTAAAGAGCCTCAGCCGCGTTTGGTTTTTCCCAGACAGCACCACTTTGAGAGGGTGGTCCTTAAGGAATGGGAACATCCCACGCGGTTATCTGGAATCCCTTCCAGGTGGGAAAGGCGTTATCCCTTTCCGCCAGAATTGGTGAAGCTTTGGTCCATTCCTCCTGAAGTCGATACCCCTGTGCTAGGGCTCTCTAGCACCGCTATGGTACAGTCTGCTGAGACCACTGTCCCTAAAGATGGGGAGGATCGTCGGATTGACCAGTATGCTCGCCATGGCTTTATTTATGCTGGGTCAACAATGCGCCCTGTGTGCGCTTCGGCCCTTCTTCTATTAGCAGTGAGATCTGTAATCCAGGGGCTATACGAGGATCTCAATCCCGCTTGTAATGAGTTCGCTGCGCTTAAGCAGTGTGAATCTTTTGTGTCCTACGTTCTATCCGCTCAGGACGATGCGCTGGCTATGAGTAGCAAGACAGCGGCAATGCTGGTGGCCATTCGTCCGTCTGTATGGCTGCGACAGTGGTCGGCGGATTCAGCTTCTAAAAAGGTGCTCACAGCTCTCCCCTTTTGGGGCTGCGTCTGTTTGGGGAGAGAATTGATTCTGTCGCGAAAGGTGGTAAGATGCCACAGCGCAGGAGGCCTCGACGCCCCTTTAGGGGGGCAGGTTCTGGTAGGCCTTCCTTTCGAGGATACAGAGCAGGTAGGGGGGCTTCCCTTCCCTCTACCAGTCGTACAGGTTGGACTCGGGGTAGGGGCCGTGGCCGTTCCGCCCAGTCCTGGGGCTCCAAGCCCAAACCTGCTGGTAAGCCCGCTCAGCAATGAGGGGCTGCCCTCACCCGTGCGGGTGGGGGGACGATTACGACACTTCTCCCAGGTTTGGAACCGGGAAGTTCCGGACAGATGGATTCAGGAGGTAGTGTCGTCCGGTTACAAGCTGGAATTCGAGTCTCGCCCTCCTTCACGGTTCTTTCGGTCTCGGGTGCCCATCGATCCTGTCGCTGCACAGGGGCTCCTGGCGTCGGTAAAGAATCTACTAGAGATGGCGGTCATCCGGCCGGTACCGCGCTTAGAGACGGGCCTCGGTTTCTACTCCAATCTGTTCGCAGTCCCCAAGAAAGATGGGTCAGTTCGTCCCGTCTTGGACCTGAAGTTACTCAACAGGTTCATCCGGTTTCGGAAGTTTCGCATGGAAACCTTGCGCACTGCCGTCGGCTCTCTTCGGCAAGGGGACTTCATGACGTCCATAGACATCAAGGATGCTTACCTTCATGTTCCCATCTGCCACGCTCATCAACGTTTTCTTCGATTCGTGATGAAGGATCAGCATTATCAATTCCTGGCACTTCCGTTTGGCCTTACCTCAGCTCCAAGAGTGTTCACCAAGGTGCTGGCAGGGGTCATGGCCATTTTCAGATCTCGGGGCATTCGTGTCGTGCCTTATTTGGACGACCTTCTCATCATGGCTCCGTCGCTCAATCAATCAGAGACAGACACCAGCATGGTGGTCTCCACGCTGGAAAGCTTTGGTTGGGTGATCAACTTCCCCAAGTCCTCCCTCGCTCCGGCCAGGGTAGTGTCCTTCCTGGGGATGCAGTTGGACTCTCATCAGCACAGTGTGTTTCTTCCCCAGTCCAAAATTCATCTGATTCAGGAGTTGGCTCGGGTCCTACTCTCCAATCCTCGGCCGTCCATTCGTCTGGGGATGAGGCTGGTAGGGTTGATGGTTGCCTCCTTCGAGGCAGTTCCTTTTGCTCAATTCCACACGAGGACGCTTCAGCTTTATCTGTTGGCGTCTTGGGACCGACGGCTTCAGTCGCTGGATCAGCCCTTCCAGTTGTCCTCCCGGGTCCGGCAGTCCCTCCAGTGGTGGTTGGTCTCGACCAATCTCGTAAAGGGCAGGTCTTTCCTGACCCCTCTTTGGGAAATTGTCACCACGGACGCCAGTCTGACGGGATGGGGCGGATTCTGGAAGGAGCTGCAGTTCCAGGGGCAATGGGGACCTCAGGAGGCCCACTTACCCATCAATATTTTGGAACTGAGAGCCATCCGTCAGGTGCTTGCTCTCCTGACTCAGCACGTCCTGGGCCTTCCGGTCCAGGTGCGTTCAGACAATCGAACAGCGGTTGCTTACATCAATCATCAGGGAGGGACTCGCAGCCTGAGTGCTCTCAGGGAGGTGTCCCTGATCCTGACCTGGGCAGAGGCCCATGTTCCTTGTCTCTCGGCGGTATACATTCCAGGAGTGGAGAACCAGGAAGCGGACCGGTTGAGCAGGGGCTCTCCCCGTCTGGGAGAATGGGCTCTCCATCCTCGGGTGTTTCGCTCACTATGTCTCCGATGGGGGACACCGGAGGTGGACCTGTTTGCCTCTCGTCACAATCGCAGGCTCCCGAACTTCGTGTCGCTCTCCCAGGATCCTCTGGCGCTGGCAGTGGACGCCATGTCCCTGAGTTGGGGGGATCTGGGGTTTCTATACCTGTTTCCTCCGATACCCATGCTAGGCAGGGTGCTTCGGAAGTTGGCTCTGGAAAAGGTGTCCGCCGTTCTCGTGGCCCCAAGGTGGCCAAGGCGAGTGTGGTTCGCAGACATCGTTCGGCTGGCAGTGGACCAAGTCGTTCTGCCTCTTCGGCCCGATCTGCTCACTCAGGGTCGATTGTGTTACCCCAATTTACCAGCGCTAGGTTTGACGGCCTGGCTGCTGAGACCTCCATCCTGAAGGAGGAGGGTCTTTCTGATTCAGTCGTTAAGACTCTGATCAGTGCTCGGAAGAGGTCTTCTTCTATCACTTACTATAGGACTTGGAAAGCCTATATCGCCTGGTGCGAGATAAGATCTTTTCCTTGTAGGGTCTTTTCAGTCTCCAGGATTCTGGAGTTTTTACAATCAGGGCTTGACTCTGGTCTTCAGCTTAGTACATTGAAAGGGCAATTTTCTGCCTTATCTATCTTTTTTCAGAAGCGTGTTGCGCTTAAACCTTTGGTTAAAACTTTTTTCCAGGGGGTTACGCATGTGCGGCCTCCCAGGAAACCATTACTCCCTGTTTGGGACTTGAATTTGGTTCTTTCTGCTCTTCAGGCTCCTCCTTTTGAGCCCTTGCAAGATATTGCTTTGTCTACCCTGACTCAGAAGATTGTCTTCTTGGTAGCTATCACTTCGGTCCGGCGTGTCTCAGAGTTGGCGGCCTTAACTATCCAGGCGCCTTACTTTGAGAGGCATCAGGATAAAGTGGTCTTTCGGTTCAAGCCAGACTTTCTTCCCAAGGTTGTTTCTGCTTTTCATCTGATCCAAGACATTGTTCTTCCCTCCTTGTGTCCTAATCCTAAGAATGACAAAGAGAGGGTGTTGCATTGCTTGGATGTAGTACACTGTGTTAAGTACTACGTGATTATCACGTCTCCTTTTCGTAGGACGGATTCCTTTTTTGTTGTGCCCCATGGGCCTAAGAAAGGTTTGGCACCAGCCAAATCGGTCATTAGCAAGTGGATACGTCAGGCCGTTACTGCGGCCTATTCTGCGAAGGGGAAAGTTCCCCCTTTTCGTATCACTGCTCATTCTACTCGCGCCATTGGGGCGTCTTGGGCTTTTCAGCACCAAGCTTCTGTTGAACAAGTTTGTAAGGCCGCCACTTGGTCTTCTGTTCATACTTTTTCTAAGTTTTACAAAGTTGATGTGCGAGCCTCAGCAGATGCTGTTTTTGGCCGCAAGGTTCTGCAGACTGCAGTCATTTAAGTTATGCTTCACCTGGCCTTGAGTTGCCCAGCCCTTGTGGACACTGCTTTTGGATGTCCCAATAATGGATGAATATCTAAAGGTGAAGCGGGGTGTGTGGCACACCAAGAATAATACCATTTTGTGAGTACTCACCTGAAAAATGGATATTGTTGGTGTGCCACACACCCCGCTTCACTCCCACCCTTTTTCGGTAGTTCCGAAGCCTTTATATGGTGAAGCTTTTTTATTTATATCAAATTTGATTTTGAGGTTACTGGTGGAATACTGGTACCTTGTCTTTCTGCTTTTTAAATATATTGGTGATTGAGGGGAGGTACCAGGTATATATAGGCCGGAAGGGGGCTCGTTACAAGACTTCCTCTCTGCACTACGTCACCTGCGGTGGATTAACCCAATAATGGATGAATATCTAAAGGTGAAGCGGGGTGTGTGGCACACCAACAATATCCATTTTTCAGGTGAGTACTCACAAAATGGTATTTTTTGCGGTTGCCAGGGGAATCTTTAAAAAGGCTTTCCATCCAACTGAGTTGCTGGCAGCTGTCCCCTCTGCCTCATTGAAACTTTATATTCATGCAATATATTTAAAATATCCTCAAAAAGAAAAAATAAATAGTATTTAGTTTATCTCTAATGTATCCAAAAGGGCAGGATACTCTTGAGACCTTATCGTGCAGTTAGTCCTCGCACTTGAACCCCCTAATTTGTTTTGCTATGTGCATTCGCTCCATAAGATGCACAGCCCATGGGCATACATGGCATAGAGACAGGGGAGGCAGCTGCTACCGGGCCCTTGGGAAAAAGTGCCTCCACCAAACTGTCTCCCCTCCACCTTGCAGAATCTGTGGCAAAAGTGCCAAACTAGCGCTATCCCAGTATGCAGGGTTGGCGTGCGGTCTCCTGGCAGCACCAGGGGCCAGAGCTGTAGGCTCTGCAGGGCAGAAATAAGATACCAGCCCATTGTTTTCCCCCCCAGCACTCTCCCTTGGGGAAACAAGGTGCTGATAGCTTAGTTTAACAGCGCAACAACACTGCATATTGATTAGTGCCTGGGAAAGAACCGGACCTCATTGGGCCCCACTGTTGATAAACCAGAACCCATGCTGTGCCAACACTGCCTAGAACTCCAATCAGATCACAGATCTGATTTGGGATGCTTATATGTGTGTGAATCCTCAAGATAATCCGAAATCTGTCATGCCACAGTCACAGACTCTCCTTTATTCAGTATTGATTGCTGTGCATATTATTGCATGACTAACCGTGCAGAATTATTGGAATGTTGGGCACCTGCCCCCTGGCCACTGCTTCCCCTGAGGAAGGCTTTCACCAGTCCCTAGATACTTTGACTCTTGAGCCAGGTGTTTTTTTTTCCCTCCTCTCAGATCTGGTATCTCCATTGTCATGTAGAGTAGCCCGTGTGTCTGCCTTCGCTATCAGCGTGGCTACTGCGTGATCGGAGGTACTTATTTCGCTCGTCATTGTGGATTAAACAACTTGAGCCAGGTGTTGTGGTTTTGGTCTACCCTAATGGTGGGGTTGTGTTTTTGGGTGAGCCCACTAAGAGTTTTGCTATGGGGCCCTGGGAAACCTATGACCCTAGAGACATTTTGACTCTTGAGCCAAGTGTTGTGACTTTGGGCCCACCTTAATGATGGGGGTGTGTTTCAATCCCTAGAGACATTTTGACTCTTGAGCCAGGTGTTGGGTGTTTGGTCCACCTAATTAATGGGGGTGTGTTTTTGGGTGGGCCCACTATGAGTTTTGCTATGGGTCTCTGGGAAACCTATGTACACCCCTGACACAGCCCCCAACTTTTGGGGGTGCGTCTTATGGAGCAGAAACAGCCAGTAATTTCTTTCCCAATCCATTCCAGGCCATCAGCTCCAGTAAAAAACGGGTTAATTCTTGCCCAGAGGGCGTGGACTGTAAGATAGAAAGGTGTGGCTTCTCCCAGCCCTATATACTCCCAGCTGCCCCAACACAACGCAGTTTCATTCTTGCAGTTGGACTGGGCTACGAAGATTGCTGGATTTTTCTTTCTCCCTTTATCTAGGATTTATGCAAGAAGGGGGGGGGGTCTTCTTCCACGCCCTTATTTCCCACTATGCCTCCTCAGCTATGCTGTATTATGGGATCTTGGTGGTAAGGGTAGTGCCGGGGTCTTGGGGCACTTTAGGGTGTCACGGCACTCTGGGCTGAAGACTTTCTTTTAAAAAGCAATCAGCCGCAGGTTTTGGTCTGGTGAACCTGCTGAGGGAACCTGGATGTATTTTTTATATATCCCCCCCCTTCTCCTTCCCATGTGTTTACTTTATTTTTCTTTACTTTACTCATGCACATAATCACACAAATATGACAAGTTGTGAAATTTTCTTATTCAGCTGTTCAGGGAACTGTGCCAGACATGAATCATGTCAGTTAAAGGGAGCGTTTTGGCAAACACAAGAAACATCACATACTGATGTAGTGTCCCACACAACTGATTGACCATATCCTGGGGGTTTGTAACTTTCCTCCACTGAAGATCCAAACCGTGTCACCCCCATTTCCAGATCACTGCCCATTGCTGCCTCATCGCTTTTTCTGGCTTCAGTCATGATGACTGGTCACACCTGCTCCATTCATTTCAATGGAGGTAGCATGCATTGTAGTGAATGGATCAGGCTTGGCAAGTCAACGACACTGACCACAAGGGGAGGAACGCTGGGCTCTGGGCCACAGCAATAGCGGTGATGAGATGGCCGATACAGGTAAGATTCAAACTACTGACATTGTCCGATTCAGCTGCGTGGGACTCTAGGTGAGTATGTGGTGTTTATTGTGTCTAAGTTTAGGGGGCAGGGAGGAGTTGGGTATGTATACAGTATTACATACAACAATCTACACAACTCTGTACCACTTAGTGTTGTGGATGACTAGTTCCATACACAGCGGGCAAAATAAGCATTGAACACATCACCAACTACATTTCTAAAGGTGCTACTGTCATGAAAATCTCTCAAAAACCCATCCAATCCACACAGGTAAAGAAATCACAAGCCATAGATGTCCAAAAAGTTATGTAATAATGAGAAATGAAACGGGGGGGGGGGGGGGGGGAGGAGTATTGAACATACGAAGAAAGAGGTGCAAAAGGCCAGGGAAATTCATAACTCAAAGCTGGAAACTATCAGTAATTAAAAAGCAATTATTCTGATTTCCCAGATGGCAGTAATGTGAATCCTGTAGACAGCTCCACATTATCTGTGTGTCTCTGATGGATGTTTCTTTATTCCATAAGGCTTGGCAGATAGCTTACTTAGTTGTTCGTGGATCACATAGAATAAGTTTTAAAGTCTATGTTTCAGTACAGAATCTTGCAATAAACACTTCTTACAGCAGGAATCTTGCCATGTACGTTACTTGTGATGTAACCCATACAGCAGGTAAAAAGACTGTAACTGCAGAAGGGAGCGGCAGGTGTGCACTGCTTGAATGCCAAACTAGAAATGGCTGAAAGAGAGGGGAAGAAGGGAGGAGCTAACTAAGGGAGCCAGGAAGGGACAAAGGGAATTAAAGGCACACTGCTCAGCCTATGTAAATAAACATTATATTAAGCAGTTACCCCAGGTAAAATAAAACCGACGTCGTGGGACATGACAGCAATCCTGCCACATAGTGCAAATAATATTAGCTGGTTCAACTAATGGCTTATAAAAAGGCGTCTTATTTCCAAGGTTCCAAACAAGAAACCTCTCATGATGGGTAAAACCAGTGAGCTCTCAAGACCTTCACAACCTTATTATTGCAAAACATACTGATGGCTTTGGTTACAGAAGAATTTTTAAACTACTGAAGGTTGCAGTGAGCACTGTTTGGGAAGAAGCATAAAGTTTGCTCAAGCCCGTGAAATACTGGGAGAAATTTGTCTTCTCAGATGAGACTCTTTGGATGCCATAATTCTCACTGTGTTTGGAGGACAAAAGGCGGCACTGCATATCACCCTAAATACACCATAGCAACAGTGCCATTTGGAGGTGGAAACATCATGGTGTTTAGCATACGGCGCTAGCACAGCTGATATAATAGAAGAAAGGATGTGTGGGCAAATGCACCAAGACATTATTGATGAAATTCTGCTGCCATCGACCAGGATGATAAAGATGAATAATCAGGGAAACTCTCAATTTGTTTCAGAGAAAGAAAATAAAGCTTTTAGAATAACAGCCAGCTTACCCAAATCAAATCTATGGAAGGAACCAAAGCTCAGATTTAATAGAAGAACCCTGTGGAACCTTCAGGATTTGAAGAGTGTGGCCTTGATTCAATAAAGGTAGAAAAAAATTCTCATGGTAGTAAAAAATTCAATTCATGAGAAAAAAAACCTGAGAATGTCACTGTTACTGAATCACCAGAAAAAAAGACAATGAAAGTCAATGGCAGCTTTTACTACAGTGTAGAAAGAAGTAAACTGTTCTCTACTTTTCTTAGGTGTAAAAAAGTGCCATTGACTTTCATTGTTTTCTCAGCTGGTGATTCAACAACAGTGAAATTCTCAGGCTTTTTTCTCATGAATTGAATCTTTTACTACCATGAGAATTTTTTTCTGCCTTTTATTGAATCGAGGCCTGTGTGGAAGAATGGGCCAGGATCACAACTGAGCAATGCAAGCCGTCATCACCAACAAAGGCTTTTGTGCAAAGTATTAAATACATTTTAAAGTATTAAATACAGTTTTCCCTGTGCCATTTCTCGACATTACATGTAACTTAAAATGGACCAAAGACTGGGATTTTCACTATTGCGGGCTTTGGTCTGTCCCCATGGGGCACACATTTTTGGGGTGCCCTGCTGTTTGAAACCCCTCAGGGTGCCAAGCTCACTTACCTCTCCCCGAGCCCATGCTGCGGCTAGAGCAGCCTGCTGGAATCCCAGCCACGCTTGAGAGCGGCTTGCGGTATCACTCTGCTCCCTTCGGCTGTGCGGCAGGCAGGAGGAAGTAAGCCTGCACTGGAGTCTCATAGACTCTTGGTCCACTTTCATTTATAGATCTCTATGGTTTGATTTCATTGCAGGTCTGGATTGGATGGGTTGGGGGGTGATTAATAATCCTTATTGCTTGTTTTCTGGTTGAGTGCACATATGGCCTGTGGAGACTTCAGCCATGGTGGTTCTTTCTGATTGGGAGCATAGAGAAAAGATTGTGCTTTGGATGACAAGGATCTTTAGGACCTTTAGATAGTTCTTTGCCTTCCCCAAGCACCGCTTGCTGTAAATTGCCTCCAGGTTAATGAGTGCTGATCAGATGGTACTCTTAGCTGTAAGATCTATCCTCTGAAAAGACACATTTTAAAGGGACTCTGTAGGCATAGTGCATAAACTGTGATTCAGCAAGTCACCTCATCATGGCCGCACTCTTCCTTCTTTCAGAAGCAGGTGAGTTCTGACTGGAAGAAACATGGCAAAGAGTAGTGGCATCCCCCCTGAATTCCTTTACCATAGACCACCTATCATAGGCCTAAGCTGGTGGTCTAAAGCTCCGCATCATCAGACTGTGGACACCGGGAGAGAGGGAAAACAGCCAGGGTGATGAGAATGTCTGTCTTACAGACTCTGTCCATAATACTAATTATTATGCGGCACTACAGAGCCAAGGCCCAGGCCCAAATATTTCACAAGATAAATCACAAGGTGAAACTGTAAACATCGGTATCTCCACCATTTCTTCTTCAATGTTACAACAGTGCCAAACGTAGTTTCAAGCTTCCCGGCTACAATCAAGGAAGGGCTGAGCGAGCTCCAGGTGTGGGGGCGAAGCGAAGCACATAAATCCAAAAGAACAATTCAAAAGTCAGGGCTGGCGTCAGACAGGCAAGTCCAATAGATGAATCCGGGTTCAGGGGCTGGCGGCAGACAGACAAAGTCCAGTGAGAGAATCCGAGTCAAAAAACCAAGCCTTCCATCCGAGGGTAAATCCAGGAAATCAGATCAGGGATTCAGGAATCAGGAAAACAGAATCCAGGAAGTTAGCTGATAACACAGCAATGAATACAGGCCAGCTGTCCTCTTAAAGTGGACCAAAACCCAGGGGGGATCAGCCCGGGAATCTATAAGATTCCCGGACCGATCAGATCCCTCCCCGCGGGGCATCCGAAATCGGGATGTCCCGCGGGGAGGAACCCCCCAGGAGGCCCACAATCCTCACCTTACCGGCGATCCAACGGCGCATGCGTGAGACGCGGCCGCGTCTCTCGCTTCCCCCGATCGGGGTGCCCCACCTAAGTGGACCAATACCCAGGATAGTCAAAATCCTGGGTGTTGGTCCACTTTAAATTGGTCTGTCAATTAGAGCAGAGAGGGATGTGTCAGAGTCGGAGTGAGGTCACTTCCTGTCCATTTATACATATATATGTATTTATGGATTTATTTAACTCATAGATAGAACACTTTACTTTTCTGCTTTTTTTTTAAACATTACAGCCACAAAGGTAACATGCTCTGCACCTGCAATGTTATATCCTCCCTTATACAGCCACCACCCATGCTGAATCTGATTTGGGAACGGTGCTTCTGTGTTTCAAACTGCCATCCTGAATGTGACTGACTGCTTAATGTGGACCAAAACCCACCGCCTGATGACACTTGAGTCTCCCCCCAGGAGTATCCAGATTCGGGATGCCCTGTTTTGGGAAACCCCCCAGGTCACCCGGTGTACTCTTCCTGTCCAAAAGCGCACGCGTGAGCAGATGACGCTCCCTGCTATACCTTCAGCAGGGCTTGCACCCACTCCAGGCATTTGTGAATGTCCAGCATAGGCACGCTCCCTGTTAGAGGGTAGTGGTTCGGGTCCGCTCGCTTAGACTATTCCTTAGAAGTAGGGGCAGGAGTGTATCTGAGCACACTAATTGGGTTAAAGGCTGCGCATGCATTGTGGGCCCAGGGAAAGGAGAGTTAGATTGGGTGTCCTAGTGGGTTTCACACAGCTGCACAAAGGTACTGCTGCACAAAGATTGGTTGCCTAGGCTGTCAAGTTAAAAGTTTCCATTATTGTGCAGAAAAATGATGTCTTCAATGTGCTGAGCTTATGTGTTATTTTTTTATAAATTAGAGCCTATCTTGTATCTCCCCCCCCCCCCCCACACGTACATACAGATTGCCCATTTTACAAAATCATCCTACCTGCACCTAATGCGTTTTCTGGTCCTGTAGACATCCAAGATGGCAGCACTTGGAGTCTCAGGCTGCCTGCAAACAGAAAGTGTCCCCATAGGCAGTGTGGCATTTCCCCATAGGCAGTGTGGCATCCCCCCCTCCCATTCCCTATAGGCAGTGTGGCATCCCCCCCTCCCATTCCCTATAGGCAGTGTGGCATTCCCCCCTCCCACTACCCATATAGGCAGTGTGGCATTCCCCCCTCCCATTCCCCATAGGCAGTGTGGCATCCCCCCCCTCCCATTCCCTATAGGCAGTGTGGCATCCCCCCTCCTATTCCCCATATAGGCAGTGTGGCATTCCCCCTCCCATTTCCCATATAGGCAGTGTGGCATTCCCCCTCCCATTTCCCATATAGGCAGTGTGGCATCCCCCCCTCCCATTCCCTATAGGCAGTGTGGCATCCCCCCTCCTATTCCCCATATAGGCAGTGTGGCATTCCCCCTCCCATTTCCCATATAGGCAGTGTGGCATTCCCCCCTCCCATTCCCCATATAGGCAGTGTGGCATCCCCCCTCCCATTCCCCATAAGGGCAGTGTGGCATTCCCCCTCCCATTCCCCATATAGGCAGTGTGGCATTCCCCCTCCCATTTCCCATATAGGCAGCGTGGCATTCCCCCTCCCATTCCCCATATAGGCAGTGTGGCATCCCCCCTCCCATTCCCCATATAGGCAGTGTGGCATCCCCCCTCCCATTCCCCATATAGGCAGTGTGGCATCCCCCCCTCCCATTTTCCATATAGGCAGTGTGGCATTCTCCCTCCCATTCCCCATATAGGCAGTGTGGCATTCTCCCTCCCATTCCCCATATAGGCAGTGTGGCATCCCCCCTCCCATTCCCCATATAGGCAGTGTGGCATTCCCCCTCCCATTCCCCATATAGGCAGTGTGGCATCCCTCCCTCCCATTCCCCATATAGGCAGTGTGGCATCCCTCCCTCCCATTTTCCATATAGGCAGTGTGGCATTCTCCCCCCCATTCCCCATATAGGCAGTGTGACATTCCCCCCTCCTATCCCCTATAGGCAGTGTGGCATTCCCCCTCCCATTCTCCATATAGGCAGTGTGGCATTCCCCCGCCCATTCCCCATATAGGCAGTGTGGCATCCCTCCCTCCCATTCCCCTTATAGGCAGTGTGGCATCCCCCCCTCCCATTTTCCATATAGGCAGTGTGGCATTCCCCTTCCCATTCCCCATATAGGCAGTGTGGCATCCCCCCTCCCATTCCCCATATAGGCAGTGTGGCATTCCCCCTCCCATTCCCCATATAGGCAGTGTGGCATCCCTCCCTCCCATTCCCCATATAGGCAGTGTGGCATCCCCCCTCCCATTCCCCATATAGGCAGTGTGGCATTCCCCCTCCCATTCCCCATATAGGCAGTGTGGCATCCCTCCCTCCCATTTTCCATATAGGCAGTGTGGCATTCTCCCTCCCATTCCCCATATAGGCAGTGTGACATTCCCCCCTCCTATCCCCTATAGGCAGTGTGGCATTCCCCCTCCCATTCTCCATATAGGCAGTGTGGCATTCCCCCGCCCATTCCCCATATAGGCAGTGTGGCATCCCTCCCTCCCATTCCCCTTATAGGCAGTGTGGCATCCCCCCCTCCCATTTTCCATATAGGCAGTGTGGCATTCTCCCTCCCATTCCCCATATAGGCAGTGTGACATTCCCCCCTCCCATTCCCCATATAGGCAGTGTGACATTCCCCCTCCCATTCCCCATATAGGCAGTGTGGCATTCCCCCTCCCATTCCCCATATAGGCAGTGTGACATTCCCCCCTCCCATTCCCCATATAGGCAGTGTGACATTCCCCCCTCCCATTCCCCATATAGGCAGTGTGACATTCCCCCTTCCCATTCCCCATATAGGCAGTGTGGCATTCCCCCTCCCATTCCCCATATAGGCAGTGTGACATTCCCCCCTCCCATTCCCCATATAGGCAGTGTGGCATTCCCCCTCCCATTCCCCATATAGGCAGTGTGGCATTCCCCCCTCCCATTCCCCATAGGCAGTGTGCCATTCCCCCCTCCCATTCCCCATATAGGCAGTGTGACATTCCCCCCTCCCATTCCCCATATAGGCAGTGTGACATTCCCCCCTCCCATTCCCCATATAGGCAGTGTGACATTCCCCCTCCCATTCCCCATATAGGCAGTGTGACATTCCCCCTCCCATTCCCCATATAGGCAGTGTGGCATTCCCCCTCCCATTCCCCATATAGGCAGTGTGACACCCCCCCCCCATTCCCCATATAGGCAGTGTGACATTCCCCCTTCCCATTCCCCATATAGGCAGTGTGGCATTCCCCCTCCCATTCCCCATATAGGCAGTGTGGCATTCCCCCCTCCCATTCCCCATATAGGCAGTGTGACATTCCCCCCCTCCCATTCAACACACAGGAAAGTGAAATTCATGTGTGTTGTTCCTCTTTAAATAGGAGGCTGGATGGAATGGAGCAGGTGGCTGGTGCTAAGAAGAAGCTTTCCGTTTTGCAACTGGTGGAGGTCTGCTTTAAAGTGGAAGAAAAGCGGGGATTTGACTTTCCCGGGATATGTTCCGTGCCCCCCATTTGGGATGCCCTTCTGTGTGCAACCTCTCCTCTCTTCTGTCCAATGGTGGATGAGCAGGCTCTCATCCAATCAGAGCCCTTTGCCGTGTTTACATCCTTTGGCAAAGGGCTCTGATTGCCTTCAATGGAGAACGTGTCCCGTCACAGCCTATCTGAATGGCTGGGGCAGGAGCGTGCACATGCTGCAGGGGACGCGGCAGCGCATGCTCCCCATTGTAAACAGTCAGAGCCGTTTGCTGAACGTGGACGTGGACGTGGAAATGTGAGTTATTACCAGGGCATCCTATTTCGGCACACCTGTGTAGAAAGCCAGTGGCTGGCCCTTAAATCTTTAAAAAAAAGGGCTGGTCGCTCTTGTGTTTTGGTCACCTTTAAATTCTAAGTTTGCCAACTCACCTGATGCCTTCAAAAACCTTGGAAAATCTCCAGCGCTTTTAGGACTCGGTTCTTCCGCCTCTTATAAAGTCATCTCACACCAGGAACCCTCTCAAGAGGTCAGAACATAAACGCGGGCGCTGCTGCGTGACTCTGCTGCGTGACTCTGCAGTTTTGTACCTGGATTACCTGCGTCACGGCCGCTTTTGGGGGTAAATCTCATCCACCGGCCTCCAGGATTTTCTTTCCAGGAATTGCTTCTCCTTATTAGATCTTCATTGTGAACCTACAAAGTTTTGAGGCCACCAGAACCTCTTCATTAGGTAAAATGGGTCCATGGTGCCTGAAGAAGATGTCCTGGGGTCCTTGAAATATCCAAGATCCACAATGAAGATCTAATAAAGAGGAGCTAAGCTGTCAGGTGGATGATGGTCACAGGTAATAGACACGGACACCACACGAGCACCTCCAATAATGGAGCGGATGGTGTGCAGCCAGTAAGGAAGTGTAAGTGCTGCTTTTAAACTGGACCTTCAGCATCATTTAATGAAAAGCCAAAACCTTTAAAACTGTTCTCCAGCATCTAAAATTAATATTCTTCCCCCGCTGGGCTGCAACTCTTTTCAGGACTCTAGGACAAAGAAGCATCACATACTGAGGAGAGGAGAGGGGGGAAAGTGCAGGGGGCGGGGTTATAGCTGTCCTGTGCACAGACGGAGCAGATCTGGGGTCAGGAAAAGGACAGCAATCCCAGAATGCAGAGCAGCACAGTCAGAAGACACTGCCTGCCTGCAGGCAGCCTGAGACTCCACAAGACACCATCTTGGATGTTTAAAGGCTCAGAAAACGCACTAGGTGCAGATAGGATGATTTTTAATGTGGGCAATCTGTATGTACGGGGTGGGGGAATCATATAAGATAGGCTCTTATTCAGGGTGAAGGTCCGGATTAATGTGGGCAATCTGTATATACAGTGTGCGTGAAACATATAAGATAGACTATTATTCAGGATGAAGGTTCAGATTTGTCTAAATCATTTATTCACAGGGTACATATTTTATGATAAGATATTCTATTTGTCCAGCAAAATCAAGGTTAGTTTTGCATTGATCATCATCCACATCGTCCTATGTAACAGCTCATTATAATCTAATGTTAGTTTGAGCCAGGCCTTAGCAGTGGTTTGTTTTGTAGCCATGAAGGAATTCATTCATTTCTATTCATATATTTCTCTACATAATAATCCCTCCCGTGGGATTATTTCTGATCCTCTGACCTAATAAGAAATAGGTCAGGTTATAGACTTGAACCCACAATCATTTAACTTTAGGGCATTCCCAGAAAATAGGAAGCAATGTACTGTACCTCAGCCCCATTTATATAATCTCTCTTTGAGAAGCTGAAAACTTGTAAAGCTAGAGGTTTATTTTAATAGAATAATGTAATTTTAGAGCGGATTAACCCTTTTTATTATACAGCAGCATAGTCTCTCCCTCCCTATATAAATACACTACATTAAGACGCACCTGACTACGAGACACAGCTAGGGATTAGAGGAGGAAAAAGAAGAGAAAAAAATATTCTGAAACAAATGGTGTCCTAAAATACCCCCCTCCCAATCACCCCATTACAGGCGGTGTGCAGAATCCCCCCAATCACCCCATTACAGACAGTGTGCAGAACCCCCTCCCAATCACCCCATTACAGACAGTGTGCAGAACCCCCTCCCAATCACCCCATTACAGACAGTGTGCAGAATCCCCTCCCAATCACCCCATTACAGACAGTGTGCAGAACCCCCTCCCAATCACCCCATTACAGACAGTGTGCAGAATCCCCTCCCAATCACCCCATTACAGACAGTGTGCAGAATCCCCTCCCAATCACCCCATTACAGACAGTGTGCAGAATCCCCTCCCAATCACCCCATTACAGACAGTGTGCAGAATCCCCTCCCAATCACTCCATTACAGACGGTGTGCAGAATCCCCTCCCAATCACCCCATTACAGACAGTGTGCAGAATCCCCTCCCAATCACCCCATTACAGACAGTGTGCAGAATCCCCTCCCAATCACCCCATTACAGACTGTGTGCAGAATCCCCTCCCAATCACCACATTACAGACGGTGTGCAGAATCCCCTCCCAATCATCCCATTACAGGCGGTGTGCAGAATCCCCTCCCAATCACCACATTACAGACGGTGTGCAGAATCCCCTCCCAATCATCCCATTACAGGCGGTGTGCAGAATCCCCTACCAATCATCCCATTACAGACGGTGTGCAGAATCCCCTCCCAATCACCCCATTACAGACAGTGTGCAGAATCCCCTCCCAATCACCCCATTACAGACTGTGTGCAGAATCCCCTCCCAATCACCACATTACAGACGGTGTGCAGAATCCCCTCCCAATCATCCCATTACAGGCGGTGTGCAGAATCCCCTACCAATCATCCCATTACAGACGGTGTGCAGAATCCCCTCCCAATCACCCCATTACAGACGGTGTGCAGAATTCCCTCCCAATCATCCCATTACAGGCGGTGTGCAGAATCCCCTACCAATCATCCCATTACAGACGGTGTGCAGAATCCCCTCCCAATCACCCCATTACAGACGGTGTGCAGAATTCCCTCCCAATCACCCCATTACAGACGGTGTGCAGAATCCCCTCCCAATCACCACATTACAGACGGTGTGCAGAATCCCCTCCCAATCATCCCATTACAGGCGGTGTGCAGAATCCCCTACCAATCATCCCATTACAGACGGTGTGCAGAATCCCCTCCCAATCACCCCATTACAGACGGTGTGCAGAATTCCCTCCCAATCACCCCATTACAGACGGTGTGCAGAATCCCCTCCCAATCACCACATTACAGACGGTGTGCAGAATTCCCTCCCAATCACCCCATTACAGACGGTGTGCAGAATTCCCTCCCAATCACCCCATTACAGACGGTGTGCAGAATTCCCTCCCAATCACCCCATTACAGACGGTGTGCAGAATCCCCTCCCAATCACCACATTACAGACGGTGTGCAGAATCCCCTCCCAATCATCCCATTACAGGCGGTGTGCAGAATCCCCTACCAATCATCCCATTACAGACGGTGTGCAGAATCCCCTCCCAATCACCCCATTACAGACGGTGTGCAGAATTCCCTCCCAATCACCCCATTACAGACGGTGTGCAGAATCCCCTCCCAATCACCACATTACAGACGGTGTGCAGAATCCCCTCCCAATCATCCCATTACAGGCGGTGTGCAGAATCCCCTACCAATCATCCCATTACAGACGGTGTGCAGAATCCCCTCCCAATCACCCCATTACAGACGGTGTGCAGAATTCCCTCCCAATCACCCCATTACAGACGGTGTGCAGAATCCCCTCCCAATCACCCCATTACAGACGGTGTGCAGAATTCCCTCCCAATCACCCCATTACAGACGGTGTGCAGAATCCCCTCCCAATCACCCCATTACAGACGGTGTGCAGAATCCCCTCCCAATCACCCCATTACAGACGGTGTGCAGAATCCCCTCCCAATCACCCCATTACAGACGGTGTGCAGAATCCCCTCCCAATCACCCCATTACAGACAGTGTGCAGAATCCCCTCCCAATCACTCCATTACAGACGGTGTGCAGAATTCCCTCCCAATCACCCCATTACAGACAGTGTGCAGAATCCCCTACCAATCATCCCATTACAGGCAGTGTGCAGAATCCCCTCATCACCCCATTACAGGCAGTGTGCCGAATCCCCTCATCACCACATTACAGGCAGTGTGCAGAACCCCACAATCACCCCATTACAGACGGTGTGCAGAATCCCCCCAATCACCTCATTACAGACAGTGTGCAGAATCAAACCTGATCACCCCATTACAGGCAGTGTACCCCCAATCACCCCATTACAGACAGTGTGCAGAATCCTCCCCAATCACCCCATTGCATGCAGTGTGCAACCCCCCAATCACACGATTACAGGCAGTGTGCAGAATCCTCTCAAATCGCCCGATTACAAACAGTTCGCAAAATTTCCTCAATCACCTCAATTTCAGGCAGTGCCCAGAATCCTCCCCAATCACCCCATTACAGGCAGTGTGCAGAACTCCTCCCAATCACCCCTTAACAGGCAGCGTGCAGAATCCCCCCTCAATCACCACCAAGACGCTGGACAATAGAGGACCAGCAGGTGGGCAAGATTACAGATCCCCACCCGGCCACTACCGCTGCTTCTCCTCAGACACACACACTTGGGCAAGCACATTTAGTACATGTACCCATGTGACTGAAGTATTCCATCATTTAGCCTTGGCAAAACAAGAGCCTTTATTTAATGAGTCAGTGTTCTTCAGGAGCTCTGTTGAGTTTTTCACTCGGGACAGGAAGCTAGCAAGTACAAAGTGTCAGCCTGGAAGCCAAGGGGGAGACCGATGGCAGCCCTGGAGGCTCTAGGAGAAAGCCCAAGACCTAGAGGAGGGATTACAGAGGAAATAGAGTCTAGTCTGTCAATGTTTACCACCTCCTCATTTATTGTATGGCTGCCAATCACATGGCTGCTGTTGACCAAAAAGGGTTTACCAACTAGTCTTGCACATCAAAATTTATGACTGGCTTCCATACAAGTAAATAAGGTGTTTACTTAAAGCAGAACAAAACCCAGCAGCGGCCGGCCTGGAATTCAAAAGGACTTCAATTATTCTTCTCTAACATTACTTGTTTCTCCTCAGAAGGATTTACATACAAGAACATAGAACCTCCAAATGTGGAATGGGTTTCCCCTCACTACTAATACTGTATAAGTCTATGGGAGTCCCATTCTCCACTACAGACGGGACCTCTCCCTACTACCACCTATTGTCTAGATTCTGAAACTACTTTACCTTTTCCCGTTGTAGTCTATGGAGGTTAACTAACCAAAATACTAACGGACATCTCTTTTAAGATTCTAAGGTTCTAATCCTTCTTATTTATAGTTTCTGTTTCTAACCCCTTTCTACCCATCACACTACATTATTAAACCTCAAAAAAGATAAATGAAAGACAAAGGAATGAAGAGAGGAAAAGGAGAGGCCAGCAGAAGAGGGATGAGAAAGTAAGAAGATACAAAGTGAAGATTTGCTGGGAAAAGAAGACATTGGTGTATGGACTATGTGTTAAAACATATTGGTGGGAAGCTGGGCTTGTGAGTTGCAAATGACCCCTCTCTATTACTATCACCCTCCCCTGGATACTAAGTGGGGGATGGATCAGTGCTTGCTAGTAGGGATGAGCGAATCGATCCGGACGAACCCGGATTCGATCCGAATTTCAGGAAAAATTCGATTCGGATCGAATCCGAATTTCCCCGCGATTCGATCACTCGAAGTTTTCCTTTAACATCCATTCATTTACATTACAGGCATTCTAAGATGGCGGGCGGGACATGTCTGGACATGTATCCCGCGCCAATGCAAGCTGGGGCAGTCACATGCAGCCTATCAGCAGCCAGCAAGCCCGGTGACGTCACACAGCGGTATTTAACGGCGGCCATCTTGCTTTTCCTCATTTCTCTATTGCATTCGTGACAGACAGACAGAACGCTGTGTAGCTGAGGCAGTTAGACAGGCTGGAGACAGGGACAGACAGGGACAGGCTGGAGACAGGCAGGAGACAGGCAGGAGACAGACAGGAGACAGACAGAAAGCCAGGGAAAGGTAGGAAAAACGGAGCTGGCTGACAGGGAGATTTTTTTTTTTTCATCCAGCCTTTGTTAGCGTTTTCAGGCTGCTTATAGTAACTAACTGTGCATATATACTGAACTGATCTTAAGTCTGCTGTGAGGCATCCCATTCTGTGACTAAAGCAGCCTCTGTTTAAGACCATATAAGCATTTGCTCTTATCATATTTGAAATTAGGCCTGATAAAGACACTTTTGCTGGCCAAAGCACTACTGTACCCTGCCAGCTCGATTCCTGCCCGGGGCATCCCATTCTGTGACTAAAGCAGCCTCTGTTTAAGACCATATAAGCATTTGCTCTTATCATATTTGAAATTAGGCCTGATAAAGACACTTTTGCTGGCCAAAGCACTACTGTACCCTGCCAGCTCGATTCCTGCCCGGGGCATCCCATTCTGTGACTACAGCAGCCTCTGTTTAAGACCATATAAGCATTTGCTCTTATCATATTTGAAATTAGGCCTGATAAAGACACTTTTGCTGGCCAAAGCACTACTGTACCCTGCCAGCTCGATTCCTGCCCGGGGCATCCCATTCTGTGACTAAAGCAGCCTCTGTTTAAGACCATATAAGCATTTGCTCTTATCATATTTGAAATTAGCCTGATAAAGACACTTTTGCTGGCCAAAGCACTACTGTACCCTGCCAGCTCGATTCCTGCCCGGGGCATCCCATTCTGTGACTAAAGCAGCCTCTGTTTAAGACCATATAAGCATTTGCTCTTATCATATTTGAAATTAGGCCTGATAAAGACACTTTTGCTGGCCAAAGCACTACTGTACCCTGCCAGCTCGATTCCTGCCCGGGGCATCCCATTCTGTGACTACAGCAGCCTCTGTTTAAGACCATATAAGCATTTGCTCTTATCATATTTGAAATTAGGCCTGATAAAGACACTTTTGCTGGCCAAAGCACTACTGTACCCTGCCAGCTCGATTCCTGCCCGGGGCATCCCATTCTGTGACTACAGCAGCCTCTGTTTAAGACCATATAAGCATTTGCTCTTATCATATTTGAAATTAGCCTGATAAAGACACTTTTGCTGGCCAAAGCACTACTGTACCCTGCCAGCTCGATTCCTGCCCGGGGCATCCCATTCTGTGACTAAAGCAGCCTCTGTTTAAGACCATATAAGCATTTGCTCTTATCATATTTGAAATTAGGCCTGATAAAGACACTTTTGCTGGCCAAAGCACTACTGTACCCTGCCAGCTCGATTCCTGCCCGGGGCATCCCATTCTGTGACTAAAGCAGCCTCTGTTTAAGACCATATAAGCATTTGCTCTTATCATATTTGAAATTAGCCTGATAAAGACACTTTTGCTGGCCAAAGCACTACTGTACCCTGCCAGCTCGATTCCTGCCCGGGGCATCCCATTCTGTGACTAAAGCAGCCTCTGTTTAAGACCATATAAGCATTTGCTCTTATCATATTTGAAATTAGGCCTGATAAAGACACTTTTGCTGGCCAAAGCACTACTGTACCCTGCCAGCTCGATTCCTGCCCGGGGCATCCCATTCTGTGACTACAGCAGCCTCTGTTTAAGACCATATAAGCATTTGCTCTTATCATATTTGAAATTAGGCCTGATAAAGACACTTTTGCTGGCCAAAGCACTACTGTACCCTGCCAGCTCGATTCCTGCCCGGGGCATCCCATTCTGTGACTAAAGCAGCCTCTGTTTAAGACCATATAAGCATTTGCTCTTATCATATTTGAAATTAGGCCTGATAAAGACACTTTTGCTGGCCAAAGCACTACTGTACCCTGCCAGCTCGATTCCTGCCCGGGGCATCCCATTCTGTGACTAAAGCAGCCTCTGTTTAAGACCATATAAGCATTTGCTCTTATCATATTTGAAATTAGGCCTGATAAAGACACTTTTGCTGGCCAAAGCACTACTGTACCCTGCCAGCTCGATTCCTGCCCGGGGCATCCCATTCTGTGACTAAAGCAGCCTCTGTTTAAGACCATATAAGCATTTGCTCTTATCATATTTGAAATTAGGCCTGATAAAGACACTTTTGCTGGCCAAAGCACTACTGTACCCTGCCAGCTCGATTCCTGCCCGGGGCATCCCATTCTGTGACTACAGCAGCCTCTGTTTAAGACCATATAAGCATTTGCTCTTATCATATTTGAAATTAGGCCTGATAAAGACACTTTTGCTGGCCAAAGCACTACTGTACCCTGCCAGCTCGATTCCTGCCCGGGGCATCCCATTCTGTGACTAAAGCAGCCTCTGTTTAAGACCATATAAGCATTTGCTCTTATCATATTTGAAATTAGGCCTGATAAAGACACTTTTGCTGGCCAAAGCACTACTGTACCCTGCCAGCTCGATTCCTGCCCGGGGCATCCCATTCTGTGACTACAGCAGCCTCTGTTTAAGACCATATAAGCATTTGCTCTTATCATATTTGAAATTAGGCCTGATAAAGACACTTTTGCTGGCCAAAGCACTACTGTACCCTGCCAGCTCGATTCCTGCCCGGGGCATCCCATTCTGTGACTAAAGCAGCCTCTGTTTAAGACCATATAAGCATTTGCTCTTATCATATTTGAAATTAGCCTGATAAAGACACTTTTGCTGGCCAAAGCACTACTGTACCCTGCCAGCTCGATTCCTGCCCGGGGCATCCCATTCTGTGACTAAAGCAGCCTCTGTTTAAGACCATATAAGCATTTGCTCTTATCATATTTGAAATTAGGCCTGATAAAGACACTTTTGCTGGCCAAAGCACTACTGTACCCTGCCAGCTCGATTCCTGCCCGGGGCATCCCATTCTGTGACTACAGCAGCCTCTGTTTAAGACCATATAAGCATTTGCTCTTATCATATTTGAAATTAGGCCTGATAAAGACACTTTTGCTGGCCAAAGCACTACTGTACCCTGCCAGCTCGATTCCTGCCCGGGGCATCCCATTCTGTGACTAAAGCAGCCTCTGTTTAAGACCATATAAGCATTTGCTCTTATCATATTTGAAATTAGGCCTGATAAAGACACTTTTGCTGGCCAAAGCACTACTGTACCCTGCCAGCTCGATTCCTGCCCGGGGCATCCCATTCTGTGACTAAAGCAGCCTCTGTTTAAGACCATATAAGCATTTGCTCTTATCATATTTGAAATTAGGCCTGATAAAGACACTTTTGCTGGCCAAAGCACTACTGTACCCTGCCAGCTCGATTCCTGCCCGGGGCATCCCATTCTGTGACTAAAGCAGCCTCTGTTTAAGACCATATAAGCATTTGCTCTTATCATATTTGAAATTAGGCCTGATAAAGACACTTTTGCTGGCCAAAGCACTACTGTACCCTGCCAGCTCGATTCCTGCCCGGGGCATCCCATTCTGTGACTAAAGCAGCCTCTGTTTAAGACCATATAAGCATTTGCTCTTATCATATTTGAAATTAGGCCTGATAAAGACACTTTTGCTGGCCAAAGCACTACTGTACCCTGCCAGCTCGATTCCTGCCCGGGGCATCCCATTCTGTGACTACAGCAGCCTCTGTTTAAGACCATATAAGCATTTGCTCTTATCATATTTGAAATTAGGCCTGATAAAGACACTTTTGCTGGCCAAAGCACTACTGTACCCTGCCAGCTCGATTCCTGCCCGGGGCATCCCATTCTGTGACTAAAGCAGCCTCTGTTTAAGACCATATAAGCATTTGCTCTTATCATATTTGAAATTAGCCTGATAAAGACACTTTTGCTGGCCAAAGCACTACTGTACCCTGCCAGCTCGATTCCTGCCCGGGGCATCCCATTCTGTGACTAAAGCAGCCTCTGTTTAAGACCATATAAGCATTTGCTCTTATCATATTTGAAATTAGGCCTGATAAAGACACTTTTGCTGGCCAAAGCACTACTGTACCCTGCCAGCTCGATTCCTGCCCGGGGCATCCCATTCTGTGACTACAGCAGCCTCTGTTTAAGACCATATAAGCATTTGCTCTTATCATATTTGAAATTAGGCCTGATAAAGACACTTTTGCTGGCCAAAGCACTACTGTACCCTGCCAGCTCGATTCCTGCCCGGGGCATCCCATTCTGTGACTAAAGCAGCCTCTGTTTAAGACCATATAAGCATTTGCTCTTATCATATTTGAAATTAGGCCTGATAAAGACACTTTTGCTGGCCAAAGCACTACTGTACCCTGCCAGCTCGATTCCTGCCCGGGGCATCCCATTCTGTGACTAAAGCAGCCTCTGTTTAAGACCATATAAGCATTTGCTCTTATCATATTTGAAATTAGGCCTGATAAAGACACTTTTGCTGGCCAAAGCACTACTGTACCCTGCCAGCTCGATTCCTGCCCGGGGCATCCCATTCTGTGACTACAGCAGCCTCTGTTTAAGACCATATAAGCATTTGCTCTTATCATATTTGAAATTAGGCCTGATAAAGACACTTTTGCTGGCCAAAGCACTACTGTACCCTGCCAGCTCGATTCCTGCCCGGGGCATCCCATTCTGTGACTAAAGCAGCCTCTGTTTAAGACCATATAAGCATTTGCTCTTATCATATTTGAAATTAGGCCTGATAAAGACACTTTTGCTGGCCAAAGCACTACTGTACCCTGCCAGCTCGATTCCTGCCCGGGGCATCCCATTCTGTGACTAAAGCAGCCTCTGTTTAAGACCATATAAGCATTTGCTCTTATCATATTTGAAATTAGGCCTGATAAAGACACTTTTGCTGGCCAAAGCACTACTGTACCCTGCCAGCTCGATTCCTGCCCGGGGCATCCCATTCTGTGACTAAAGCAGCCTCTGTTTAAGACCATATAAGCATTTGCTCTTATCATATTTGAAATTAGGCCTGATAAAGACACTTTTGCTGGCCAAAGCACTACTGTACCCTGCCAGCTCGATTCCTGCCCGGGGCATCCCATTCTGTGACTACAGCAGCCTCTGTTTAAGACCATATAAGCATTTGCTCTTATCATATTTGAAATTAGGCCTGATAAAGACACTTTTGCTGGCCAAAGCACTACTGTACCCTGCCAGCTCGATTCCTGCCCGGGGCATCCCATTCTGTGACTAAAGCAGCCTCTGTTTAAGACCATATAAGCATTTGCTCTTATCATATTTGAAATTAGCCTGATAAAGACACTTTTGCTGGCCAAAGCACTACTGTACCCTGCCAGCTCGATTCCTGCCCGGGGCATCCCATTCTGTGACTAAAGCAGCCTCTGTTTAAGACCATATAAGCATTTGCTCTTATCATATTTGAAATTAGGCCTGATAAAGACACTTTTGCTGGCCAAAGCACTACTGTACCCTGCCAGCTCGATTCCTGCCCGGGGCATCCCATTCTGTGACTACAGCAGCCTCTGTTTAAGACCATATAAGCATTTGCTCTTATCATATTTGAAATTAGGCCTGATAAAGACACTTTTGCTGGCCAAAGCACTACTGTACCCTGCCAGCTCGATTCCTGCCCGGGGCATCCCATTCTGTGACTAAAGCAGCCTCTGTTTAAGACCATATAAGCATTTGCTCTTATCATATTTGAAATTAGCCTGATAAAGACACTTTTGCTGGCCAAAGCACTACTGTACCCTGCCAGCTCGATTCCTGCCCGGGGCATCCCATTCTGTGACTAAAGCAGCCTCTGTTTAAGACCATATAAGCATTTGCTCTTATTATATTTATATTATAAGACACTTTTGCTGGGCATAGGCTTACTGCTGCCTGCCAGGTGCACTTCTGTTGAGGCATCCCATTCTGTAACATAGCATACCCCTCTTTATTTACACTAAGCAGCTCTCTTATTTACACTAAGCAGGCCTGTTGGAGGCTGAGTGTTACTGCTCACTTTTGGTGTGCATTATATTCTGTTTCATATAGACCCACCGCTGCCCGGGGTTTTTTTAAATATCACCTACTACCACGCCAGTTAGACTATGTCGGGCAGACAAGTGCCTGGAAGTGAAAAGAGGAGTGGCAGAGGCCAAGATTCCGCAGGCAGAGCTCGCATCAGACTGGGGGCCAGTAGCAGCAGGAGTCACGCTGAGAGACCTAATCTGCCAGTATCTGCTAGCGGTCGGGTCTCCACCAGTAACGCATCTGCCGTGGTAGATTGGTTGACGCGCTCATCAACAACATCATCACAACTTACGTCTGAGACCCCCAGTCTAGGGTCGGTAGGTTCCTCTGACACAACCCTGAGTTGGCATGCCCCGAGAGCAGTCCCTGTCCTCCCATTGCCTCTGGCCTACGCCGTTCCCTCCCCCAGCGACGTATCCTATGCTTTGGGTTCAGCTCCACTCTTTAGTGAGGAGGACCATCAGATAGAGGACAGTCAGCAGCTACTGCCCAGCCAAGAAATGGAGGTGGCTTCTTTAGCTAGGCAGACAAATAGTGATGTGGACAGTGTCGTGGGTGCTGCGAGCGTTCCAGCTCCTGCGCCAGACACTGTTGACGAATCCACGAACATCAGTGACGTACAGCCACAACCCGGTGATGATGATGATGATGACGATGAAGCCGATCGCACTTGGGAGCCGGGTGATGAAGGGGCTTCATCGTCATCATCAGGAGAAGAGGGGTGCAGGTTGCCCCGGAGTCAGCAGCTGAGGCAGCAAGGTGGTAGCAGTCAGCATGGGGGCACAATTCCAAAGGCTGGAGCCGGCCGGGGCCGGGGCCGGGGTAGAGCACCTGCTGTGCGGCAGTCTACCTTATCGGGAGGTAGTGGAGCAGGGGTTCCTGGAGTTGGCAACAGCAGCAGTGAATCAGTGAGGCCAGGGGGTGGGAAAAGTAGCTACTCGGCAGTGTGGCAGTTTTTCCTGAGGCATCCGCAGGAGGGTAACATGGCCACATGCAAGATATGTAGGCAAAAGGTGAAGCGTGGCCAGGGTCCAAATGTTGGCACCACGGCCCTGCGTCAACATATGATGCGTCACCATAAAACGACCTGGGAGAACCGAGGCTCCCAAGGGGTGGTCCAGTCTGCTTCCTCACCAAGTGAGCTCCCAATTTCTGCCAGCCAAGGCTCCAGCACCTCAGCCGAAGGCAGCTGTGCGTCATACCCATCCTCTGTCGCTCCTGCTCCTCCTCCTCCAAGTCATGCATCCCGCCAGCAATCCATCAGCGAAGCCATGTCCAAGAGACAGCAGTATGCGCCCACTCATCCTACGGCGCAGAAGCTGAATGTGCTCCTGTCCAAGTTGCTGGTGCTGCAGTCGCTCCCTTTTCAGGTGGTGGAATCTGCACCTTTCAGAGAACTGATGGCTTGTGCCGAGCCGAGGTGGAGAGTCCCAAGCCGTCATTTCTTTGCCAAGAAGGCAGTACCAGCGCTGCACACTTTTGTTGAACAGAAGGTGGGCCAGTCCTTGAGCCTGTCGGTGTGTAGCAAAATACATGGCAGCGCCGACATCTGGAGCTGTAACTACGGTCAGGGGCAGTACATGTCGTTTACGGCCCACTGGGTGAATGTGGTCCCTTTGCAGCAGCAACTTGGACAGGTCACGCCGCTTCGGCCTCCGCGCTCTCTGCCCATTGGGCCTGTGACACCGTGCGACTCGGCCTCCTCATCCTCCGCCATCTCCTCACCCTCCACTGTAGGCTCAAGTCTCAGTGCCCCTCCAGTCTACCATGTGTGCAGGGCACGGAGGTGTCACGCAGTGCTTCACATGGTTTGTCTTGGCGAACGGAGTCACACAGGGGAGGAACTGCTTAAATGTATTCATCAGGAAATCCAAACATGGCTTACTCCGAGAAAACTTAAAATGGGAATCATGGTTACCGACAATGGGAAGAACATTTTGTCTGCGCTGCGCCAAGGAAGCCTGACCCATGCCCCCTGCATGGCTCACGTCTTCAATCTGGTTGTCAAGCGGTTTCTGAAGTGTTCCCCCCATCTGCAGGACATCCTAACAACTTCACGGAAACTTTGCATGCACTTCAGCCACTCCTACACTGCCAAACACACCCTTCTTGAGCTACAGCGTCAGAATGGTATCCCCCAACATAGTCTGATTTGCGATGTTTCCACCCGTTGGAATTCCACCCTTCACATGTTGGACCGATTATATGAACAGAGAAAAGCCATCACGGATTTCCTGATGATCCAAGCAGATAGGGGGACTCCCCTGTGTAACTTCAATGTCAACCAGTGGCAGCTCATACGTGACACCTGCCGTTTGCTCAGGCCCTTTGAGGAAGCCACTTTATTTGTCAGTCGGCAGGATTACGGGATGAACGACGTGATTCCACTGCTTCATGTACTACAGCACATGTTGGAAACCATGGCTGGTCAGGGCACTGGAGACATGGCGTTTACATCTTACGGCCACATGAACCCCCTTGGAGCTGAACTGGAGGAGGAGGAGGAGGAAGAGGAGGAGGAGGAGTTGCCCAGCGAAACACAGTTTAGGCTTGGCGAAATGGCTGGTTTATCTAGTCAGCGGACAGGAGAGGAGGAGCAGGAGCAGCCAGAGGAGCTAGAGGTTTTTGAGGAAGGAGAGACAGAGGACCCGGGCACACCGTGGCAGTATGCAGTGGAGATGGAGACAGGTAGTCCATCCGAGTCACTTGCGCAAATGGCACGAAGCATGCTCACGTGCTTGCGTAGTGACCCCAGAATTGTTTCCATCTGTCGGCGGGATGACTTCTGGCTGTCCACCTTATTGGACCCTCGCTTCCGGCACAAAATGGGGGCATTTTTTAAACCCACCGAGAGGGAGGACAAACTCAACTACTACAAAGACATTCTACGTAGGCAGTTGGCCGATGCCTATCTGCGCCATGGTCCATACTCTCGCAGGTCTGACTCGAGGGGACCTCTGCGCTCACCTTCCACTGCCATGGCCGCTGGGGGGGTTGGCAGCAGCAGCAGCAGAAGCTCCATCAGCAGCAGCAGCCTCAGTCTTCAGTCGCTAATGAGTAGCTTTCTACACCCGCATAGTGAGGCTACTCATGAGCAGCAGGAAGACCTGGAGCAGGACCTGAACCAGCAGGTCATGTCATACTTTGACATGACCATGCCAACACACCTTGAGGATCCGCTGGACTTCTGGGCAGCCAAACTTGATTTGTGGCCGCAACTAGCAGAGTTTGCCCTGGAAAAGCTGTCCTGCCCGGCAAGTAGCGTGCCATCTGAGCGGGTGTTTAGTGCGGCGGGGGCCATAGTTACGGCGAGGAGAACTCGTCTGTCAACTAAAAATGTGGAGAGACTCACCTTTGTCAAAATGAATCAGGGATGGATCAGCCAGGATTTCCACCCACCAATGCCTGATGCATGCGACTAGATTCAGCATGGTGCCACGTTTTACACTTTCCAAATGGTGCAAAACATATTTATGTCTTTAGGCCATTTTTTGGGCTCCTGCTGCTGCTACTGTCAACTCCTGCCAACTCCAGGGTGTGATTCATCCAATTTTTGGGCTCCTGAAGCCAACTCCAGTGTATATTTGGGCTCCTGCTGCTGCTACTGTCAACTCCTGCCAACTCCAGGCTGTGATTCATCCAATTTTTGGGCTCCTGAAGCCAACTCCAGTGTATATTTGGGCTCCTGCTGCTGCTACTGTCAACTCCTGCCAACTCCAGGGTGTGATTCATCCAATTTTTGGGCTCCTGAAGCCAACTCCAGTGTATATTTGGGCTCCTGCTGCTGCTGCTGCCAACTTCTGCCAACTCCAGGGTGTGATTCATCCAATTTTTGGGCTCCTGAAGCCAACTCCAGTGTATATTTGGGCTCCTGCTGCTGCTGCTGCCAACTTCTGCCAACTCCAGGGTGTGATTCATCCAATTTTTGGGCTCCTGAAGCCAACTCCAGTGTATATTTGGGCTCCTGCTGCTGCTGCTGCCAACTCCTGCCAACTCCAGGGTGTGATTCATCCAATTTTTGGGCTCCTGAAGCCAACTCCAGTGTATATTTGGGCTCCTGCTGCTGCTGCTGTCAACTCCTGCCAACTCCAGGGTGTGATTCATCCAATTTTTGGGCTCCTGAAGCCAACTCCAGTGTATATTTGGGCTCCTGCTGCTGCTGCTGCCAACTTCTGCCAACTCCAGGGTGTGATTCATCCAATTTTTGGGCTCCTGAAGCCAACTCCAGTGTATATTTGGGCTCCTGCTGCTGCTGCTGCCAACTTCTGCCAACTCCAGGGTGTGATTCATCCAATTTTTGGGCTCCTGAAGCCAACTCCAGTGTATATTTGGGCTCCTGCTGCTGCTACTGTCAACTCCTGCCAACTCCAGGGTGTGATTCATCCAATTTTTGGGCTCCTGAAGCCAACTCCAGTGTATATTTGGGCTCCTGCTGCTGCTACTGTCAACTCCTGCCAACTCCAGGGTGTGATTCATCCAATTCTTGGGCTCCTGAAGCCAACTCCAGTGTATATTTGGGCTCCTGCTGCTGCTGCTGCCAACTTCTGCCAACTCCAGGGTGTGATTCATCCAATTTTTGGGCTCCTGAAGCCAACTCCAGTGTATATTTGGGCTCCTGCTGCTGCTGCTGCCAACTTCTGCCAACTCCAGGGTGTGATTCATCCAATTTTTGGGCTCCTGAAGCCAACTCCAGTGTATATTTGGGCTCCTGCTGCTGCTACTGTCAACTCCTGCCAACTCCAGGGTGTGATTCATCCAATTTTTGGGCTCCTGAAGCCAACTCCAGTGTATATTTGGGCTCCTGCTGCTGCTGCTGCCAACTTCTGCCAACTCCAGGGTGTGATTCATCCAATTTTTGGGCTCCTGAAGCCAACTCCAGTGTATATTTGGGCTCCTGCTGCTGCTACTGTCAACTCCTGCCAACTCCAGGGTGTGATTCATCCAATTTTTGGGCTCCTGAAGCCAACTCCAGTGTATATTTGGGCTCCTGCTGCTGCTACTGTCAACTCCTGCCAACTCCAGGGTGTGATTCATCCAATTTTTGGGCTCCTGAAGCCAACTCCAGTGTATATTTGGGCTCCTGCTGCTGCTGCTGCCAACTTCTGCCAACTCCAGGGTGTGATTCATCCAATTTTTGGGCTCCTGAAGCCAACTCCAGTGTATATTTGGGCTCCTGCTGCTGCTGCTGCCAACTTCTGCCAACTCCAGGGTGTGATTCATCCAATTTTTGGGCTCCTGAAGCCAACTCCAGTGTATATTTGGGCTCCTGCTGCTGCTGCTGCCAACTTCTGCCAACTCCAGGGTGTGATTCATCCAATTTTTGGGCTCCTGAAGCCAACTCCAGTGTATATTTGGGCTCCTGCTGCTGCTGCTGCCAACTTCTGCCAACTCCAGGGTGTGATTCATCCAATTTTTGGGCTCCTGAAGCCAACTCCAGTGTATATTTGGGCTCCTGCTGCTGCTGCTGTCAACTCCTGCCAACTCCAGGGTGTGATTCATCCAATTTTTGGGCTCCTGAAGCCAACTCCAGTGTATATTTGGGCTCCTGCTGCTGCTGCTGTCAACTCCTGCCAACTCCAGGGTGTGATTCATCCAATTTTTGGGCTCCTGAAGCCAACTCCAGTGTATATTTGGGCTCCTGCTGCTGCTGCTGCCAACTTCTGCCAACTCCAGGGTGTGATTCATCCAATTTTTGGGCTCCTGAAGCCAACTCCAGTGTATATTTGGGCTCCTGCTGCTGCTGCTGCCAACTTCTGCCAACTCCAGGGTGTGATTCATCCAATTTTTGGGCTCCTGAAGCCAACTCCAGTGTATATTTGGGCTCCTGCTGCTGCTGCTGTCAACTCCTGCCAACTCCAGGGTGTGATTCATCCAATTTTTGGGCTCCTGAAGCCAACTCCAGTGTATATTTGGGCTCCTGCTGCTGCTGCTGTCAACTCCTGCCAACTCCAGGGTGTGATTCATCCAATTTTTGGGCTCCTGAAGCCAACTCCAGTGTATATTTGGGCTCCTGCTGCTGCTGCTGCCAACTTCTGCCAACTCCAGGGTGTGATTCATCCAATTTTTGGGCTCCTGAAGCCAACTCCAGTGTATATTTGGGCTCCTGCTGCTGCTGCTGCCAACTTCTGCCAACTCCAGGGTGTGATTCATCCAATTTTTGGGCTCCTGAAGCCAACTCCAGTGTATATTTGGGCTCCTGCTGCTGCTGCTGTCAACTCCTGCCAACTCCAGGGTGTGATTCATCCAATTTTTGGGCTCCTGAAGCCAACTCCAGTGTATATTTGGGCTCCTGCTGCTGCTGCTGTCAACTCCTGCCAACTCCAGGGTGTGATTCATCCAATTTTTGGGCTCCTGAAGCCAACTCCAGTGTATATTTGGGCTCCTGCTGCTGCTGCTGCCAACTTCTGCCAACTCCAGGGTGTGATTCATCCAATTTTTGGGCTCCTGAAGCCAACTCCATTGTATATTTGGGCTCCTTCTGCCCCTCATAGTGATGCCACTTCAACTCTCTGCAATTGTGCCGCTCTGCGATTCTATTAGCGATGCCTCTGATCTGCATGTGATATTTCTTAAAAGTATTATTTAACTAACCCAGCACGCATCCTGTGCGTGTTACAGCAAGGCTGAATGGTTTACAACCCTATTGAGGCTGTAGGAGGCTCAGAAATAGCCGTTTTTAATAGCGATTCGTCGCGAATTTATTCGGGTCGAAACGATTTTTGTCGGAAAATTCGGCGAATCAGTCGAATCGAATTTTTCAAAAGTTCGCTCATCTCTACTTGCTAGTATCAGACTCCAGTGCTCTGTGCTGTGAGGGGCCCTGACCAGCCCATGAACTCTTTAGCCCCACCCCTAAGGAGCCGATTAAATAGTGAGTTTATTAGCCGATGCTATAGCATTGCAGGAGGAGGTCATGGGCAGGGGTGGATATGTGATGGCTGATGGTACTGAAGGTTTAATATTGTAGGGGCAGATAATGCGGCAGAGGGGGCCACCACAGTCATGATTGCATTGTAGGGTCATAATATGGGCTGGGGTGTTTTGGGAAGCAGGGAGTGGAGGAATGTATTAGAAAAAGCAGTGAATAGGCTCCGGATGAAGTGGACCGAGTCGGAGTCCAGGTCCAAGTGGCCCTAAAGCAGTGCAGCCCTCTGGAAATTCTCCCTGTGCTCCCTAAGACCATTTCACCCCTGTCTTTTTTTATTTCAACCTTTTTGAAAAGGTTCAAAACCACCCAAACCCTTCACTCTGTAACCCCTGAGCTCCCCAAACCCGCTCTAAAGGCTCGATTCAGAGAGACAAAAAAAGACTTTCGTTTTTGTGCCGATTTCGTATTATTTTCAAATTTTCCCGTTCTCGTATGAGTGTGCGAGTGATTCTATGCATGCATTGCAAACCTTCTGTAAAGTTTCCGTCCGTTCGTATGCCAGAGTACGAGTACGAGGATGTCATTTTCCATCGTGACTTTTCTGTTTCATTTTCTCAGGTTTCAACGTCAGATTTCGATTTTGTCCTTTTTCCATCGTCTCCTTGCACGAATCCTTTACGTTTCCAGATAGATTCTGTTTTCATTTTTCACTAAATAATCGTCCGGACGAAAATCCTGCGCACTACAAACTTAACTCATTAAAGTGCTCGCCTACATATTTGACACCCTCACTTCTACTACAATGTTTAGCTAAACCACATAGCCCTATCCTCCATCTTTCCTTTTGGACCCTTAAAGCTCACCCAAACCACTTCGCGGTTAGGTTCTTCTTCCATTTTAGCCCCCTAAAACTTACCCAAATCACTTCTCGGACATGTGAATATTCATCTTTAAATATTTCTGCATAGTGCCCGATTAGAGAACCCCTGGCCCGCATTCTGCAGGCAAAGAACGGGCATCAGGAGCAAGGGCAGGAGTGGATATCCAGAATCCCCTGAAAGAATTTAAAAATACTAACATAAAATACACATTATAAGCTACAAAATTGTTTAACATGTCATCAAGGGCTAAAAACAGCCATAGGTTAAGACATGAGTCATCAACTATATTCATTGCCATACAGTGAAAATGGATTGATGGAATGTGAGCAAACTTACCCAGGAGCCATCCACCAGATAATTCTCCTGACTCAAACTGATGAAATAAGCCGGAGCTCTGCAATATATAAGCATCATGGGACGACCCTGGATGCCCTGCAAGAACACTGAGGAATCGCATGGATGGACCAAACACTGCTTGTATGTTGTGCGAGTGGCACATCTTGCGGTTCCTGCAACCAAATATAAAATAATTACACAAAGCAAAGGTAACCAACTAAAACAATAGCTCCTACAACAGATTAAGATTCAAGTTCAACAATCCAAATATAATTCACAAAGGACATAAGTCTAAAAAAATATAGCAATTATATGGATGTGTGGGAAAATAAATGTTTACATGCTAAGGACTATTTAAGGTCAGCATTAAATTCTTCTATAAGGCATACATGAAATGTATTGATTCAGGTATGCATTGCTATACAATTTATGGCCTCGGCCATGCTGATACATGCAATGCCTTGGTGCTAAAGGCGCGCAGACTCCTCCACATAGCCGCAAAACATGTTCAACAATAGCAATCCGAGCCCTCAAAGGTCTCGTAAGTGGATCGGAAATGAAACGGATTTATAGGCTGGTGATCCGTCGGAAATCAGCTCTCTGAATCAGACGCAAGCCCATCCCAACAACGTAAGTTATCTGAACGAACGAAAAATATCAGATTTTGTTTGGAAAATGATCCAAACTAACAGAAATGTTCCGATTTGCTTCCGTTCATCGAAAGCGCATTCCCGAACGTTCGTACGAATGAAAAATGAACGAAAAAAAGCAAAAAAATGACCAACACCCACCAAAACTTTCGCAGACAGCTACGGAAGTCCGGACGAATGTGTCTCTGAATCGAGCCTTAAGTCAGAGAGGCTCACCTGCTACATGGTGTTGCCCAGACTGGCTAGTACTTTGCTAGGTTTGTATGACCAGTATAACAGCAGCCAACCAGATGGTCCAGTTGTCGCCTCTTTAGCTCTTACAGCCATAATGAAAAACAAAGTTCCTTTAGTTTGTTACTCTGCAAATTAAGGGTTAAAGTGGCCCGGCACTTCATCACACTCCAGTAGATACCCAACAGGTCCTCCTGCGTCACTGAATGACTCAGCAGGTTAGCGCTGTGCACACAGGTGAGTATATAAGGAGAGGTGGAGAATGCCTATCCCTGCTGCACAGCGACCCCCCGACCTGCTGTACAGGGGGGACAGACAACACTGAGCCAATGGCCCATCTGCTGATCCTCACCTTCCTCTGCACCGTCACCGCCGCCTCTGCTACAATAGCAGGTGAGTAATGACCTCAGACCTGTATCATAGGTCCCAGTGTTGGACTGGGGGGTCTGGGGCCCACCAGGAGACTGAGTTCTGGGGGTCTATACAATAGTTGTATGAAAATATTACTGGCTTATTCTTAGGCATTATGCGTGCAGATATTAAGCCCTATTATGTGTAAGTGGACAACCTGTGCTCTCCTGCCATAGAAACACAAACAGTGTAAATAAGTATACAAAAGCCACAACACTCAAACCAGTTAGCTTGCTGACCAACCTACAATCTGTCTCTAAACTTGGTTAAAAACAGAGGGCTGGGTCACACACATCTGCAGAAGTAGCTGAAGCTGCACCACTACGCCAAAGTGCCTCTGTGAGGTGCAGTCCTGACTCTAATCTCTGAGAGCCCCATTTGGGACATACAATGCAATAGATAAATTGGGAGCAGGCTTACCTGCTGGTGGTGCAGCTTAAGCATACTTCTGCAGATGTGTGTGACCGAGCCTCTGTTTTTAATCAAGTTTAGAGACCGATTGTAGGTTGGTCAGCAAGCTAACTGGTTTGAGTACTGTGGCTCCTTTAAGACTTTTGTTTCCTAATTGCCCTGCTAACGTGCACCTCCCAGGTTAGTTATAAAATGGTCTGAGCGGCTACCACCCCTCCTTTGTTTCTAGTGTAATAAGTATTGGCGATGGGGGGGCAAAAGGGCCCCTCAGTTGATGGGCCCACCCAGAGGATCCTCCAGTTGACCCCTGGCACTGATCCAGGGCCACCATCAGGGCAGAACTAGAGGTCCCAAGACTAATACAGTTTTTCTGGCTTGCCTGGAGGATTCTCTGAGTGTCTTTTTCCTTCTGCATTTCAAAAACATTTTCAGCCCCCCAAAAATAAACTCTATACTCGCCATGTGTCCCACGCAGACAGCGATACCCCAGTGCTGCAGATCTTACCTGTTCGCTGGATCCCCGGCCTGCGCTGCGCGTCCAGTTGCACGCCTCTTCATTTTTTCGATGCAGCGCCGCCCCCAGTCTCATCACTGTGAGCGGGCACGCCACTCTCTATTCACTGCAATGGAAAGGGGCGTGTGAGGACCTAACATGCACCTTTCCATTGCAGTGATCCAGCAATCAGGTAAGTTCTGCAACGCACAGTTGCGTGGGACACATGGTGAGCGTTTTTTTGGGGGGCTGAAAATGTTAAATAGTCAAAATCCCGTGTTTTGGTCTTTGACCCCAGGCACCCCGATGGGGGGTGCCCCACTGTGTGAAACCCCCCCCAGGTCGCCCGATCTCACCCTTCCCTGGCCCTACGGCGCATGTGCAGCCCTCTTGTCGGATCAGCGCGCTGAAGGGATAGCAGGGATGCGCCGCTGCTCGCACATGCATCATTGGATTGGGAACTAAGGTGAGTTTTCGGGGGACCTGGGGGGTTTCACACATTGCTCTAATGCAGGGATAGCCCCTGGCAATTCAGATAGGCCTGGCACGGGAGCACGCATCAGCCAGATGGGTGCCTGTGCATGGGGCCTTATTTAAAGTGATACTGCAGGCAAAGCTAATTGTTGCGTCGGTCTACATTTGACGCTGTCCTAAACTGTTTTCCATTTTTAAAGTGGACCAACACCCAGGGGGGATCGGCCCGGGAATTTATAAGATTCCCGGACCGATCAGATCCCTCCCCGCGGGGCATCCGAAATTGGGATGTCCCGCGGGGAGGAACCCCCCAGGAGGCCCACAAACCTTACCTCAGCCCCGTTCCATCAGCGCATGCGCGAGCCGCGGCCACGTCTCACGCTTCCCTCCAGCAGGGCGCGCACCCGCGCCGACCGTTTGTGAATGGCCGGTGCAGGCGCGCTCCCTGTTAGAGGGAAGCGCGAGACGCGGCCTCCAGCGCTCAGAGCCGCTGAGCTGCTATGCGCGTCCAAGCTGCCTTGGACGCGCACTGTGATTGGCTGGAGCGGTCACGTGGGAGCGGGGAGAGGTGAGTTTTTGGGGTGTTCTGGGGGGTTTCATACAGCGGGGCACCCCCGATCAGGGTGCCCCACCGAAGTGGACCAAAACCCAGGATAGTCAAAATCCTGGGTGTTGGTCCACTTTAAATTGAAGAAAAAATGGCCGAAATATTAAGGTTTACATTTTCACCTCGGATTTGTGATGCTGCATAATAATCACTAATGTGATGGAAGGGGGAGGGGCAGGAGGAGGGGCAATCCTGTCCTGCACTGTATATAAAGAGAAAGTCAGGCAGAACACTGGTAGAAGAGAGAGACGGGGGAAAGGAGGAAAAAGGGAGGTAATGTGGGAAAGAAAGACAGAAGGAGGAAATGTGGAAAAGATAGGGAGGAGGGAGGTCAGGAAAAAATGAGTCGATGGAGAAAGTGTGGAAAGAGAAAAACAAGGAGGGAATGTGGAAAAGAAAAAAGAAGGGAGGGGATGGAGAAAAGAGGGTGAGATGTACAGAAATGGAAAAGATGAAAAGAAGGGAGTAAATGAAAAAAAAGAAAAAAAAGAGGAACGAAAAAAGAGGGAGAGAATGCGGAAAAGATAAAAAGAAGGGAGGGAATAGAGAAAAGAGGGTGAGATGTAAGGAACAGAAAAGATAAGAAGAAGGGAGGAAATAAAAAAAAGATCAAAAAAAGAGGAAACGGGGGAAAAAAGAGAGAGAGAATGTGGAAAAGATAAAAGAAAGGGAGGGAATGGAGAAAGAGGGTGAGATGTAAGGAAAATAGAAAAGATAGAAAAAGAGGGGAGGAAATGAAAAAAGAAAAGAAAATAAAGGAACAAAAAAGAGGGAGAGAATGTGGAAAAGATAAAATGAAGGAGGGAATGAGAAAAGAAAAAGATGGATGGAATGTGGAAAGGACAGAACCATGGAGGGAATGTTGAAAACTAGAGAAAGGAGGAGAATGTGGAGGGGAGGTGGAAAAGAAAAGGAGATAGCATAAAGGTAAAAAGAGGCTAAACAGTAACAAAGAGAAGAATGAGAATAAAATTATTGTGTTCTCTGGCAGCGGATGTGAACAAGAGACTCTGAGTGGGGCTGCTGAGCTAACTGAGAGCTGTCCCTTCTATCTTCCTGCCTCCCCTAGCTCTGAGGTGGGCCTGTCTGGACCCTTAATCCAGGGTTGTTTGTCAAACATGATTCCTGATTGGTCATTACCAGTTAAGATGGTTAAAGTGGACCAAAACCCACGAAGATCGGGCCCAGGAATTTATAGGTTTCCCAGGCCAATTGATTCCCTCCCCCCGGGGCATCCAAATTTGGGATTCCTCACTGTGTGAAACCCCCCAGGTCGCCCATAAACTCACCTTCTTTCCCGGTCCAACATTGCATGCGCGCATCCCCGCTATCCCTTTAGAAGGGCGTGTGCCCGCACCAGGCATTTGTGAATGGCCGGCGCGGGCACGCTCCTTGTTAAAGGGAAGCGGAGGATGTGGCCGCCAGCGCGCTCGGATCCGCTTAGACAGAGGGGCGGGTGTGGATCACGCGTGCTGATTGGACGAGGGGCCACGCATGTGCTGTAGGACCGGGAAGAGGTGAATTTGTGCTGGCGTCCTGGAGGGAAAACAAAAAAAAAAAAAACAATAGTCAAAATCCTGGGTTTTAATCCAATTTAATATTGTCCCTCTTTATTCTGGGCCCCAAAGCAGTTTCATGTCATGCTGAACCTGTGGATACTCTTTGCTGAGTATGACTCTTGCAACATGTTAGCTTACTGCTGCTTTTATCTGTTTTCCTTCCTATTAATTCATTTATAAATAATACAATGTAACATCTGCAGGTTTATAAATGTGTATATTGTTATTTTGCATTACATTCGGACTTTTGACTGGTAACTTAGAGGCCGATTCATTAATAGCGCCAGGTAGCGACAGTAGCAGTATTTTCACAGCGCCCGCTAGTATTCGCTGTGCTTGGCCGTTGTTCGGCTGTTGACAGCGACTCAGTCGGTGTGCGGTAATGTTGAATACGGGGTTAGGAGTCGCTGTTTGACAGGTTCCGCGCTGTATGGGAGCGCATGACAGCGAATGGCCATAGCGAACGGCTCCCAGCATATTCATTAACAAATCACGCTCAAAAAATTCTCGCGCTGTGAAATGCTTGTTTAAACCCCAGAGCGCTGGCGGCGATGGGTTAAAAGTAGTTTTTTAACCCCCAAACAACCATATTTTTTGTAAAAAAAAACAAAACATGTTTTTCAAAAGATTTTGTAATATGAATACATTAATATCAGACCTGTAATATCAATTCTGCACAATTTTTTTTGTTTTTTCTTCTGACCTTAAAAAAAATATCTAACATGGCAGAAGTGGTCATAGAATTTTTGACATTAAAAAAAAAAAAAAAAAAACATTAATAGCAATTAATTAAGAATATTTAAAGATTTCTCCATTGAAATGCATTGGAGAGCGCCAGGTAGCGAGAGGTCATACCTGTGGCGCTGTGAGGTGAGGCTGGAATAATGATGAATGATTCGCTATCTGGCGCTCTGTCAGTCGCTAAGCAGGATCGGCTTGATAAATGTGTGATTGCGGAGGGGAGCCGGCGTTCTCGTGGCGGTGAGCGTCATTACCGTTCGCTCACCATTCGCTACCTGGCGCTATCCCTTGTTAAATAAGGGCCTTATTTTGCGCTGTGTCATATTCAAGTTCTACCGCTAGAGGTCAGCAGATGTCAATGTCTAGTTTAATGGCATCTAAGCTGCAGGCTATTTCCATAGTTTGTGTTGCAGGTTTGTATAGAGTGGGGATGAGTTATAAACGATTGATTTTGTGTCTGTCACCTGGTTTAAACTTCGCATCCGATTGGTCACCTTACTTAGAGAGCTTATTTAAAGTGGAACAAGGCTCTTATATTTTACAGTATATTATATATCTCTCCCAGGGGCATACATAGGTTTCAGAGGGCCCCATAGCAAAACTCCTAGTGGGCCTCTGAAAAAAAAAACAGCCTCCCAGCGTTAAAGTGGACCAAAATCCACTACACCCAGCCCTAGGTTCGAAATAGACTCTTAAAGTGGACCAAAACCCAGAATTTTGACTATCCTGGGCTTTGGTCCTTTCCCCCAGACCTATATGAAACCCCCCAGATCACCAAAAACAACTCAGCTCTTCCTGGTCCTCGGGCGCATGTGCGGCCGCTCGTCCAATCAGCGCACTCGGAGCTGCTGACGTCACGTCTAAGCCTTCGTCTTAGGCCAGCGGCCCAAAGCACGCTGGCAGCCGCATCCCCAGCTTCCCTCTAACAGGGAGCGTGCCAGCTCCGGCCATTCACAAATGTCTGGTGCAGGCATGCGTCCTGCTAGAGGGATAGTGGGGATGCGGCTCACACATGCGCCGTTGGACCGGGAAACAAGGTAAGTGTATGGGGCGACTTAGGGAGTTTCACACAGCGGGACATCCTGATTTCAGATGGCCAGGGGTGAAAAAATCGATCGGCCTGGGAATCTTATAAATTCCAGGTCCGATCGCCCTGGGTTTTGGTCCACTTTAAAGCAGGAAAAAAAAACACCAGCGGTCGCTCTGGAATGAATTGGAATGGATTCCAGGGCCGGACATTGGCTTTCCTGTGGGGTATCCCAAATCGGAATGCCCTGCTGTGTGAAAGAACCCCAGGGTGCCCATATATTCTTTCCCCGGTCCAACAGCGCACGTGTGAGTGCTCTTCCAATGAGAGAGCTCATGCCTACGTAATTTGGCAGGCGGCTCTACTTGTTTTGAATGGGGAGCGGGCACTGCTGCATCTCTGGCATTGTGCATGTGCTCCTGCCCCCGCCATTGCTCCAGTGGCGCACCCAGGATTTTTTCCTGGGGAAGGGGGGAGTCCAGTTGGGGCAGGGTGGGGGTGTGGCCTAGAAGAGGGGCGGCACCTTATGAGAAGCATATGTTTAAACTTTTGAAGATGGGAAGGAGGGGGAAAGAATAAATGCAAGTAGTGCGACAAAATTTGTTGTAATTAAGCCCGTCCCCGGTCACACCCATGCCACACCCCTAACCCCTTATTCCAAGAAGAGGTGGAACTCCATAGTCCCTTTGCAGACAGATCATAAAAGGTAAAGTATCTACCTAATGTCAGGCTCACAAATGACATAAGGGGGGTGAGTTAGGTGCATCTTAGGTTCTTACAGGCCAAGACCTCTGGGTGAGGGAGGGGTCCTGGTCCACAGGGTGCTTGAAGACTCCAGGGGCCGCTAATTCCCTATTCCCAATTGGGATGCCCCCCTGTGTGAAATGCTCCAGATTGCCTAGTATACTCACCTCACCAAGGTTCCCACAATGCATATGCGGGCTGTGACGCCATCTTTCCTCAGGCTGATGCACGCACCCACGCCAGGTATTTCTGAATGGTTGGCACGGCTGTGCACAGCCAGAGGGGAGCAGCCAGCTGCTGAGACTCTATTCACTCTATTCAGCTTTATTAAGCCACTTTGATGTCAGCTCTGTCAGATTGGCTTAGTAAATCTGAATGGAGAACAAGCCACTGATTGGGGGAGAGCATGTGCATGTGCCATGGCATCACTGACAAGGTAAGAATTATTATATTGGGATGCTCCGCTAAAGAGAAGCAAAATCACAAGGATAGTGAAAATCCGCGTTAACCCTCCTTCTTCTGCCACCTCTGAGCGCTGCACTGCAAACATACATACCTATTTCTCCTGGTGCTTTATCTGAAAGGGGGCCTGGAAATGGTTGCACACTGGGCTAGATGTATTTACAATTGCCTGTGTTGCACTGCATTGTGGGTCAGCCTCTAAGTACTCACCACTAGGGATGAGCGAATCGATCCGGACGAACCCGGATTCGATCCGAATTTCAGGAAAAATTCGATTCGGATCGAATCCGAATTTCCCCGCGATTCGATCGCTCGAAGTTTTCCTTTAACATCCATTCATTTACATTTACAGGCATTCTAAGATGGCGGACGGGACATGTCTGGACATCTATCCCGCGCCAGTGCAAGCTGGGGCAGTCACATGCAGCCTATCAGCAGCCAGCAAGCCCGGTGACGTCACAGCGCTATTTAAGTCGGCCATCTTGCTTTTCCTTCCTCATTTCTCTATTGCATTCGTGAGAGACAGAACGTTGTAGTGAGAGAGAGAGGCAGTTAGACAGACAGGGACAGGCTGGAGACAGGCAGGAGACAGACAGGAGACAGACAAAAAGTCAGCGAAAAACAGGGAAAGGTAGCAAAATCGGAGGCTGTCACAGGGAGATTTTTTTTTTACTAGCTGGCTGACAGGCTTTGTTAGCGTTTTCAGGCTGCTTATACTAACTAACTGTGCATATATACTGAACTGATCTTAAGTCTGCTGTGAGGCATCCCATTCTGTGACTACACCAGCCTCTATTTAAGACCATATAACCATTTGCACTTATTATAATTGAAATTAGGCCTGATAAAGACACTTTTGCTGGGCATAGCACTACTGGACCCTGCCAGGTGCACTTCTTTTTTGGGGCATCCCATTCTGTGACTACAGCAGCCTCTGTTTAAGACCATATAACCATTTGCACTTATTATAATTGAAATTAGGCCTGATAAAGACACTTTTGCTGGGCATAGCACTACTGGACCCTGCCAGGTGTACTTACTGCTGGTTTTTAGGGCATCCCATTCTGTGACTACAGCAGCCTCTGTTTAAGACCATATAACCATTTGCACTTATTATAATTGAAATTAGGCCTGATAAAGACACTTTTGCTGGGCATAGCACTACTGGACCCTGCCAGGTGTACTTACTGCTGGTTTTTAGGGCATCCCATTCTGTGACTACAGCAGCCTCTGTTTAAGACCATATAACCATTTGCACTTATTATAATTGAAATTAGGCCTGATAAAGACACTTTTGCTGGGCATAGCACTACTGGACCCTGCCAGGTGCACTTACTGCTGGTTTTTGGGGCATCCCATTCTGTGACTACAGCAGCCTCTGTTTAAGACCATATAACCATTTGCACTTATTATAATTGAAATTAGGCCTGATAAAGACACTTTTGCTGGGCATAGCACTACTGGACCCTGCCAGGTGTACTTACTGCTGGTTTTTAGGGCATCCCATTCTGTGACTACAGCAGCCTCTGTTTAAGACCATATAACCATTTGCACTTATTATAATTGAAATTAGGCCTGATAAAGACACTTTTGCTGGGCATAGCACTACTGGACCCTGCCAGGTGCACTTACTGCTGGTTTTTGGGGCATCCCATTCTGTGACTACAGCAGCCTCTGTTTAAGACCATATAACCATTTGCACTTATTATAATTGAAATTAGGCCTGATAAAGACACTTTTGCTGGGCATAGCACTACTGGACCCTGCCAGGTGTACTTACTGCTGGTTTTTAGGGCATCCCATTCTGTGACTACAGCAGCCTCTGTTTAAGACCATATAACCATTTGCACTTATTATAATTGAAATTAGGCCTGATAAAGACACTTTTGCTGGGCATAGCACTACTGGACCCTGCCAGGTGCACTTACTGCTGGTTTTTGGGGCATCCCATTCTGTGACTACAGCAGCCTCTGTTTAAGACCATATAACCATTTGCACTTATTATAATTGAAATTAGGCCTGATAAAGACACTTTTGCTGGGCATAGCACTACTGGACCCTGCCAGGTGCACTTACTGCTGGTTTTTGGGGCATCCCATTCTGTGACTACAGCAGCCTCTGTTTAAGACCATATAACCATTTGCACTTATTATAATTGAAATTAGGCCTGATAAAGACACTTTTGCTGGGCATAGCACTACTGGACCCTGCCAGGTGTACTTACTGCTGGTTTTTAGGGCATCCCATTCTGTGACTACAGCAGCCTCTGTTTAAGACCATATAACCATTTGCACTTATTATAATTGAAATTAGGCCTGATAAAGACACTTTTGCTGGGCATAGCACTACTGGACCCTGCCAGGTGCACTTCTTTTTTGGGGCATCCCATTCTGTGACTACAGCAGCCTCTGTTTAAGACCATATAACCATTTGCACTTATTATAATTGAAATTAGGCCTGATAAAGACACTTTTGCTGGGCATAGCACTACTGGACCCTGCCAGGTGTACTTACTGCTGGTTTTTAGGGCATCCCATTCTGTGACTACAGCAGCCTCTGTTTAAGACCATATAACCATTTGCACTTATTATAATTGAAATTAGGCCTGATAAAGACACTTTTGCTGGGCATAGCACTACTGGACCCTGCCAGGTGTACTTACTGCTGGTTTTTAGGGCATCCCATTCTGTGACTACAGCAGCCTCTGTTTAAGACCATATAACCATTTGCACTTATTATAATTGAAATTAGGCCTGATAAAGACACTTTTGCTGGGCATAGCACTACTGGACCCTGCCAGGTGCACTTACTGCTGGTTTTTGGGGCATCCCATTCTGTGACTACAGCAGCCTCTGTTTAAGACCATATAACCATTTGCACTTATTATAATTGAAATTAGGCCTGATAAAGACACTTTTGCTGGGCATAGCACTACTGGACCCTGCCAGGTGTACTTACTGCTGGTTTTTAGGGCATCCCATTCTGTGACTACAGCAGCCTCTGTTTAAGACCATATAACCATTTGCACTTATTATAATTGAAATTAGGCCTGATAAAGACACTTTTGCTGGGCATAGCACTACTGGACCCTGCCAGGTGTACTTACTGCTGGTTTTTAGGGCATCCCATTCTGTGACTACAGCAGCCTCTGTTTAAGACCATATAACCATTTGCACTTATTATAATTGAAATTAGGCCTGATAAAGACACTTTTGCTGGGCATAGCACTACTGGACCCTGCCAGGTGCACTTACTGCTGGTTTTTGGGGCATCCCATTCTGTGACTACAGCAGCCTCTGTTTAAGACCATATAACCATTTGCACTTATTATAATTGAAATTAGGCCTGATAAAGACACTTTTGCTGGGCATAGCACTACTGGACCCTGCCAGGTGTACTTACTGCTGGTTTTTAGGGCATCCCATTCTGTGACTACAGCAGCCTCTGTTTAAGACCATATAACCATTTGCACTTATTATAATTGAAATTAGGCCTGATAAAGACACTTTTGCTGGGCATAGCACTACTGGACCCTGCCAGGTGCACTTACTGCTGGTTTTTGGGGCATCCCATTCTGTGACTACAGCAGCCTCTGTTTAAGACCATATAACCATTTGCACTTATTATAATTGAAATTAGGCCTGATAAAGACACTTTTGCTGGGCATAGCACTACTGGACCCTGCCAGGTGCACTTCTTTTTTGGGGCATCCCATTCTGTGACTACAGCAGCCTCTGTTTAAGACCATATAACCATTTGCACTTATTATAATTGAAATTAGGCCTGATAAAGACACTTTTGCTGGGCATAGCACTACTGGACCCTGCCAGGTGTACTTACTGCTGGTTTTTAGGGCATCCCATTCTGTGACTACAGCAGCCTCTGTTTAAGACCATATAACCATTTGCACTTATTATAATTGAAATTAGGCCTGATAAAGACACTTTTGCTGGGCATAGCACTACTGGACCCTGCCAGGTGTACTTACTGCTGGTTTTTAGGGCATCCCATTCTGTGACTACAGCAGCCTCTGTTTAAGACCATATAACCATTTGCACTTATTATAATTGAAATTAGGCCGGATAAAGACACTTTTGCTGGGCATAGCACTACTGGACCCTGCCAGGTGCACTTACTGCTGGTTTTTGGGGCATCCCATTCTGTGACTACAGCAGCCTCTGTTTAAGACCATATAACCATTTGCACTTATTATAATTGAAATTAGGCCTGATAAAGACACTTTTGCTGGGCATAGCACTACTGGACCCTGCCAGGTGTACTTACTGCTGTTTTTTAGGGCATCCCATTCTGTGACTACAGCAGCCTCTGTTTAAGACCATATAACCATTTGCACTTATTATAATTGAAATTAGGCCTGATAAAGACACTTTTGCTGGGCATAGCACTACTGGACCCTGCCAGGTGTACTTACTGCTGGTTTTTAGGGCATCCCATTCTGTGACTACAGCAGCCTCTGTTTAAGACCATATAACCATTTGCACTTATTATAATTGAAATTAGGCCTGATAAAGACACTTTTGCTGGGCATAGCACTACTGGACCCTGCCAGGTGCACTTACTGCTGGTTTTTGGGGCATCCCATTCTGTGACTACAGCAGCCTCTGTTTAAGACCATATAACCATTTGCACTTATTATAATTGAAATTAGGCCTGATAAAGACACTTTTGCTGGGCATAGCACTACTGGACCCTGCCAGGTGCACTTCTTTTTTGGGGCATCCCATTCTGTGACTACAGCAGCCTCTGTTTAAGACCATATAACCATTTGCACTTATTATAATTGAAATTAGGCCTGATAAAGACACTTTTGCTGGGCATAGCACTACTGGACCCTGCCAGGTGTACTTACTGCTGGTTTTTAGGGCATCCCATTCTGTGACTACAGCAGCCTCTGTTTAAGACCATATAACCATTTGCACTTATTATAATTGAAATTAGGCCTGATAAAGACACTTTTGCTGGGCATAGCACTACTGGACCCTGCCAGGTGCACTTACTGCTGGTTTTTGGGGCATCCCATTCTGTGACTACAGCAGCCTCTGTTTAAGACCATATAACCATTTGCACTTATTATAATTGAAATTAGGCCTGATAAAGACACTTTTGCTGGGCATAGCACTACTGGACCCTGCCAGGTGTACTTACTGCTGGTTTTTAGGGCATCCCATTCTGTGACTACAGCAGCCTCTGTTTAAGACCATATAACCATTTGCACTTATTATAATTGAAATTAGGCCTGATAAAGACACTTTTGCTGGGCATAGCACTACTGGACCCTGCCAGGTGCACTTCTTTTTTGGGGCATCCCATTCTGTGACTACAGCAGCCTCTGTTTAAGACCATATAACCATTTGCACTTATTATAATTGAAATTAGGCCTGATAAAGACACTTTTGCTGGGCATAGCACTACTGGACCCTGCCAGGTTCACTTCTTTTTTGGGGCATCCCATTCTGTGACTACAGCAGCCTCTGTTTAAGACCATATAACCATTTGCACTTATTATAATTGAAATTAGGCCTGATAAAGACACTTTTGCTGGGCATAGCACTACTGGACCCTGCCAGGTGTACTTACTGCTGGTTTTTAGGGCATCCCATTCTGTGACTACAGCAGCCTCTGTTTAAGACCATATAACCATTTGCACTTATTATAATTGAAATTAGGCCTGATAAAGACACTTTTGCTGGGCATAGCACTACTGGTCCCTGCCAGGTGCACTCCTGTTGTGGCATCCCATTCTGTGACTACACCAGCCTCTATTTAAGAACATAACCATTTGCACTTATTCTAATTGAAATTAGGCCTGATAAAGACACTTTTGCTGTGCATATTCTTACTGCTGCCTGCCAGGTGCACTCCTGTTGGGGCATCCCATTCTGTGACTACACCAGCCTCTATTTAAGACCATATAACCATTTGCACCTATTATAATTGAAATTAGGCCTGATAAAGACACTTTTGCTGGGCATGCTACTACTGGTTCCAGGTGCACTCCTGTTGTGGCATCCCATTCTGTGACTACACCAGCCTCTATTTAAGACCATATAACCATTTGCACTTATTCTAATTGAAATTAGGCCTGATAAAGACACTTTTGCTGTGCATAGTAGTACTGCTCACAGGTGCACTGCTGGCTGTTGGGGCATCCCATTCTGTAACATAGCATACCCCTCTTTATTTACACTAAGCAGCTCTCTTATTTACACTAAGCAGGCCTGTTGGAGGCTGAGTGTTACTGCTCACTTTTGGTGTGCATTATATTCTGTTTCATATAGACCCACCGCTGCCCGGGGGATCTTAAAATATCACCTACTACCACGCCAGTTAGACTATGTCGGGCAGACAAGTGCCTGGAAGTGAAAAGAGGAGTGGCAGAGGCCAAGATTCCGCAGGCAGAGCTCGCATCAGACTGGGGGCCAGTAGCAGCAGGAGTCACGCTGAGAGACCTAATCTGCCAGTATCTGCTAGCGGTCGGGTCTCCACCAGTAACGCATCTGCCGTGGTAGATTGGTTGACGCGCTCATCAACAACATCATCACAACTTACGTCTGAGACCCCCAGTCTAGGGTCGGTAGGTTCCTCTGACACAACCCTGAGTTGGCATGCCCCCAGAGCAGTCCCTGTCCTCCCATTGCCTCTGTCCTATGCCGTTCCCTCCCCCAGCGACGTATCCTATGCTTTGGGTTCAGCTCCACTCTTTAGTGAGGAGGACGATCAGATACAGGAGGACAGTCAGCAGCTACTGCCCAGCCAAGAAATGGAGGTGGTTTCTTTAGCTAGGCAGACAAATAGTGATGTGGACAGTGTCGTGGGTGCTGCAAGGGTTCCAGCTCCTGCGCCAGACACTGTTGACGAATCCACGAACATCAGTGACGTACAGCCACAACTCGGTGATAATGATGATGACGATGAAGCCGATCGCACTTGGGAGCCGGGTGATGAAGGGGCTTCATCGTCATCATCAGGAGAAGAGGGGCGCAGGTTGCCCCGGAGTCAGCAGCTGAGGCAGCAAGGTGGTAGCAGTCAGCATGGGGGCACAATTCCAAAGGCTGGAGCCGGCCGGGGCCGGGGCCGGGGTAGAGCACCTGCTGTGCGGCAGTCTACCTTATCGGGAGGTAGTGGAGCAGGGGTTCCTGGAGTTGGCAACAGCAGCAGTGAATCAGTGAGGCCAGGGGGTGGGAAAAGTAGCTACTCGGCAGTGTGGCAGTTTTTCCTGAAGAATCCGCAGGAGGGTAACATGGCCACATGCAAGATATGTAGGCAAAAGGTGAAGCGTGGCCAGGGTCCAAATGTTGGCACCACGGCCCTGCGTCAACATATGATGCGTCACCATAAAGCGACCTGGGAGAACAGAGGCTCCCAAGGGGTGGTCCAGTCTGCTTCCTCACCAAGTGAGCTCCCAATTTCTGCCAGCCAAGGCTCCAGCACCTCAGCCGAAGGCAGCTGTGCGTCATACCCATCCTCTGTCGCTCCTGCTCCTCCAAGTCATGCATCCCGCCAGCAATCCATCATCGAAGCCATGTCCAAGAGACAGCAGTATGCGCCCACTCATCCTACGGCGCAGAAGCTGAATGTGCTCCTGTCCAAGTTGCTGGTGCTGCAGTCGCTCCCTTTTCAGGTGGTGGAATCTGCACCTTTCAGAGAACTGATGGCTTGTGCCGAGCCGAGGTGGAGAGTCCCAAGCCGTCATTTCTTTGCCAAGAAGGCAGTACCAGCGCTGCACACTTTTGTTGAACAGAAGGTGGGCCAGTCCTTGAGCCTGTCGGTGTGTAGCAAAGTGCATGGAAGCGCCGACATCTGGAGCTGTAACTACGGTCAGGGACAGTACATGTCGTTTACGGCCCACTGGGTGAATGTGGTCCCTTTGCAGCAGCAGCAGCAACTTGGACAGGTCACGCCGCTTCGGCCTCCGTGCTCCCTGCCCGTTGGGCCTGTGACACCGTGCGACTCGGCCTCCTCATCCTCCGCCATCTCCTCACCCTCCACTGTAGGCTCAAGTCTCAGTGTCCCTCCAGTCTACCATGTGTGCAGGGCACGGAGGTGTCACGCAGTGCTTCACATGGTTTGTCTTGGCGAATGGAGTCACACAGGGGAGGAACTGCTTAAATGTATTCATCAGGAAATCCAAACATGGCTTACTCCAAGAAAACTTAAAATGGGAATCATGGTTACCGACAATGGGAAGAACATTTTGTCTGCGCTGCGCCAAGGAAGCCTGACCCATGCCCCCTGCATGGCTCACGTCTTCAATCTGGTTGTCAAGCGGTTTCTGAAGTGTTCCCCCCATCTGCAAGACATCCTAACAACTTCAAGGAAACTTTGCATGCACTTCAGCCACTCCTACACCGCCAAACACACCCTTCTTGAGCTACAGCGTCAGAATGGTATCCCCCAACATAGTCTGATTTGCGATGTTTCCACCCGTTGGAATTCCACCCTTCACATGTTGGACCGATTATATGAACAGAGAAAAGCCATCACGGATTTCCTGATGATCCAAGCAGATAGGGGGACTCCCCTGTGTAACTTCAATGTCAACCAGTGGCAGCTCATACGTGACACCTGCCGTTTGCTCAGGCCCTTTGAGGAAGCCACTTTATTTGTCAGTCGGCAGGATTACGGGATGAACGACGTGATTCCACTGCTTCATGTACTACAGCACATGTTGGAAACCATGGCTGGTCAGGGCACTGGAGACATGGCGTTTACATCTTACGGCCACATGAACCCCGTTGGAGCTGAACTGGAGGAGGAGGAGGAAGAGGAGGAGGAGGAGTTGCCCAGCGAAACACAGTTTAGGCTTGGCGAAATGGCTGGTTTATCTAGTCAGCGGACAGGAGAGGAGGAGCAGGAGCAGCCAGAGGAGCTAGAGGTTTTTGAGGAAGGCGAGACAGAGGACCCGGGCACACCGTGGCAGTATGCAGTGGAGATGGAGACAGGTAGTCCATCCGAGTCACTTGCGCAAATGGCACGAAGCATGCTCACGTGCTTGCGTAGTGACCCCAGAATTGTTTCCATCTGTCGGCGGGATGACTTCTGGCTGTCCACCTTATTGGACCCTCGCTTCCGGCACAAAATGGGGGCATTTTTTAAACCCACCGAGAGGGAGGACAAACTGAACTACTACAAAGACATTCTACGTAGGCAGTTGGCCGATGCCTATCTGCGCCATGGTCCATACTCTCGCAGGTCTGACTCGAGGGGACCTCTGCGCTCACCTTCCACTGCCATGGCCGCTGGGGGGGTTGGCAGGAGCAGCAGCAGCAGCTCCATCAGCAGCAGCAGCCTCAGTCTTCAGTCACTAATGAGTAGCTTTCTACACCCGCATAGTGAGGCTACTCATGAGCAGCAGGAAGACCTGGAGCAGGACCTCAACCAGCAGGTCATGTCATACTTTGACATGACCATGCCAACACACCTTGAGGATCCGCTGGACTTCTGGGCAGCCAAACTTGATTTGTGGCCGCAACTAGCAGAGTTTGCCCTGGAAAAGCTGTCCTGCCCGGCAAGTAGCGTGCCATCTGAGCGGGTGTTTAGTGCGGCGGGGGCCATAGTTACGGCGAGGAGAACTCGTCTGTCAACTAAAAATGTGGAGAGACTCACCTTTGTCAAAATGAATCAGGGATGGATCAGCCAGGATTTCCACCCACCAATGCCTGATGCATGCGACTAGATTCAGCATGGTGCCACGTTTTACACTTTCCAAATGGTGCAAAACATATTTATGTCTTTAGGCCATTTTTTGGGCTCCTGCTGCTGCTGCTGCCAACTTCTGCCAACTCCAGGGTGTGATTCATCCAATTTTTGGGCTCCTGAAGCCAACTCCAGTGTATATTTGGGCTCCTGCTGCTGCCAACTCCAGGGTGTGAATCATCCAATTTTTGGGCTCCTGAAGCCAACCCCAGGGTCTCTTTAAAGTAATATTTGGGCTCCTGCTGCTGCTGCTGTCAACTCCTGCCAACTCCAGGGTGTGATTCATCCAATTTTTGGGCTCCTGAAGCCAACCCCAGGGTCTCTTTAAAGTAATGTCTGGGCTCCTGCTGCTGCTGCTGCCAACTTCTGCCAACTCCAGGGTGTGATTCATCCAATTGTTGGGCTCCTGAAGCCAACCCCAGGGTCTCTTTAAAGTAATATTTGGGCTCCTGCTGCTGCCAACTTCTGCCAACTCCAGGGTGTGATTCATCCAATTTTGGGCTCCTGAAGCCAACCCCAGGGTCTCTTTGAAGTAATGTTTGGGCTCCTGCTGCTGCTGCTGCCAACTTCTGCCAACTCCAGGGTGTGATTCATCCAATTTTTGGGCTCCTGAAGCCAACTCCAGTGTATATTTGGGCTCCTGCTGCTGCTGCTGCCAACTCCAGGGTGTGAATCATCCAATTTTTGGGCTCCTGAAGCCAACCCCAGGGTCTCTTTAAAGTAATATTTGGGCTCCTGCTGCTGCTGCTGTCAACTCCTGCCAACTCCAGGGCGTGATTCATCCAATTTTTGGCCTCCTGAAGCCAACCCCAGTGTCTCTTTAAAGTAATATTTGGGCTGCTGCTGCTGCCAACTCCAGGGTGTGATTCATCCAATTTTTGGGCTCCTGAAGCCAACTCCAGTGTATATTTGGGCTCCTGCTGCTGCTGCTGCCAACTCCAGGGTGTGAATCATCCAATTCTTGGGCTCCTGAAGCCAACTCCAGTGTATATTTGGGCTCCTGCTGCTGCTGCTGCTGCCAACTCCAGGGTGTGAATCATCCAATTTTTGGGCTCCTGAAGCCAACTCCAGGGTCTCTTTAAAGTAATGTTTGGGCTCCTGCTGCTGCCAACTCCAGGGTGTGATTCATCCAATTTTTGGGCTCCTGAAGCCAACCCCAGGGTCTCTTTGAAGTAATGTTTGGGCTCCTGCTGCTGCCAACTTCTGCCAACTCCAGGGTGTGATTCATCCAATTTTTGGGCTCCTGAAGCCAACCCCAGTGTCTCTTTAAAGTAATATTTGGGCTCCTGCTGCTGCTGCTGCCGCCAACTCCAGGGTGTGATTCATCCAATTTTTGGGCTCCTGAAGCCAACTCCAGTGTATATTTGGGCTCCTGCTGCTGCTGCTGCCAACTCCAGGGTGTGAATCATCCAATTTTTGGGCTCCTGAAGCCAACCCCAGGGTCTCTTTGAAGTAATATTTGGGCTCCTGCTGCTGCTGCTGTCAACTCCTGCCAACTCCAGGGTGTGATTCATCCAATTGTTGGGCTCCTGAAGCCAACCCCAGGGTCTCTTTGAAGTAATGTTTGGGTTCCTGCTGCTGCTGCTGCCAACTTCTGCCAACTCCAGGGTGTGATTCATCCAATTTTTGGGCTCCTGAAGCCAACTCCAGTGTATATTTGGGCTCCTGCTGCTGCCAACTCCAGGGTGTGAATCATCCAATTTTTGGGCTCCTGAAGCCAACCCCAGGGTCTCTTTAAAGTAATATTTGGGCTCCTGCTGCTGCCAACTCCAGGGTGTGATTCATCCAATTGTTGGGCTCCTGAAGCCAACCCCAGGGTCTCTTTAAAGTAATATTTGGGCTCCTGCTGCTGCTGCTGTCAACTCCTGCCAACTCCAGGGTGTGATTCATCCAATTTTTGGGCTCCTGAAGCCAACCCCAGGGTCTCTTTAAAGTAATATTTGGGCTCCTGCTGCTGCTGCTGCTGCTGCCGCCAACTCCAGGGTGTGATTCATCCAATTTTTGGGCTCCTGGAGCCAACTCCAGTGTATGTTTGGGCTCCTGCTGCTGCCAACTCCAGGGTGTGAATCATCCAATTTTTGGGCTCCTGAAGCCAACTCCAGTGTATATTTGGGCTCCTGCTGCTGCTGCTGCCAACTCCACGGTATGAATCATCCAATTTTTGGGCTCCTGAAGCCAACCCCAGGGTCTCTTTAAAGTAATATTTGGGCTCCTGCTGCTGCTGCTGTCAACTCCTGCCAACTCCAGGGTGTGATTCATCCAATTGTTGGGCTCCTGAAGCCAACCCCAGGGTCTCTTTAAAGTAATGTTTGGGCTCCTGCTGCTGCTGCTGCTGCCAACTTCTGCCAACTCCAGGGTGTGATTCATCCAATTTTGGGCTCCTGAAGCCAACCCCAGGGACTCTTTGAAGTAATATTTGGGCTCCTGCTGCTGCTGCTGTCAACTCCTGCCAACTCCAGGGCGTGATTCATCCAATTTTTGGCCTCCTGAAGCCAACCCCAGTGTCTCTTTAAAGTAATATTTGGGCTCCTGCTGCTGCTGCTGCCAACTCCAGGGTGTGATTCATCCAAGTTTTGGGCTCCTGAAGCCAACCCCAGGGTCTCTTTAAAGTAATATTTGGGCTCCTGCTGCTGCTGCTGTCAACTCCTGCCAACTCCAGGGTGTGATTCATCCAATTGTTGGGCTCCTGAAGCCAACCCCAGGGTCTCTTTAAAGTAATGTTTGGGCTCCTGCTGCTGCTGCTGCTGCCAACTTCTGCCAACTCCAGGGTGTGATTCATCCAATTTTGGGCTCCTGAAGCCAACCCCAGGGACTCTTTGAAGTAATGTTTGGGCTCCTGTTGCTGCTGCTGCTGCCAACTTCTGCCAACTCCAGGGTGTGATTCATCCAATTTTTGGGCTCCTGAAGCCAACTCCAGTGTATATTTGGGCTCCTGCTGCTGCCAACTCCAGGGTGTGAATCATCCAATTTTTGGGCTCCTGAAGCCAACTCCAGGGTCTCTTTAAAGTAATATTTGGGCTCCTGCTGCTGCTGCTGCCAACTTCTGCCAACTCCAGGGTGTGATTCATCCAATTTTTGGGCTCCTGAAGCCAACCCCAGGGTCTCTTTAAAGTAATATTTGGGCTCCTGCTGCTGTCAACTCCTGCCAACTCCAGGGTGTGATTCATCCAATTGTTGGGCTCCTGAAGCCAACCCCAGGGTCTCTTTGAAGTAATGTTTGGGCTCCTGCTGCTGCCAACTTCTGCCAACTCCAGGGTGTGATTCATCCAATTTTTGGGCTCCTGAAGCCAACCCCAGTGTCTCTTTAAAGTAATATTTGGGCTCCTGCTGCTGCTGCTGCCAACTCCAGGGTGTGATTCATCCAAGTTTTGGGCTCCTGAAGCCAACTCCAGTGTATATTTGGGCTCCTGCTGCTGCTGCTGCCAACTCCAGGGTGTGAATCATCCAATTTTTGGGCTCCTGAAGCCAACCCCAGGGTCTCTTTAAAGTAATATTTGGGCTCCTGCTGCTGCTGCTGTCAACTCCTGCCAACTCCAGGGTGTGATTCATCCAATTTTTGGGCTCCTGAAGCCAACCCCAGGGTCTCTTTAAAGTAATGTTTGGGCTCCTGCTGCTGCTGCTGCTGCCAACTTCTGCCAACTCCAGGGTGTGATTCATCCAATTTTTGGGCTCCTGAAGCCAACCCCAGGGACTCTTTGAAGTAATATTTGGGCTCCTGCTGCTGCTGCTGTCAACTCCTGCCAACTCCAGGGCGTGATTCATCCAATTTTTGGCCTCCTGAAGCCAACCCCAGTGTCTCTTTAAAGTAATATTTGGGCTCCTGCTGCTGCTGCTGCCAACTCCAGGGTGTGATTCATCCAAGTTTTGGGCTCCTGAAGCCAACCCCAGGGTCTCTTTAAAGTAATATTTGGGCTCCTGCTGCTGCTGCTGTCAACTCCTGCCAACTCCAGGGTGTGATTCATCCAATTGTTGGGCTCCTGAAGCCAACCCCAGGGTCTCTTTAAAGTAATGTTTGGGCTCCTGCTGCTGCTGCTGCTGCCAACTTCTGCCAACTCCAGGGTGTGATTCATCCAATTTTGGGCTCCTGAAGCCAACCCCAGGGACTCTTTGAAGTAATGTTTGGGCTCCTGTTGCTGCTGCTGCTGCCAACTTCTGCCAACTCCAGGGTGTGATTCATCCAATTTTTGGGCTCCTGAAGCCAACTCCAGTGTATATTTGGGCTCCTGCTGCTGCCAACTCCAGGGTGTGAATCATCCAATTTTTGGGCTCCTGAAGCCAACTCCAGGGTCTCTTTAAAGTAATATTTGGGCTCCTGCTGCTGCTGCTGCCAACTTCTGCCAACTCCAGGGTGTGATTCATCCAATTTTTGGGCTCCTGAAGCCAACCCCAGGGTCTCTTTAAAGTAATATTTGGGCTCCTGCTGCTGTCAACTCCTGCCAACTCCAGGGTGTGATTCATCCAATTGTTGGGCTCCTGAAGCCAACCCCAGGGTCTCTTTGAAGTAATGTTTGGGCTCCTGCTGCTGCCAACTTCTGCCAACTCCAGGGTGTGATTCATCCAATTTTTGGGCTCCTGAAGCCAACCCCAGTGTCTCTTTAAAGTAATATTTGGGCTCCTGCTGCTGCTGCTGCCAACTCCAGGGTGTGATTCATCCAAGTTTTGGGCTCCTGAAGCCAACTCCAGTGTATATTTGGGCTCCTGCTGCTGCTGCTGCCAACTCCAGGGTGTGAATCATCCAATTTTTGGGCTCCTGAAGCCAACCCCAGGGTCTCTTTAAAGTAATATTTGGGCTCCTGCTGCTGCTGCTGTCAACTCCTGCCAACTCCAGGGTGTGATTCATCCAATTTTTGGGCTCCTGAAGCCAACCCCAGGGTCTCTTTAAAGTAATATTTGGGCTCCTGCTGCTGCTGCTGTCAACTCCAGCCAACTCCAGGGTGTGATTCATCCAATTGTTGGGCTCCTGAAGCCAACCCCAGGGTCTCTTTAAAGTAATGTTTGGGCTCCTGCTGCTGCTGCTGCTGCCAACGTCTGCCAACTCCAGGGTGTGATTCATCCAATTTTTGGGGTCCTGAAGCCGACCCCAGGGTCTCTTTGAAGTAATGTTTGGGCTCCTGCTGCTGCCAACTTCTGCCAACTCCAGGGTGTGATTCATCCAATTTTTGGGCTCCTGAAGCCAACTCCAGTGTATATTTGGGCTCCTGCTGCTGCTGCTGCCAACTCCAGGGTGTGAATCATCCAATTTTTGGGCTCCTGAAGCCAACTCCAGGGTCTCTTTAAAGTAATGTTTGGGCTCCTGCTGCTGCTGCTGCCAACTTCTGCCAACTCCAGGGTGTGATTCATCCAATTTTTGGGCTCCTGAAGCCAACTCCAGTGTATATTTGGGCTCCTGCTGCTGCTGCTGCCAACTCCAGGGTGTGATTCATCCAATTTTTGGGCTCCTGAAGCCAACTCCAGTGTATATTTGGGCTCCTGCTGCTGCTGCCGCCAACTCCAGGGTGTGAATCATCCAATTTTTGGGCTCCTGAAGCCAACCCCAGTGTCTCTTTAAAGTAATATTTGGGCTCCTGCTGCTGCCAACTCCAGGGCGTGATTCATCCAATTTTTGGCCTCCTGAAGCCAACCCCAGTGTCTCTTTAAAGTAATATTTGGGCTCCTGCTGCTGCCAACTCCAGGGTGTGATTCATCCAATTTTTGGGCTCCTGAAGCAAACTCCAGTGTATATTTGGGCTCCTGCTGCTGCTGCTGCCAACTCCAGGGTGTGAATCATCCAATTTTTGGGCTCCTGAAGCCAACCCCAGTGTCTCTTTAAAGTAATATTTGGGCTCCTGCTGCTGCCAACTTCAGGGCGTGATTCATCCAATTTTTGGCCTCCTGAAGCCAACCCCAGTGTCTCTTTAAAGTAATGTTTGGGCTCCTGCTGCTGCTGCTGCCAACTCCAGGGTGTGATTCATCCAATTTTTGGGCTCCTGAAGCAAACTCCAGTGTATATTTGGGCTCCTGCTGCTGCTGCTGCTGCCAACTCCAGGGTGTGAATCATCCAATTTTTGGGCTCCTGAAGTCAACCCCAGTGTCTCTTTAAAGTTATATTTGGGCTCCTGCTGCTGGCAACTCCAGGGTGTGATTCATCCAATTTTTGGGCTCCTGAAGCCAACCCCAGTGTCTCTTTAAAGTAATGTTTGGGCTCCTGCTGCTGCTGCCAACTCCAGGGTGTGATTCATCCAATTTTTGGGCTCCTGCTGCTGCCAACTCCAGTGTTTCTTTAAAGCAATGTTTGGGCTCCTGCCCCTCATAGTGATGCCACTTCAACTCTCTGCAATTGTGCCGCTCTGCGATTCTATTAGCGATGCCTCTGATCTGCATGTGATATTTCTTCAAAGTATTATTTAACTAACCCAGCACGCATCCTGTGCGTGTTACAGCAAGGCAGAATGGTTTACAACCCTAATGAGGCTCTAGGAGGCTCAGAAATAGCCGTTTTTAATAGCGATTCGTTGCGAATTTATTCGGGTCGAAACGATTTTTGTCGGAAAATTCGGCGAATCAGTCGAATCGAATTTTTCAAAAGTTCGCTCATCTCTACTCACCACCACCTTCAGATCCTTGTTGTCAGTCTCCCAGTCTTCTCTGCTGCCCGTCTGGTCCTCCAGTTTTTACCCCCTCCTACTCTGCTGTTGCTAGGATAGTCAGAGGCTGGGGGAGGGGTTAGGTGAGAGGTAGAGGGCAGTGACCAGGGGTGGTGGGGTTAGGTGAGTGGTAGAAGACAGCAGCAGGGGGTGGAGGGGTTAGATAAGTGGTGGAGGACAGCAGCAGGGGGTGGAGGGGTTAGATAAGTGGTGGAGGACAGCAGCAGGGGGTGGAGGGGATAGATAAGTGGTGGAGGACAGCAGCAGGGGGTGGAGGGGTAAGATAACTGGTGGAGGACAGCAGCAGGGGGTGGAGGGGTAAGATAAGTGGTGGAGGACAGCAGCAGGGGGTGGAGGGGTTAGATAAATGGTGGAGGACAGCAGCAGGGGGTGGAGGGGTTAGATAAGTGGCACGATGTGGGAGTGAGCGAGTGATTGGAGGGAGGAGCTACGCGCTTGCCGCCCGAATGCCGCCCGCCTGAATCTTCGTGCACCCAACATGCTTCTACTGTCTCTGCCGTTCCGCCATCCGAAATTATGACTCGCCTAACCCAGCTAGCATGCCGATAACCTTGCCTACCTGAAGCTGACATCGCTGGATCTCTAGACCATCGACCTGAGACCCGCTGCACTCTGCATGTTTCCAGGCCAGTCTTGCCAATACCACACTGCCTGATAGCGGCCGCAGCCGTCAGCCTCTTTTCTTTACATTGTATCGCTGCTGTGTTACCTCGTCAAAGTGTATCCACGCATCTTCACTGCTTCTCCACACCGCCAACCACGGCACCACTGCCACAAAGTGACAGCGGACGCAGCTCTCAGCCGTCTTCTCTCCATTGCTGCAGCATCAATACTTAGATACATTGTATCACCCGCTGCTTCTTCACGCCGCCTAGCGCGGCAACTCTGAATCAAACAGACAGCGGCCGCACCTCTCAACCTTCTTCTTCTCATTGTTGCTGCATTGATACTCTTTATATCACCCACTGCTTCTTCACGCAGCCCAGCGCGGCATCACTGCCTCAAACTGACAGCGGCCGCAGCTTTCAGCCTTCTTCTTCCAACCGCTGTTGCATTGATACATCTACATATCATCCACTGCATCTTCACGCTGCCCAGCAAGGCACTACTGCTTCAAGCAGATAGCGGCCTCAGCTCTCAGCCTTCTTCTTCCCATTGTTGCCGCATTGGCATTGACATCTCCATACAGTGTACACCGCTTCTTCACACCGCATAGCGCGGCTCCGGCCACACTCACATCCCCGCTGCCCCAAACTGACAGCGGGAGAGCACTTCTGCTGCCCAGCCGTTCACAAACCATTGTGAATCCCAGTAGCAGCCTTTCATTGCCCAAAGCCCCCAAGCTGAGCTGTGCTCCAACCCGACAAGCGCAGACTGTCACTCACACAGATCTATACTGCCTTCTCAGCCACAGGCCGTGACTACCTAAGTCCGCCGGGTCGGCCCGCGCTGCATCCAAACCACCTCAGCATTCACTTGAAATCTCCTGCCGCTATCATCTGATTTACCGCAGCACGCTAAAGGTAGCGGCTGATATCTCTCTCAGCTGCCTGTCCTATCCGTCGGCTCGGCAGCTCTCACCTACCGTGGGGATCCTTCACCATAAATGCCCTTGCAAGCCGCTGCTCACAACAGGATAGTAGGGCTGCTCACAACAGGATAGTAGGGTTCAGCTGCTCACAACAGGATAGTAGGGCTCTGTCCCTATTATAGTTACTATTGACCACCAGTCGTTGTCATTAGCATAACTACTAGCAGCTCTACCCGACCAACCGGATAATATATCTCCCCTGTTTGAGCTATACATTTTTTTTTATTGTAGTTGCTATTATTCGCCGTACCAGGCAATATCGGCAATCCCACAAACCAAGCATTGAATAGACACTCATTGCATCTGCTATTACCAGCTTTATTTGGCACTAAGGTCACTATAGCTTTCCTGCTATACATAGATTGTGATCACAGCTGCTATCAGCCCCTGTACTAGCTGCTTGTCAGAATCTCTGACAACCATAATTCCGCCAGTGGTAGTCCAGACCGACGCTGTTCCCACTGCTACCTCCATCTCCGGTGCTGCACTACACAGGCTGACACCCCCTTCAGCAGCCTAGTAAGACTGTACTGACGCTGCTCCCACTGCTACCCTCATCCCCGGTGCTGCACTACACAGGCTGTCACCCCCTTCAACAGCCTAGTAAGACCGTACCCCCTGCTCGCAACTGACGCTGCTCGTAGCATTAACTACATCCTCGCTGCTCTATAGGAGCAGCACGGTTCGATTTTACTGTATCACGCAGGTAGCGGGCGCTACTTCAGGCTGACAAACCTTTGCCGCGCCTGCAGGTACAAGTACACTCTGAGGATCGTGACATCAACTGATCCAGACTATATATCTGAAGCTTGCACCATTCTCTCTTCGTGGGCACGCCGCTCATAGACAATAACTGTCTGAACCGAGCGCAACACCAGGTAAAACATAAGCATAATATATAAATATAGTATTACTATACCATTCCTGGCATTACAGAGGAAAATGTCTCACAACTCGAAGAAAATGATGCATAAACAAGCTACTCTACAATCATACGGTACAGGTCTACCCACCCGGTCAAAAAGTAACAGTACCCCCCAACCATCTGACCATCAATCCTTAACAACATCAGATAACCCCAATACTTCTGTCAGCTCTCCAAACGTGTCGCGGCCCATGGGTGGCACCCCTATTCCATCAGACATATCACAATACTACAGACAAATAAGCAAGGCTCACGCTGACTTTATCCAAAAAGAACTTTTTGCAGATACGGCCAACTCAGCAACAGATCAAGTTGCGGTAAAGCCCACGACCCCGGATATAGGCGCACACGATCAGGTACTTGGGCATCGAGAAAGCAATACAGTCAAGCAACATATTAACCAGCTCGTAAATATTGACAGCACCAGACCAGATCCAGAAAATGAAGACACACGATCCCTGATTAAACAGGAGATAAGGGCTGGTATAAGGGAACTTAGGCAAGGCTTCTCCGCAGATTTGGAACAATTTAAAACCAAAATCACACAGTCCTTAATAGAGTTAGAAGCAACAACTAGTAGACAGCTAAAGGAAACGGTAAGGACCTCCGACCTCTCCAAGCTTACAAACTCAATTGAAGAAATGATTGGTGATTTTAAAGACTCAATAACACAACAAATACATTCCACCGTAAGGGAAACAATAGAATCAGAGCTGAGTGAATTTAAATCAGCCATGCACGCGATCACAGAAAGACTTGACTCGCTGGAGGCAGATATGTTATTCCTCGCAAGAGAACGTAAAGAAAAGAAGCAAAACTTGTCTAGTATAAATACAACCTTAAAAGACTTGACAATCAAGCAGGATGACTTAGAAAACCGATCAAGACGAAATAATTTGCGGATTAGAGGCATTCCCGTAGAGCTAAAACACAACGAGCTACTACCACTAGTAAGTGACCTTTTCACGTCATTAATAAAAAGCGATAGTACAGTCCCCATTAGTAGATAACACCGTGATGGTGGAAAAAGAACCACACAGGAGGGAACTACACAAGACGTCCTCTGTTTCATACCAGACTACGAAATTAAAGAGGAAATATTAATGCAGGCCAGGAAAGAACGACGAATTCAAAAAAAAATCATACTCCATTCAGATATTTCAGGACTACTCTAAACGTACTCGTTATAGAAGATACCTTTTAAAACCTCTATTAGCTGAATTAGAAACAAAGCACCTGAAGTACAAATGGATCGGCCCACTTAAGCTATCAATCTCTGCAGCCGGCAAAACCTTCATACTGAAGGACGGTGACCCCCTAGATCAAGTCAGTCAAGTATTCAATCTCGCCCCTCTGCATATCCCTGAATGGGAAATGAATGTTGATCAGGGAATGCTGCCTGGAAAAATGTTGGTAGAAGATTGGTCTAAAAGATGAACTAGATAAATGGAGAACAGCGACATAAAAAACAAAACAAAAAAAAAAAAAAAAAAAAAAAAAAAGGATATATATAAATAAATAAATAAAAATGTGCAGAGGGCACAGCACAATATAAAAATGTATAGAGGGCACAACACAATAAATACAATAAAAAACAAAAAAAAAACAAAAAAAAAAAAAGGGGAAGGGCATATCGGGCGGCGGCTCTGGCTCAGGCCCATCCTGCCACCAACATCCCAAGGAGGCAGGAATTAGGAAACCAAGGATTGGTATCCTTGGAAGGTCCAGCCATGCGCGTAAGGGAAAGGGGTTATGGGAGGGATGAGAACCACGGGACACCGAACTTCAAAGATTGCGCTCATCAGGTCTCCTTGCTATCCAAACACAGTAAACCTGTAAACCAACACACCCTATGGATAGTAAACAACTGAAAATCTGTACATATAATATAAGAGGCGCAAACCACCCTGGAAAAAGGAGAGGCATCGTGAGAGAACTTCTACGACAAAAGATAGATATTGCTCTCCTGCAAGAAACACACTTTAAAAAAGACAAAGAACCCTATAGAGCCTTCGATGAATTTGGGCACACTGTCTCGAATCCATTTCGGTCCAAAAAAGCACGCGGAGTGGCGATCCTTATAAATAAAAATTGCCAACATGAGATTATTTCAAAATATCTGGACGAACAAGCAAGAACAATAATATTAACACTAAAGGTATATGGACAAATCTGTACCATCATCAACTCATACGCACCAAACCAAGGCCAGATAAAATACCTAACGGACGTGGCAAAGAGAGTTGCAAAGCAAAAAAAAGGCATCATAATCTGGGCCGGTGATTTTAACATGATAATTGATAACGAATTGGACTCTACAGGTATATCTAGAAGAGACTCTGAATTACTTACTAACCATCGAATATGGAACCACATCCGAGCCCTTAATTTAGTAGACGTCTGGCGTATACTTCACCCTACCGAAAAGAACTACTCCTGTTATAATAGAGCCAAAAATACTTATTCACGAATAGATTTTTGCTTTACCAGACAACAAAACCTTCACATGATTACCAACTGCTCCATAGGAAATATGACTCTTTCAGACCATGCACCGGTAACTATAACCCTGAACCTTAGATGTAAGACTGATGTAACCTATCAATGGAAGCTAAATAGGAATATACTCACATCGGACGATGACCAACAATGCTTAAAAAAAAATATTGGAGATTTCTTCAGCACTAATCAAACAGACGAAATAAAGATGAATACTATCTGGGAGACACACAAGTGCTACATAAGAGGCATATGTATGGCTATAGATGCAAAAAACAGACGAAGGAACGCTCAACAGATAACTCGTTTGATAGATAAGTTAGACAACCTTGAAAAACTACACAAACGATCCCCAACAGAAGGCATATATCGAGAAATACAAAAGACGAGGCAGGATCTCAAAGAAACCATAAACCCTACCGAACATAAAATGGAAAAAATTAAAAAAAAACATGAGTTAAATAAAAATGGCAAAGACTTGGCTGCCCTCGCAAAAAATAATAAGGCTGAGAACTTTATTGCCTCTATTATCGACAGCTCGGGCCATACCCAACATACAACAGCTGAAATAAAAAGCACTTTCTACCAATTCTATGAGAACTTATACAATGTGCACGATCAAATTAAACTGAACAGCGATCGACGCTCCTTAGAACTGAATATTCCGAAAATTCCTGAAGTACTGAAACAAAGCTTAGAAAAACCATTTAGCATTAAAGAAGTAGAATGGGCAATTGACAGCCTGAAAACAAAAAAAGCATCAGGTAGCGACGGCTACCCAGCGGAATACTATAAAACCTTCAAGGACGATCTGACCCCATATTTAACCGAACTATTTAACACCATGGATAAGAATAATCCACCAAGTCAGCAGATGAATAATGCAATAATAAAGCTAATCCCAAAATCTGGGAAAAACAAATCTCATTGCTCCAACTATAGGCCCATATCATTAATTAACATAGACCTAAAGATCTTCGCAAAAATCATCTGCAAACGGTTAGAAGAAGCGCTTCCGTTCGTGATTTCAAATATTCAAGCAGGATTCATGCCATTAAGAGGCCTACACCAGAATATTTCCTTAGCAATATCCGCCCTATACAAAACCGCTAAAGAAAAAAAGAAAGCAATTATATTAGCCCTAGACGCTGAAAAAGCCTTCGATAGGGTATCCTGGCACTTCCTAGAAACTATCCTACAGAAAATAGGCCTAGGACCAAATATTATCGGCAAAGTTATGAGTCTATATATAAACCAGACGGCCCAGATAGAGGTAAACGGCTCCCTCACTAAGTACCTCCCGATAAAAAACGGAACGAGACAAGGATGCCCCCTTTCACCGCTGCTATTTAACTTACACTTAGAACCTCTATTAAGGGCAATCATGGAAGATCCAATTATCAAAGGGATAAGTAGTGGGACAAATGAAATAAAAATTCTCGCATATGCCGATGACTTATTATTAACTCTCTGGAACCCTAAAACCTCCCTCCAAAGATGCCTACAAATACTAGAAGAATTCGGACGTCTCTCCAATTTTAAATTAAATGTAGAGAAGTCAAGCATTATGCCAATAAATATAACATCCCCCGAAATACAAGATCTCAAACAAATGGCTAATTTCCACCTAGAGGAGAACTTATTTAAATATTTAGGAATTAACATTACAAAAAACTATAAACACCTATTTGAGGCAAACTACTCCCCCCTTATCCCTTTACTAAGAGCATCCATTAAAAACTGGAACAAACTACCACTAAATATGCTCGGGAGAATAGCCCTCTTTAAAATGTTCTTCCTGCCCAAATTCATTTTCCTATTCCAAGTAATACCCATAAACCTACCGGATAAATACTTTATAGAACTAAACAAAATTCTTACAGATTTTATATGGCGAAGCCGGAAACATAAAGCAAAATACGAATATTTAAGTCGCCCTATAATCTATGGAGGACTAAACTCTCCCAATATTAAAAGATATTACCAAGCTGCACAGATCCAGAGAATATTCAGATGGAAATATTTAGCATACCAACAGGCCTGGCCTCTCGCAGAACTAGACTCTATCAAAATAGATGATGTCTTCTCCCTAAACCCAAAAATCTTATCTGAAATTATCCATCGTACCTCACACCCTCTAGTCCGCCCTACACTAACCACTCTAAGGAACCTAATCCTTGACCAGAACATATCCCCTCTCCCACAAAGACTGATCAGCCTGGAAAGGAAGAAAGTGATTGATGAGATTATGGGGAAAAACAACTTAAACCAGGATTTTCCAAGGGAAAATATTAGAATACAGGACATCTGGTCAAAACAGATCGAAATTAATCAAATGTATTGCCCAGAAAAAACTGCCCTCAACTTAACCATTCATCTAAGATATACACGGACCTCCAAATTTCTTAGGAAATACAGCCAACCAGAGACCATTCCGCCATTATCTCGCTTTCAGCTACTATTCTTTACATCAGATTCACGACCAACCCAATTAAGTAACTATTACTATTCCCTCTGTGATCGGACCCAGATCGATAAAAATAAAGATGATTTATTTAAACTAAAATGGGAAAAAGACATGCAGGAAACATTATCCGATCTAGACTGGCAGAATATATTTAAGGAAAACGCGTGCCTAACATCGGCCCCATTAAGAATTTTCGCCTTTAAATACCTCACCAGGTTCTATCTAACCGCAGACTACAATAGCAATATGCCACAGAATCTCTGTTGGTGGTGCAACCTACACTTAAACACTGTACAACATATATGGTGGGAGTGCACACACATAGCAACATTATGGCAAGAAATAACTCAGTTTATACACCAGGCAAGAGGAATAAATATCCCCTTAGACAAAGCGAGAATACTCCTAAATACCCCACTGCTAGACCTCCCTATGCCCAAACGGTCTCTGGTCAATACCATTATTACGGGTTCTAGATACTTCATAGTCACTTATTGGCGCAATCCCAGTCCTCCTACCTTTGGAAAGTGGCTAATAAAGATCCGAGAGATCATAGAAATAGAAGCGGCACTAACCCCACATATTGAACTCAAGAAACAACTCCAGGAGTTTGCTCAAGATATTGAAAATTTAGCAAAACCAAAGAGCTGATACGCCAGGGAAACCAAATATGAGTGCACTTACCTTTGGATTATGATATTAAGATAGAAGTAGGAAGTCCCGTGTCCTTGCTAAGGGGGAGGGAAGGGGGAGGGGAAAGGGGAGGAAGGGGGAGGGGGAAGGGGAGGAAGGGGAGAAAAAAAAAAAAAAAAAAAACTTCAATTTCAGCGTATTAATATCCGCATCTGATGAAATAGGTCTCTAAACGCTGATGAAAGATGATACGAATCTGGAATTACAGTAAAAAGAGTCCTAATCTGAGCGGGAAAAGAAAAAAAAAAAAAAAAGATAAGTGGTGGAGGACAGCAGCAGGAGGGGGTGGAGGGGTTAGATAAGTGGTGGAGGACAGCAGGAGGGGGTGGAGGGGTTAGATAAGTGGTGGAGGACAGCAGCAGGGGGTGGAGGGGATAGATAAGTGGTGGAGGACAGCAGCAGGGGGTGGAGGGGTTAGATAAGTGGTGGAGGACAGCAGCAGGGGGTGGAGGGGTTAGATAAGTGGTGGAGGACAGCAGCAGGGGGTAGAGGGGTTAGATAAGTGGTGGAGGACAGCAGCAGGGGGTGGAGGGGTTAGATAAGTGGTGGAGGACAGCAGCAGGGGGTGGAGGGGTTAGATAAGTGGTGGAGGACAGCAGCAGGGGGTGGAGGGGTTAGATAAGTGGTGGAGGACAGCAGCAGGGGGTGGAGAGGTTAGGAGACTGGTAGACGACAGTGGCAGGGAGTTCACACAGCGGGAAATTCTAAATCAGATAGGCATAGTCAAAATTGCAGGATTCAGTCCATTACAATGCATCCTAGGGGGCATCTTGTTTAGGGATACCCCACAACCCAAAACCCTATGGACCCCCCACAGTCAGAATCACATAGTCATCTAATTTCAGGATCCTACGCTGTTGGATTCCAATATGAGAGGGGCTTTCCTGTGTCCGTGCTCTGTGCTGGTCTGCCGGGGGGGGGGGGGGGGGGGGGCATTCATAGTGGAGGGATGGAGATGTGGCCACATTTGAACAGCACGGGATCAATGTGTGAAACCCCTGGGATTGCCCATAAGCTTGTCTCGTTCCTAGATCTTATAGTGCATGTGCGGACATCCCCTGCACTACTTTATCCGATGAATGCAGGCATATGCAAAGCAATCAATGCTGATTGGAGCCTGTGTATGTGGCGTGGCAGAATTTGGATGATCTTGGGATTTGATTGGGGTTGTAAGCAGTGTGGGGTCTGGGTAACTAAGAGTGGGCCCCAGTCATGTCGATTACTGAGGCCCTACTGCAGTATGCAGTGTTTGTGCGGTGTCTGCTGAGAGCACCATGGGCCAGAGCTGTAGGATCCACAGGGTGGAACTAAGATATCAGCACCTTGTTCCCCAAGTGCTCTATGCACAGAGCACCAGGGACACACAATGCAGTGGCATCGGGCAGGCCGATTCATTATTAGCGGCAGGTAGCGACAGATGAGCATCTGTAGCAGGCATTTCAAAGCGCCTGATAGTAGTCGCTGTGCTCGGCCGTGGTTCGCTAGTTCAGAGCAACTCAGCCGCTGTGCAGCAATGATGAATACATTGTGGGGAGTCGCTATATGACCAGTACAGCGCTGTATGTTAGCGACTGGTCAGTGCGACCGACTCACAACATATTCATCAACAAAACAGCCTCACACACCTCCGGCGCTCAAAAATGCTTCGCTGAAGCCCAGAGAGCCGGAGGCTGTGTGATTAAAGGTTGTTTTTTAACATGTATCCACCAGTAACAAAGCGAAAACATATGGAATTGCATTGTTATAACATTGTAACATGAACACATCAATGCCAGACCTGTAATATCAATTCTGCAGAAATATCTAAAATTTTAAAATAAAATGAAAAAATGTCCTTTTCAAGGCCAGGAAAGATCCCAACATTATTTGAGAATAAAAAAGAACCAAAAAAAACAAAAACCCCGTTTAAAGTGGACCAACAGCCAGGATTTTGACTATCCTGGGTTATGGTCCACTTCGGCGGGGCACCCCGCTGTGTGAAACCCCCCAGAAACCCCAATAAACTCACCTCTCCTCGCTCCCACGTGACTGCCCGGTCCAATCCCCGCCAACGTCCAGGCGGGGAACAGGAACGTCCAAGCGGCTTCCGCCGCCGCCGCCTCCCTCGCGTCACTTTCGGCGCGCGCGCGCCCGTGCCGGCCATTCACAGACAGCCGGCGCGGGGGCGCGCACGCCTAGAGGGGCGCGAGGGAGGCGGCGGCGGCGGAAGATAAGGTAGGTGATTTGGGGTGTTTGGGGGGGTTTCACCCGATCTCGGATGTCCCGCGGGGTGGGAGGTGATCGGCCCGGGAATCTTATAGATTTCCGGGCCGATCACCTCTCGGTGTTGGTCCACTTTAAAGAGAAATAAAAGAACGTCCATTGAAATGTATGGGAGAGCGGCAGGTAGCGAGAGGTAATACGTGGCGCTCTGCAAGGCTGAACGAAATGATTAATTTGCCTATTTAAAGTGTTTCTATTGTTGTAACTGTTACACTATCTCCTATCCATCCCTCAATGAGGGGGTGTGGCCTAATTTAACACATGTCCCTCTTTCCCACTCTGAAAATTTGGAAGGTATGCCTTAATTTATGAAGTTCTCTCTGGCCAAACTCCTTCCTATATTATACAACATAGGGGTTATCTCTCATACCCCACAAACAGAGCCCACAGGGTCTAACAATTGCACTCACTCAATATTTAGTGTCAAAACAGTAATTTTTATTGTCACCGTATTAAAACCCATAAAAAACACAATCCATGCCATAGGCGTTTTTAACCTCCAGGGGGAGCTGTTGCTCCCATAAGTGCATATACTATTGTCTAATACAGTTAATTAATCCTATCTCAATATGCAAATACCAAAATCGTTCCAAAAAGTGCAAGTGCTAAATAAAGAGCATCCATTTCAAATATCACATGTGCAAAGAATAATACTTGACCCAATACAGGATTTGAATAAGATAAGAGCAGACATACAACACATGAATTACTAACCAATCACCATAGTGTACGATCCAGAGCAGGCAGCGCCCCCCACAGTGCACCAACGCGTTTCGAGACCTACAGGTCTCTTTCTCAAGGCAAGGTTGCTCTGGATCATACACTATGGTGATTGGTTAGTAATTCATGTGTTGTATGTCTGCTCTTATCTTATTCAAATCCTGCATAGGGTCAAGTATTATTCTTTGCACATGTGATATTTGAAATGGATGCACTTTATTTAGCACTTTTTGGAACGATTTTGGTATTTGCATATTGAGATAGGATTATTAACTGTATTAGACAATAGTATATGCACTTATGTGAGCAACAGCTCCCCCTGGAGGTTAAAAACGCCTATGGCATAGGATGTGTTTTTAATGGGTTTTAATAAGGTGACAATAAAAATTACTGTTTTGACACTAAATATTGAGTGAGTGCAATTGTTAGACCCTGTGGGCTCTGTTGGTGGGGTGTGAGAGATAACCCCTACCTTGTATATATCTTGGTTTGGGCATTGTACCACAGACAAGATCGTTGTTGTTGGTGCCACCCACTTTTCCTTTACCCAAAAATTGAGCATATAATCCTTCCTATATTACATCACTAGTTCATAAATATCAAGCCAGATGCAGCCTACGCTGTGGACACAACCTCCTCCTGTCCTCAAACTGGACCAACACCCGTTTTTTCCTTAACAGGTGTTGGTCCGGCTATCTCACGATTGCCACAAGCTCGGGGGGGGGGGGGGCATCCAGGATACTGGAGCCCCCCCCCCTTGCAGATAACCTCCCAGACCGCTCATAATACTCACCTTCATTACGAGCCAGCACCGGGAAAGGAGCCCCATGATTGGTCGCCAGACGGTGACTGCCTAGTGGCCAATCGCGGGACTCCATTCCCAGAACAGACAGCGAGACCATCACCCCATGAAGAAAAAACGGGTGTTGGTCCGGTTTAACTCCCATCACCTCCTCTCACTCTCATATTCAGAACTTCACACATTCTGCTCCACTTCTCTGGAATGGCTTCCCCTTACAATTTGCCAACCCGTACTAAACGCCTGTGTCACAGAACATCTTAGGTGTATTTTAATTCTCTATGTGTGTAGGTTGGTGTAATATATGTATGTGTATAGACCTTGGCTGACCCCTTTGCTCTGCATAACTTCCCCCCCTGCGTGCCACAAAACCCCCCCTGCCTGCACACAGGGACACCTTGAATGACTATCTCCCCTCATAAAACTGCAAAGCATAAACAAAGTGTTATCAGGGTCAACCAGCCATGGAGAGCAGAGACAAGGTCCATATCCTACCCTCTTCCATGGAATGTTCCCCTCATCCCCCCTCCCTGTGGAGTCCCAGAACAGATGGGGGATGTCATGTGGACCAGCTTTCAGGTACCCAAAGATGGAGAATCCCATATGAACCAATCAGACAGTGGGTGTCTCCAATCGCTCTACCCATAGGAGGGGTCAGGAACTGACCCCTGGTTAGAGGGAATAAGGTGAGCAGCAGAATGGGTACAGACACTCGATCTGACCATCAAGAGTGACACACGCTGCTTTTAACATCCAAGCAAAAGAAGACCAGAAAGCGTGTGAGGACAATTGATTTGATCAAACAGAACGCAGCCCAGACGGACTTTAAGTATATTTTCCACCTTCTTTTATTTTGCGTTGCTATTTATCTTATTTACCGTGTTTTATGGTTAACTCTGTTTTTATCACCTTGCATCGTGTTTCTTGTTGTTTTTGTGTTTTTCTGTTTGTTTAAATAAATTCTAAAAATACAGCAGATGCTCTCAGTTGATCTGATATAAAAAGCTCACGCTATTTCTGAAGAGCCTGGCTACCTTACTTGCCTAGGACGCTCGATCGCCCCACCTGGAAGTGGTTGTGGGTCGATCGATACGTTCGATCTGATTGTATTGTGTGTGGCCTGTATTATATTATAGAGTTGAGCACTTATTGTGCTCTGGTGGCAGCAGTTTATAGACACTTGTGTTGCCAATTAAAGAATTGCAGTGACCCACGTGGGGTACGATTGGCCGGTCTGATCAGATGAACGATCAATAGGTCTGATCAACCCGTGCAATCGTCACAGCCTGTCACTTCTGAGCCATAATACTGGGTGCTTTATAAGTGTATTGCCTGTCTTGCTCTTCTGTAATATTTAACCTTGTACAACCCCATGGAATATGTTGGTCCTCTATAATTAAAGAATAATAATAATTATTATTATATTTGTCCTCCTCTTGTTTTTTTTGTCGTTTCATTTGCTGTGTGAGACCCCATGGAATTGCAATATACAGTACTCACCTTAGTCCTTGATCCCACAGTGCATGCGCGACTTGACCTCAGCTTCCTTGCTGTGTGCTGCATGTCCTGCAGGCCTGAGCACAGGCAGTGAGGGTGCTGAATCCCCTGCTACCCTCACTGGACAAAGTCCTGCTGTTACACTGCAAACAGCTGCCTGGTCCCTGATGTGTTACATCATAATATACAGGGGCATTGCTGACATTTACAATACAATGATGACAGCTCCCTTTTGGGGCGAGGCCCTGCAATCTCTGTGTTCAGTGTCTGGAGGGTGTTAGCGATTGCGTTCTCCACTCAATGGATCCTGATTTGGGTTGCCCCAGAGAAAGGCCAGTGGAAGGCCATATCTAAAAGATATCAGGGCCGGGCCAGGTTAGGTTTTGTTCTGCTTTAAAGTGGACCAAAATCCAATCTATAAGATTCCTGGGCTGATTAATTCCCCCCCCCCCCCCAGACATCCAAAATCGGGATGCCCCGCTGTGTGAAACCCCCCAGTTCACCCCATACACTTACCTTCTTTCCCGGTCCAAAGGCGCATAGGCGAGCCATGGCCGCATCCCCGCTATCCCTCTAGCAGGGAGACTGCCTGCGCCAGGCATTTGTGAATGGCTGGCAAGGGCACGCTCCCTGTTAGAGGGAAGCGGGGGATGCGGTCGCCAGAGCGCTTAGAGCTGCTGGCCTTAGACGAAGGCTTTGATGACATGACGTCAGCGGCTCCGAGTGCGCTGATTGGACGAGTGGCCGCTCATGCGCCATAGGACCGGGAAGAGGTGAGTTGCACTCGGCGACCTGGGGGGTTTCATGCAGCTGGGCACCCCCGATCGGGGTGCCCAGAGAGAAAGGACCGGAACCCAGGATAGTCAAAATTCTAGGTTTTTGACTACTTTAAAGAGGATCCAAACCTGGTAAACTTGTTTTTTTAGAGTCTATAAGTCTGTAGGGCCTGATGAAAAATTCCCCTAGATGTGTGAGACCCTCTTGGAACAGAAAAAGGGAGGAAATGTCCGCGTTTAGCCCAAGTTACTTGACCGAAGCGATAAAGGGCCTTTTCTCTTTACTTTTTTCTTCTTTTACTCAAGTAAATTTAAACAACTTAAAGTGGACCAACACCCAGGGGTGATCGTCTCCCTCACTGCGGGGCATCCGAGATTGGGATGTCCCGCGGGGTGAAACCCCCCCAAAAGCCCCAAAAAAACCTTACCTTATCGGCGACGGATCAGCCGCCGCCGCCGCCTCCCGCGCGCCCCTCTAGCAGTGCGCGCGCCCGCGCCGGCCGTTTGTGAGTGCTGTAAGAGGGACGCGCGGGAGACGGTGGCGGCTTATCCGTTGCTTGTCCGTCGCCGAAAAGGTACGTTTTTTGGGGCTTTTGGGGGGGTTTCACACAGCGGGGCATCCTGATCTCGGATGCCCCGCTGAAGTGGACCAACACCCAGGGTAGTGAAAATCCTGGGTGTTGGTCCACTTTAAGAAAATTGTTAAAAGCCTGTTTACTAATTCCATTTGTTTACGGAGCTCTGACAATTGTGATGTAATCTGTTTGATATAAGTACTTTAATAAAACTATTTGAATAGAAAATGCTGCTACAAATGTGAAAATGCCGACATACTATCAATAGTAGAACAGTGGAGTTCCCCTTTAACACGTCTCCATATTTCCCTGCAGAGTACGAGGTGGATTCTCAGCCGCTGCTGCCGTGTGAGCTGGCAAGAGAAAAGGCTCATTCTTCCAGGACAGACTACATCCCGCAGTGCTCGGAGGACGGGTTATACAGGTGAGGGGCCCATCAGAGATGTGAGACTGTGGGGCCGAGGCAGGACAGACAAAGTGTGGTCCTGGACAAAATTAAAAATGGTGCCGCGGGGTCTAAATGACTGAACCAACAACACAGTCACATTATTTAAATATATGTTTTAATACCCTGTGCTCAGTCCCTGCTGTACATGTGCTCCAGGGCCTCATTTGTTGATGGGGGCCTTGGGCAGTTACCTAGTTCTCCTTCCCCTAATGCCAGTCCTGGGCCCCCCTGGCTGACCTATGCTCAGGCCTTAGCACAGAGGAGTAAATATACAATTTCTTAGAGGCCGATTCATTAATAGCGCCAGGTAGCGACAGATGAGCGACTGTAGCAGTATTTTCACAGCGCCCGCTAGTAGTCGCTGTGCTTGGCCAGTGTCCGGTTGTTGACAGCGACTCAGTCGGTTTGCAGTAATGTTGAATATTGGGTGAGGAGACGCTATTTGACATGTTCCGCGCTGTATGGGTGCGCATGATAGCGAATGGCCATAGCAACCGGCTCCCACCATATTCATTAACAAATCACGCTCAAAAAATTCTCGCGCTGTGAAATGCATGTTTAAACCCCAGAGCGCTGGCGGCGATGGGTTAAAAGTAGTTAACCCCCAAACAACCATATTTTTGGAAACCAAAAAAAACAAGTTTCTAAAAACATTTTGTAATATGAATACATTAATATCAGACCTGTAATATCAATTCTGCACAATTTTTTTTTTTTTTTACCTTAAAAAAAAAATCTAACATTGCAGAAGTGGTCACAGAATTTTTCACATTTAAAAAAAAAATTATTAACAATTAATTATGAATATCTTAAGATTGTTCCATTGAAATGCATTGGAGAGCGCCAGGTAGCGAGAGGTCATACCTGTCGCTGTTCAAGGTCGGACGCTGGCGCTGTGGGCTGAGGCTGGAATAATGATGAATGAGTCGCTATATGGCGCTATCTCAGTCACTAAGCAGGATTGGCTTGATAAATGTGTGATTGCGGAGGGGAGCCGGCGTTCTCGTGGCGGTGCCCGTCATTACCAGTCGCTCACCAGTCGCTACCTGGAGCTATCCATTGTTAAATAAGGGCCTGAGTGATACTATAGTGTGGCTGTGTATGCTGTGTCGGCCTATGCTGGACCGGAGCAGCCCGGACTGGAGTAACTTGACATGACGTAAATCAGGGTCCCCTGGCCGGGATTTTTTTGTTTACTTTACTGGCTACTGTCCTGGAGGAGCCGGTATTTTTTTTTACTGGTAACTGTAATTGTGGGTCTACCTTTCCCCATCCTTAAAGTGGACCAAAACCCATGCCGATCAGCCCAGGAATCTATAAGATTCCCAGGCTGATCGACTCCTCCCGGGGCATCCAAAATCGAGATGCTGCCTGAAACCCCCCAGGTCGCCCCATTCATTTACCTCATTTCCCGGTCCAACGTCGCATGTCTGAGCCACGGCCACATCCCGCTATCCCCCCGCTTCCAGCAGGGAAGTGGAGGATGCGCCTATCAGCGTGCTTAGAGCCGCTGCTCTTAGACGCGTCGTAGGCCTGGGAAGAGGTGAGTTGGTCTCGGCGTCCTGGAGGATTTCACGCAACGGGGCGCCCCCGACCGGGGTGCCCTGGGGGAAAGGACCAAAACCCAGGATCGTCAAAATCCTGGATTTTGGTCCACTTTAAGGAGGATCCAAACCTGTTAAACTTTTTTTTTTAAAAGTCTAAAAGTCTGTAGGGCCTGATGAAAGTTTTCCCTAAAGGTGAAAGACCCTCTGCTCCCTGCAAGGCCAGATGAAAGAAATGGAGAAAACCCAGGGTCTCAACCACTTGTTAATAAGTGCGATTAATAGTCAAAGTCCTGGATTTTGGTCCACTTTAATTACCAGTAAAAAACAAAAACCGGCACCGCCAGGCCAGTGGGCAGTAAACTAAAAAAAAAATATATACCGTTCAGGTGGTGACCCTATGTCAAGACCACTAGAGATTTAGCCACCAGGCCAAGTAATAGCCGCTAAGCCATTAATGCTATAATTCCAAGCCCTATGGGCATCAGCAGCGGCTGTCTAATGTCTATGGGCACCTAAGCATTGCTCATTGGATATAAAACACATTGTCCATACAGTCCAACTTTTCAGGGACAATTGTTAAATTAGGCCACACCCCCTCATTGATTGATGGATGGGAGACAGGATGTAACAGTTACAACAAAAGAAACACTTTGAATAGGCAAATGAATCATTTATTCATGCAGATCTGCATGTTACACCTCAAAGAGGGAAAAATGGTAACGAGGGCCAGGGGGAAATGGACTCAAAAGAGGGACACTTGGAAGATATGCATTGTCTTTTGTGATTCATACCATATGTGATGTTACATTTCAGGAAGATCCAATGCAGCCGGAATGCCACTACCTGCTGGTGTGTAGACTCCGATGGCACGGAAGTTGTTGGTAGCAGAGTCACAGGTTCTCCTCCTATATGTAAGTAACTCTCATAAACCCAGTTAAGGCACCTCATACACTGGCATTGCATGTTATCGTTAACCTCCCAACTTTTGAAAACAGTAAAGAGGGACATTTTTTTGTTTTTAAACCACACCCCCCAGTCACACCCAAGCCATGCCCTCAGCCAAACCCTTAAAGGGAAACGGCATCTAATAAATACATAATAACAAATAAATTACATGAAAACACTCCCCCCCCACACAAACAGACAGGCAAGCCCCCCCACACATGAATGCAGGCAAGCCCCCCTACACACACAGGCAAACATAAACATTCAGACAAAAACATACGTGCAGGCAAACATACACCTTGCATGCATGCAAGCCCCCTCCACACACACACATGCATGTAAGCCCCCAAACATAGGCACACACATACATACAGGCACACACACACATGCAGGCAAACACACACACCATGCATGCAAGCAAGCCCCCACACAAAGTCAAACACACACATACATGCAGGCAAACACACACACAAGTGTGCACACGCGCACACAGGTCCGCCCCCGGCCCCCACTCTTACCGCCCGGACAGATCTTTGCAGAGAGAAAGCGTTGCACTTATAGGGCAGGAAGAGGAAACAGGCCCTGCCTCTGGCTCCGTCCCACACACGCTGCAGCTCCTTAGTCCCCGTCCACTTAGAAGCCTGTCCAGGGACACCGAATTGCGGCTCAGGGCGGCGGGACAAGGAGCCTTTCGCGGGATGATCCCGGGACAGTTGGGGGGTATGGTAACAGTTCCAGGAAGCAGAGGCTGAGCTGCAGACCAGTAAGTGCTACCTGTACAGGCACTTAAACCGGACCAACAGCCTGGCACAGCTGGAAAAGAAAGGTAGAGGCCATTTTGGAGCTTCCTCTCCCAACTGACATAACTGAAAATGCATAGTAACAGGAAGCCCAGCAGCACTTCCTGTTTGCAGATGGCCTGCAAATGCATGAGCTGCCATTTTGTTTTTAAAATTTACCACAGCATGAGTTAGAAAAGGGTGAATGTTTATGTGCAGCAATCTAAATTCCCCGGGGAGGGATGCATATGAGCATTGTTTGTTGTGTTGGTCTGGTTTAAGTTTTGACTGTTGGTCCGCTTTAAAGATCCGATTAAAACCCATTTTCAGTGGTTACTCACCTTTTCCACCTTTCACATAATGATGTAGTTCTGTGACTATTTAAGCAGAGGAGTAGCTAGGCTTTCTGGCACCTGGGGCAAAGATTCAAAATGGCGCCCCCACCTGTGCTCAGGCCCCCCCTTTGGTGCCCCTTGACCTGCTACACCCAGGGCAAGTGCCCCCCCCCTGCTCCCCCCTAGCTACGCCCCTGATTTAAGCCTTGACCTTTCTCCACACAAACACACTTCTCCAGGACATGGATGGGTGCAGGGTGCGGGGCAGGGCACTCCCCCAGTAACATATAACTGGTTCAGCAGCAATATACCCCCTCTACTGCAATGAATGGAATGGGTGTGTGCAGGGATGTGATTCCATCTTGGAGGAGGCGGAGAATGAAATAAAATATTAACACGCGGGCACAATATTTACCCCTGACTGATATAAGTCATGTAAAAAATGTTTATTCTTGGCAGATTCTATATTAAAAATGACTCTAATAATGGCTTGTTGTTCTGTCCATTTCTTAGGCCTCTCTTTCTGCCAGCTTAGAAAGCAGAAAATTCTTGTGAGCGGATATATAAACAGCAGCTCCACATCCTACATTCCTCGCTGTACAAATTCTGGCCAATATGAAGACGTGCAATGTGACCAGCAGCGGGGCGAGTGCTGGTGTGTGGACAACGAGGGGATGGAGATCTACGGGACAAGACAGATCGGAGAGACAGTCCAATGTAAGGCTTTTTCCAGTACATGTATTATTGTGTAGGGGCAAACTGGTCTTAGGGGGAATTCCTGGTGGGCTGCACTGCTTTGGGGCCGGTTGGGCTACTGCTTCTAACCAGGGCCGGATTAAGTGTGGTGGAGACCCCTGGGCACAAAATCTTGTGGAGGCCCCAGATACAGTATAAAATAATATTCCAGCCAAGTAACTGATTGGTGGTTGTCTGGCACCCGCCTGCTTACTGGAAGGTCAGATGGAGTCCCTTGTGCGGGTGCGTGCTGCTCGGGAACTCCTGCTTTGCCATTCTGGGTGGGGGGTAGTGTAGTCGCCCGGCTGGTTCCCTGCATTGAGCTGCCAGCGGCTGTGCTTGGTGACTTATGTGCAGTGACAGCTCTGCACCCATCACTGTAGCGGTGCTGGAGGCGGCTTTGCTGCTCTAGACTCTCCGTCCTGCCTTGTGGTGGCTTTGTCTACAGGCTTGCCCAGGTTTAGGGGACCCCCACTGCTGCTAGTAGCTTTGTTGTTGGCCCTGCAGCCCATTAGACTGAAAAGCCTCCTGGATCAGACCATAACCCAAAGTTTGGTGGAGGCCCCCTTTGCATGGCAAGTGGTGGAGGCCCCGAGGCTCTAGCACAGTAGTCCTCAAACTTCCTCCTCAAGGGCCGAGACAGGCCAGGTTTTGCAGCTCTCTATGCTGATGCACAGATGTAATAATTAGGGCTATAGCTCTGTCTGAGCACCAGTTAATTCACCTGTGGAGTAGCGTGGAGAGCTGCAAAACGTGGCCTGTCTCGGCCCTTGGGGAGGAAGTTTGAGGACTACTTCTCTAGCACCTTGAGCCCCCCTCATAATCCGGCCCCGCTTCTAACATCCCTATCCAATTTGTGCCGCCTTAATTTCATTACAGCCCCTCTGTACCTATCCGAGCTACGGGTGAAGATAAACAAACGGTTGTCGGTCCTCTACTGCAGGGGTCCTCAACCCTGTCCTCAAGGCACACCAACAGGCCAGGTTTTGCAGATCTCCACAAAGATGCACAGGTGGAGTAATTAGTGCAGCTGCAGAGCAATAGAGCTGGCTATTTGGAGATACAAAAAACATGACATGTTGGTGGGCCTTGAGGACAGGGTTGAGGACCACTGCTCTACTGCACTCCTGGCCTGTGGTCTAATGGGAAATTCTACTAAAGACACTGGGGTTGATTTAGAGCCAGGTGAGAAAACTTACTTCTTTTTTTAGGAGAGAAAACTCCCATTCACTTTCGTTGTCTACCGGGAGGAAATTGTTGCCTGGCTCTGAAACAGCCCCAAGGTAGACAATCCCCTCGATTCAAAGAGCAAAAGTTAATTGATTTCGTATCGAGAATGGTAAGTTTGGGTGGGTGTTAGTCATTTTTTCCTGTTTTTTTGGCCATTTACGACTCGCACGAGCCTACGTTAGAATGCGTATATGCTCTTACGATCATCGCAAGTTCGTTCCTAAATTTTAGGATCAAAACGTAAAACTTAGGATCAAATCCTAAAACTTAGGATGAAAACGTAAAACTTAGGATAATTGGATGTGTTTCGGTGTGATTCAGAGAACAGTTTTCAAACCTCTAAATACGTTTTAAAAGAAAGCCACTGCCGACACCTTTTAGCAGTCGGATTGCTGTTCTGGAACAGGTTTTTTGGCTATGTGGAGGAGTCTGCGCGTCTTGAGCTGCAATGAACTGCATGTATCAGCATGGCCGAGGCCATAAATTGTATGGCAATGCATACCTGATTCATGTATGCCTTATAAAAGCATTTTGATGTGGACCTTAATTAGTCCTTTGCATGTAAACCTTTATTTGGCAATATATTTGCGTTAATTAAAGAAACTTATGTCCTTGGTTATTTATTTTTAAATTGATGTACTAGAATAATATTTTTAGATTGCATTTATTGGTGTAGTTGTTTACCTTTGCTTTGTTTAATTATTTAAGCACATCTTTGGTCAGATGCATCACACTTACTGAGGAGAGGAGAGCGGGATAAAGTGCAGGATGTGGGTTACTGCTGTATTTTGCACAGACACAGCAGAGCTGGGGGCACGGAAAGGTCAGAAATCAAAGAATCCAGAGCAACACAGTCACAAGGCCCTTTCTGTTTGCAGGCTGCCCGATAATACCTGAGCCGCCATCTTGCCTGTTTCTAGGCTCATAACATGCAGAAGTTGCTGGGTGTTTTTTAATATTTGAGAGCAATCTGTATGGAGAGGGTGTGGGTAACCACACACAAAATTTAAAGTTGTACCATTTGAAGCCAAAATATAAAAATTAAATCCACAAGTAAAAAATGCAAGTTAAGTAAAAATTAAACAAAGTTAGATTTACTTATGCAAATGCATTCATTAATGGTTGGTTACTGCAAAATGAATGAAATAAAGAAAAATAAAAGACCAAATATTTAGAATGCACTTTAATGAGGTAAGTTTGTAGTGCGGAGCCGCAAGATCAGAAGGATTTACGTCCAGACAAAAAGGGCAAAACCAATGTTGCAACCTGAGAAATGAAACGGAAAAATCAGGATGGAAACTGACATAGGTCTGATTCCCGAACTGCCATACGAACGGACGTATATTTTAGGATAGAAACGTATTAGCTTATAGAATCACTCGCAAGTTCATACGAACGCACGAGCGGACGTGAAAAATAGGATGATCGTGACCCAAATCCAAGCTGTTACATGTTTCTTTGAATCAACCCAAATGTGACAAGTGAATGGCAATTTTATCTCCTAAAAAAGAAGTGAGATTTCTCAACAGGCTTTGAATCAACCCCTTTGTCTAGGCTAAACCAAATCGTACATTTATCTCCTGCAGCAACTTCCTCCTCCAGCAAAAATTATTACGACTAAAGATCAGGGCCATAGTGTACTAGCACACGAATGGGACCACATTTTCATTGCATTGTGATGGAGTCTAGGGGTTTCATCCACCAATCTGCTTACAATTGGTGGTCAGGCTTCTGAAAAATCCCTGCAAGTTTCCACATTGCAGCACTTTATTTAAAGGATTAGGTAAGCTTTTCTATTCTGGTGTCGGAGGAAGGTGCTGCAGGTGAGTATTAGCGGTCTGTTTTAGCCATGAAATTCCCCTGAACAACCCCGTAAGGTGCATAAGTGACCATTTCCCCACATTGTTTAGAAAACTGTAAAAAAAAGTGGCTGACTTCTACTAGATGTAAATAGACAGAACTTGAAAGACTCATCAAAAGAGAAAACAAGAACACTCTATGTCATGTTTTTATTTGCAACACTAAAATAGTTTAATACACTTTGTTCCCCAAGATATTGTAAAATCTCAAACAATCAAAACTATGCTGTATTTAGAACAATTGAAAACCAGGTTATATATTATATTATATTATATATTATAGTTGAGTCAGAATGGTTGACTCCTTTGTTTAGCAAAATGACTACTGAACACTTACAGGCTGATTCATTACTAACACCAGGTAACAGCAGATGAGCGTCTGTACAGCTGCGCTAGTGGTCGCTCTGATCGGCCGTGAGTCGCTATTTCTGAGCGCCTAAGTCGCTAACATTGAAGGCATTGATGAATTTGATAAGTGAGTCGCTATAACACCAGTACAGCACTATATGGGAGCGAACAGTAGCAAGTGGTCAGTGTGAGCGACTCAAACCATATTCATCATAAAAACAGCCTCACACAGCGCCAGCGCTCAAAATTGTGTCGCTGTAGCCCAGAGAGCCAGAAGCTGTGTGATTAAAGTCAGTTTTTGAACACATATCCACTAGTAACAAAGCAAAAACATATGGAATTACATTGTTATTACATTGTGACATTAACACTTTAATACCAGACCTGTAATGACAATTCTGCATAAAAAAATCAAAAAAGCAAAAAAGTTTTTAAAAATGTATTTAAATAGGCCAGGAGAGGTCACACAATGATTTGATACAAAATGAATTTTTTTTTTTTTTTTTTTAAGAAAACCCTGTTTAAAGAGAATAAATGTAACCTCCATTTAAATGTATGGGACAGGTAGCAACAGGTAATACCAGGCACTCTGAAAGCCAGAGCGCCGCTGGGATCTGCTGAGCCATCTGCAATGATGAATTGGTCACTACGTGTCGCTGTAAGAGGCGCTCACCAGAATCGCCTTCATAAATGTGGTATTGCGCGCCGCGGCCGGCTTTCACCTAACGCTACCTGCCACTACCTGTCGCTTACAAGGCACTACCTGTCGCTATCCCTTGATAAATAAAGCCCTTAATCAGTATTCATCATGGTCAGCAGGGGGTTCTTTGTTCTGGTTTTGGCCTGGGCTTAGTTTTATGTGTATATTCACATGCTTATTTAGGCCAGCAATAGATACCTGTTGGATTGAGATCTGGGCCAATCAGAGATCACCTGTGCTAGTTTGTCTGGGCCAATCAGAGATCACATGTGCTAGTTTGTCTGGGCCAATCAGAGATCACATGTGCTAGTTTGTCTGGGCCAATCAGAGATCACATGTGCTAGTTTGTCTGGGCCAATCAGAGATCACATGTGCTAGTTTGTCTGGGCCAATCAGAGATCACATGTGTTAGTTTGTCTGGGCCAATCAGAGATCACATGTGCTAGTTTGTCTGGGCCAATCAGAGATCACATGTGTTAGTTTGTCTGGGCCAATCAGAGATCACCTGTGCTAGTTTGTTTGCGCCAATCAGAGATCACCTGTGCTAGTTTGTCTGGGCCAATCAGAGATCACCTGTGCTAGTTTGTTTGCGCCAATCAGAGATCACATGTGCTAGTTTGTAAGTTTAATTGGAGAAAAGTATTAAAATATTTGTGAATAACAAACATATTTAGCCGGAAAAATGCTGATATGATCAACTCGCAAAAATGAAAATATGACCATAACGGTTATATATTATCATAGAAAACAGTTATCAAGGGATTAAGAAATGTGAGAGATTAGAAATAGAAGTCTTATTTCAGAATGGTCTTGTATAGTCACATAGCAGAAGCTATATCCTAAGATTTCCAGACAGTTACAACAATCTTGGGCCCTTATTTAACAAGGAATAGCGACAGGTAGCGGCTGGTGAGCGGCCGGTAATGACGGGCCCCGCCACGAGAACGCCGGCTCCCCACCACAATCACACATTTATCAAGCCAATCCTGCTTAGCGACTGAGATAGCGCCATATAGCCACTCATTCATCATTATTCCAGCCTCAGCCCACAGCACCAGCGTCCAACCTTGAACAGCGACAGGTATGACCTCTCGCTACCTGGCGCTCTCCAATGCATTTCAATGGAACAATCTTTAAATATTCATAATTAATTCATAATAATGTTTTTTTTTTTTTTTTAAATCTGAAAAATTCTGTGACCACTTCTGCCATGTAAGATATTTTTTTTAAGGTAAAAAAAAAAAAAAACTTTGTGCAGAATTGATATTACAGGTCTGATATTAATGTATTCATATTACAAAATGTAATTAAAAACTTGTTTTTTTTGGTTTCCAAAAATATGGTTGTTTGGGGGTTTAAACATGCATTTCACAGCGCAAGAATTTTTGGAGCGTGATTTTTTGATGAATGTGGTGGGAGCCGGTCGCTCTGACCAGTCGCTATCATGCGCACCCATACATCGCGGAACCTGTCAAATAGCGACTCGTCACCCCGTATTCAACATTACTGCACACCGACTCTCTATCAACAACTGAACAACGGCCAAGCACAGCGACTACTAGCGGGCGCTGTGAAAATACTGCTACAGACGCTTAACTGTCGCTACCTGCCGCTATTAATGAATCGGCCTCTTAGTTTCAGAAAGCCAGAAAAGATTCTTTAATTAGTCAAACTTATAATTTATCAAATAGTAAACTTAATTTATTAAATACTTAACGTACTTTAATTGACAAGGCATTAAAACAAGCTATACTCACTTTTTATCCCCCCCACAGCCAATTGCTCTTATTCTGGTGCTTGGAAACTCCGCCTAATCGATGGATCCAGTCTAGAGCCATTGGGCCCCAAACTCACCCCAATATGTCCCCTTCCGTTGCCATGAATCACTGTGGCTGAAAGCCAGCGGGACGTCTGTTATGCCTGGACAATCCCTATAATATGTGTCATTTTGTTAACACACTGTGTGCCAGGGAGAGTCCTCAGTCCTACATTAAGGAGTTACTTACCGTAACTTTTATCGCAATGTGTCGCAATGTATGCTGTAGCTGCACGCACATTCTATTTAGAGGTCCCATCAGACATCACAGTGCAAGGAAAATCTCCCTAATACAGGGCTTATGGCAGCGATAGTGAATGGTGGATTAGGGCCTTGTTGATTCATTAGCCTCACTGGCCCTGGGTAAATGAAAGGTGGCTACATCAGAAAGACAGATCCCAGCGCTTCTCAAGCATAAAGATTAGAACTTAGCAATTCTCAATGGTTAAAAGTTGCCATCCAGATTTAAGTAACACGGCGACGCATTTCGGGGGGGGAAATCCCCTTGTATCAAGCTGACCAAAATGAAAGGTGAGGCCACAAATTCCCACCAACCTACACCAAAGAATATCCCTACCCACATCTATTCCCTAAGTCCAGTGCCCGGCATGCAGCATCCAGTATGAATTGCCTCCCATTCATCCAGCCACTCCTACACAGCAACATTAAACGGTCTTTTCGGGCAAAAAATGAAGAAAAATGTACTCGTCTTTTGTCCCCACAGCTGATCTATCCTACCTCAGATCATTTAAATCCTACCTAAGCTCAGATCATTTAAATGATCCCTTACCTTCCTCCTACCCTATGCTTCACCAGCTCAGATCACCAGGGCTGTGCATAGGGAGCAGCACCTACTGAGAGGCTGATTTATTAATAGCGACATGTAGCGACAAGTTGAGCGACTGTAGCGGTATTTTCACAGCGCCCGCTAGTAGTCGCTGTGCTTGGCCGTTGTTCGGTTGTTGACAGCGACTCAGTCGGTGTGGCATAATTTTGAATACAAGGTTACGAGTCGCTATTTCACAGGTTCCGCGATGTATGGGTGCACATGATAGCGACTGGTCAGAGCGACCGGCTTCCACCATATTCATCAAAAAATCACGCTCAAAAAATTATTGCGCTGTGAAATGCATGTTTAAACCCCAGAGAGCTGGAGGCGATGTGTTAAAAGTAGTTTTTTAACCCCCAAACCAACATATTTTTGGAAACCAAAAAAAAAAAAGTTTTTAAAATAATTTTGTAATATGAATACATTAATATCAGACCTGTAATATCAATTCTGCACAATTTTTTTCCCTTAAAAAAATTATCTAAAATGGCAGAAGTGGTCACAGAATTTTTCACATTTAAAAAAAAAAAAAAAAAAAAAAAAAAAAATTAATAACAATTAATTATTAATATTTAAAGATTGTTCCATTGAAATGCATTGGAGAGCGCCAGGTAGCGAGAGGTCATACCTGTCGCTGTTCAAGGTTGGACGCTGGCGCTGTGGGCTGAGGCTGGAATAATGATGAATGATTCGCTATCTGGCGCTATCTCAGTCGCTAAGCAGGATTGGCTTGATAAATGTGTGGTTGTGGTGGGGAGCCGGCGTTCTCGTGGCGGGGCCCGTCATTACCGGCCGCTCACCAGTCGCTACCTGCCGCTATTCCTTCATAAATAAGGGCCTGAGGCATGAGCACCTAGGCAACTGCAGAGTTTGCCCTCCCCTAACATCAGCCCTATAATGTTGCATTAATATATGAGAATATAATTACTGTATAATAATGAACATGCAATTAGTGTATATGGCTGGGTATTTCTGAGTCCTATATGGTTTCATGAATTATGCATTGAATATTGATACAATTTTAAAGTTTATGCCTGTTTTAACTATTGTGTAGTTATTATAAAATATGAAAGAGGCCATGTCCCCTTCCCGTACCCTTGACCCCTTGGGGTTTTGATCCCGTGCGGTTTAAACCCACCCCACGCCCGCAAGCCAGGAGTAGAGGGGGTGTGGCTTCACACTTTACCTTATTTAATTGTACTCAGAGTTGTAAAGGTATGCACGACTAAGGAGCCTTAAGCACTGAAACGCGTAGCGTGTACCGTATTGCACTTTATGTCTGTTTGCTGCTTGTGAGCTTTTTAATCAATGAATAAAGGAAGATTATTACCCAGATGCAGGGCAAAATTTGTGAATGCCATCCCTACATGTACCAAGAGACATCCTCACAGCCACCAATGTCCATTTCCAACGGTTCGATCCCTGGCAGAGTTGTGTGGTTTTACTTGTACATATTTTTATGCAATCATTTGTGTTTCCTTTTTTTATATGTATATATTAGGGAAACATGGATACTGTTCCTGTAGACGTGCAATGGAAAATGCAACCGTGGCATAACACTAACTGGTCCTAATCGGCCCCTTTCCTTCTCAGGTCCTAATAAATGCGCAGTTAGAAATCGGAGAATACTTCATGACGTTGGCGAGAAAGTTCCCCCTCACTGCACTGAAGATGGAGGCTTCCAGCCCGTCCAATGTAAACTGGTCAACACTACTGACCAAATGGCTGTGGACCTTGTGACAACATTTAGCAGGTAATTCATTCTTGAATTATGTTTTAAAAAACTCTGAAAGTAGGTTCTACCCCGGTGAAGGAGCATGAATTGCGCACGCTGGGGCGTACGTACCGTAGAGGCACCTGCCCCCGTTCACATGGAACAAGAGGGCCCCACACAAGCTGCCTCCACTGCCTATTTAGTATGTGCTCCCTCTTCCTGCACATATTTACCCAGGAATGCTTCCTCCTTCCTCTACGCTGGTACTCTCGGCACCACGTGCGCGCCACAAATGTACACCGCAGCCGACGAACAGCACGCGTCTCCCTCTCAGACTCTATCAGATGAGGACCAGGCCAGGTGAGTGTCCGGCCCGGGGAGCGGACAGGGTGCTGATGGTGGCTCATGGTGGGGGCCCTGCTATGGGGCCCCATCAGGACTATGTAAGCCCCTGTGCATATGTACAGTATGTCTAGTGGAGTCACCAAGTGTATAGGATGGGCCTTCAGGCATCAAGTGGGTGCATCCCTAGAGGTGCACGCTCTCCCGTCCCAGCCTATCTGATTGGGTGGGGAGGGAGCATGCGCACAGCCCAAAGATACAGGGGCTAAGCCCGCTTACTCTCCCTGTTGGAAACAATAATAGCTGTAGCGATAACCCTTATCGCCGGAGGGCTTCACCGCCCGAGTCGTCCTTTTCCCAATCGTAAGAGGTGCTGCTGGAATTCCAGAGTCGTCCGTGAGGAAACAGGAACAGCCCTTACAAGGGCTAGTGAATTGTAATATAGCGTTTCCCCCAATAAGAGACAGAACTTCAGTATTGAGGGTGAAGGTGAAGTCTTTATTAGTGCCACTCTAGGCCTTATATACACAAGTCTCCTATTGCATGACACACACACCGACCAATAGCAGCAGGGCACACAATCCCTCAACTCTGCCGGTGACGCAATCAGCAATACAATAGAGACGTCTGTAATACACTCAATCCGAACAATGCCATTGTCTGTGACGTAATCAATTAACACAATGGCAGTTTATAATACAATCCAAACTACAATGACATTGCCTGTAACAGTATCAAAATACAATGACATTGTCTGGAACCTAATTAAGAAAAGGCCAGTGAATGACCCGGTGGGCAACTGAATAGTGATGACATCCAAAAGACAGAGCCTCTGTCACAATAGCCATTTGCCGAATGACATAGGCCTCGATTCAGCAAAGTCTGTAACAATTATAAATAATATCTTTTTAGCTTTTTCAAATTCTTATGATTCAGCAAAGAAAAACCCCACACTTCATTTTCTACACTCATTTTTTTCACCTGTTTTCGTTTAAAAAGTGAAAAAAAAATACAATAGAAATTTACAATTGTAAAAAAATTGTGTGATTCAGCATTGATTTGACTCTAGTTTTTACTCCTCTTCTGAACTAATTTACAGCTGCGCCGAGCAGTTGTAAAAAATACTCAGCACATTCCCTTACTTTTTTATACCTAGCTTTCCAAGAGGCTGATTCATCACTAACGCCAGGTAGCGACAGATGAGCGTCTGTAGCAGGCATTTTCAGAGCGCCCGCTAGTAGTCGCTGTGCTCGGCCATGAGTCACTAGTTGAATACATTGTGAGGAGTCGCTATTTGACCAGTACAGCGCTGTATGGGAGCGCATGGTAGCGACTGCTCATTGCGACCGACTCACAACATATTCAAGAAAAAAAAAGCCTCACACAACTCTGGCGCAGAAAAATGCTTCTCTGAAGCCCAGAGCGCAGGAGGCGGTGTGTTTAAAGTCTGTTTTTCAGCATCTATCCACTAGTAACAAAGCAAAAACATATGGAATTACATTGTAGCAACATTGTAACATGAACACTTTAATGGCAGACCTGTAATGTCATTTCTGAAGAAATTTAAAAAAAAATGTAAAAAATTTGAAAAAACTGCTTTTTTAATGCCAGAAGAGGTCACAGAATTATTTGTGATTTTTGGGAAAAATAAAAAAAACAAAAACCCTGTTTAAAGAGAAGAAAAGGTTCGTCCATTGAAATGTATGGCAGAGCGTCAGGTAGCGAGAGGTCATACCTGGCGCTGTGCAAGGCTGAACGCCGGTGTTGTTCGCAGAGGCTTTGAAAATGATGAATAAGACGCTACATGGCGTTATCCCTGTCGCTAAACAGATTCTGCTTGATAAATGTGGAATTGCGTGCCGTGTCCGGCGTTGACCAGTCGCTATCTGTCGCTACCTCTTATTAACCAGGCTCTACCTGACGCTATCCGTTCTTAAATAACCCCCCAAGTCAGCAACTGCCAGCAAGTTTTTGTAAAAAATTGGAAAAAACATGGAATTAAAATTTTTTTATGACTGTTTTAATTTTAAAAAATTACAGCCGACATCCTAAACACCCTAAACCAGAGGATCAAACTAGATGGGACACTACCCGGCACTATCACAAGAGTTCTGGATTTTTTACTTTTACACCTTTTTTACTGGGACCTGACATTCACCTGACAGACACTTATCTGGCACTACGTGGCCTTAGCGTTTCCTAAAAAACCCTCTTAATTAAATTTAAGGGGGGTCTAAACTGGTCCAGTACATTATTTAAACAGTAAAACATTATTCTTTCTTCCTTCAAGGCCCACAACTTACTTATTTTGGTAACATTAGTAATTAATCTCCTCTTTGCGGGTTTGTGTTTGTAACTGCTTGTTGCTGGGGGTACTTGGCGTAAAAGGTTTGAGAACCACTGCTCTATGGGATCTTAACCCACAGCATTTCTATAAACTGGCGCAGCAGTAACAAGAGCGCCTGGCGCCATGAACTGTATAGCACTAGTGCTAAATTAGACACAAGCTGGCGGTCGCATCGGCACAGCCTGTTTTTTGTTTGTTAAACCGGACCTTCAACATGATTTAATGGAAAACCCAAACCCTTAAAAAAACATTCCCCAGCATCTAAAATTAATATAATTTACGTTTTTTGTCTTTTTACTTATTATTCTTTCCCACACTGGGCTGCAACTCTGTTCAGGACTCTAGGATATGGGCGCCGCCATCTTGACTCAGAAGCATCACATACTGAGGAGAGGAGAGCGGGATAAACTTCAGGGGGGTAGGTTATAGCTATAGACAAAACAGAACTGGGGTCAGGGAAAGTACAGCAATCCCAGAGCGACACAGTCAGAAGACACTTCATGTTTGCAGGCTGTCTGATGCTACATGAGCCGCCATCTTGGATGTTTAAAGGCTCATAACATGCAGTAGATGCAGGTAGGAGGATTTTTAATATGAGCAATCTGTATGTACAGGGTGTGGGAAACATATAAGATAGACTCTTACTCAGTGTGAAGGTCCGCTTTAATTCACACACTGTGCTGCTAGGCAAAAATATTGGCTATTAAAGTGGACCAACACCCAGGGGGATCGGCCCGGGAATCTATAAGATTCCCGGACCGATCAGATCCCTCCCCGCGGGGCATCCGAAATCGGGATGTCCCGCGGGGAGGAACCCCCCAGGAGGCCCACAATCCTCACCTTACCGGCGATCCAACGGCGCATGCGCGAGACGCGGACGCGTCTCTCGCTTCCCTCTAGCAGGGCGCGCTCCCGCGCCGGCCGTTTTGTGAATGGCCGGAGCAGGCGCGCTCCCTGTTAGAGGGAAGCGAGAGACGCAGCCAATGACAGCGCTCTGGTATGCGTGTCCAAGCGGCTTTGGACGCGCATACCAGAGCTGCTCTGAGCGCTGTCATTGGCCGGACGAGGTCACGTGGGAGCGGGGAGAGGTGAGTTTTTGCAGCGATCGGGGGGGTTTCAGACAGCGGGGCACCCGCCGATCGGGGTGCCCCACCTAAGTGGACCAACACCCAGGATAGTCAAAATCCTGGGTGTTGGTCCACTTTAACAGACACTGATGCTTCATGAATCAGGCTTAAAATTAGAGGCTGATTCATCATTAGCGGCAGGTAGCGACAGATGAGCGTCTGTAGCAGGCATTTTCAGAGCGCCCGCTAGTAGTCGCTTTGCTCAGCCGTGGGTCGCTACTTCATAGCGACTCAGTCGCTGTTCAGTAATGTTGAATACATTGTGAGGAGTCGCTATTTGACCAGTACAGCGCTGTATGGGAGCGCATGTTAGCGACTGCTCATAGCGGCCGACTCACACCATATTCAGCAAAAAAATAGCCTTACTAATCTCTGGCGCTGAAAAATGCTTCTCTGACACCGCAGGAGGCTGTGTGATTAAAGTCTGTTTTTCAGCATCTATCCACTAGTAACAAAGCGAAAACCTATGGAATTACATTGTAACCACATTGCAACTTGAACACTTTAATGGCAGACCTGTAATGTCATTTCTGAAGAAATTTGAAAAAAAAAACTGAAAACCTGTTTTTTCACATTTTTATATGTCAGAAAAGGTCACAGAATTATTTGTGATTTTTGGGGGAAAAAAAACAAGCAAAAACCCGGTTTAAAGAGAAGAAAAGGATCGTCCATTGAAATGTATTGGAGAGCGACAGGTAGCGAGAGGTCATACCTGGCTCTGTGCAAGGCTGAACGCCGGCGCTGTTCGCTGAGGCTGTGAAAATGATGAATCAGACGCTACATGGCGCTATCCCAGTCGCTAAACAGATTCTGCTTGATAAATGTGAAATTGCGTGCCGTGTCCGGCGTTCACCAGTCGCTACCTCTCATTAATTAACCAGGCGCTACCTGACGCTATCCCTTCTTAAATAAGGGCCTTTGTAATAATAGAGCATCAATTACATTTTGTAACTGGAAAATAAATGTGACTAAAATGGCGTTTCAGCGTGTGCTCCAGCAGCTCTGTGTATTTTGGGGGTTTTTCTCGCGGGTCAGGTCTGTGGCTGTCTGTAAGCGGTTTCTTGTCACAAGTATTTACACTCTCAAACATTCTTAGAGGAACTAAGGTCTATAAATATTTCAAGTGAGGTTTGGTCCGGAAAATTGAGGAAACTGAGTTGCAATGTAGCTTATCTATCACTAGACTTGTAAAAAAAAACTAAATGATATACACTAAAACCCACGCTATTCTTACAAAATAATTGAGATGTTCTCATGTGTAGGTTAAAAATCCTGTATCCAAAAGACTTCAAAATATATAAGAAAAATAAAAACTCATAAACACAGAAATAACGATATAATTGGTATATTACCGCATTTTCACCCTATAAGACGCACCCAGGATGAGGAGGAGAAAAATTAGAAAAAACAATGAACCCTATGGTGTGCTACAATACCTCCTCCCATCACCCTATTATAGACAGTGCGCAGAATTCCCCCAATCACACCATTACAGATCCCATATTACAGGCACTGAGCGGTATCCCATATTACAAGCAGTGAGCAGTGTCCCACATTACAGGCAGAGAGGGGCATCCCACATTACAGGACATGAGCGATATCCCACATTACAGGCAGTGAGCGATATCCCACATTACAGGTCATGAGCGGTATCCCACATTATAGGCAGTGAGCGGTATCCCACATTACAGGCAGTGAGCGGTATCCCTCATTACAGGACATGAGCGATATCCCACATTATAGGCTTTGAGTGGTATCCCACATTACAGGCAGTGAGCGGTATCCCACATTACAGGACATGAGCGATATCCCACATTATAGGCAGTGAGCGGTATCCCACATTATAGGCAGTGAGCGGTATCCCACATTACAGGCAGTGAGCGGTATCCCACATTACAGGCCGTGAGCGATATCCCACATTACAGGCAGTGAGCGATATCCCACATTACAGGCAGTGAGCAGTATCCCACATTACAGGCCGTGAGCGATATCCCACATTACAGGCAGTGAGCGATATCCCACATTACAGGCAGTGAGCGATATCCCACATTACAGGCAGTGAGCGATATCCCACATTACAGGCAGTGAGCGGTATCCCACATTACAGGCAGTGAGCGGTATCCCACATTACAGGCAGTGAGCAGTATCCCACATTACAGGCAGTGAGCGGTATCCCACATTACAGGCAGTGAGCAGTATCCCACATTACAGGCAGTGAGCGGTATCCCACATTACAGGCAGTGAGCAGTATCCCACATTACAGGCAGTGAGCGGTATCCCACATTACAGGCAGTGAGCGGTATCCCACATTACAGGCCATGAGCGATATCCCACATTACAGGCAGTGAGCGATATCCCACATTACAGGCAGTGAGTGGTAACCCTCATTACAGGCAGTGAGTGGTATCCCTCATTACAGGCAGTGAGCGGTATCCCTCATTACAGGCAGTGAGCGGTATCCCTCATTACAGGCAGTGAGCGGTATCCCTCATTACAGGCAGAGAGCGATATCCCACATTACAGGCAGTGAGCAGTATCCTACATTACAGGCAGAGAGCGATATCCCACATTACAGGCAGTGAGCAGTATCCTACATTACAGGCAGAGAGCGATATCCCACATTACAGGCAGTGAGCAGTATCCTACATTACAGGCAGAGAGCGATATCCCACATTACAGGCCATGAGCGATATCCCACATTACAGGCAGTGAGCGGTATCCCACATTACAGGCAGTGAGCGGTATCCCACATTTCAGGCAGTGAGCGGTATCCCACATTTCAGGCAGTGAGCGGTATCCCACATTTCAGGCAGTGAGCGGTATCCCACATTACAGGCAGAGAGCGATATCCCACATTACAGGCAGTGAGCAGTATCCTACATTACAGGCAGTGAGCGGTATCCCACATTACAGGCAGAGAGCGGTATCCCACATTACAGGCAGAGAGCGATATCCCACATTACAGGCAGAGAGCGATATCCCACATTACAGGCAGTGAGCAGTATCCTACATTACAGGCAGTGAGCGGTATCCCACATTACATGCAGTGAGCGGTATCCTACATTACAGGCAGTGAGCGGTATCCCACATTACAGGCAGTGAGCGGTGTCCCACATTACAGGCAGAGAGCGATATCCCACATTACAGGCAGAGAGCGATATCCCACATTACAGGCAGAGAGCGATATCCCACATTACAGGCAGTGAGCAGTATCCTACATTACAGGCAGTGAGCGGTATCCCACATTACAGGCAGAGAGCGGTATCCCACATTACAGGCAGAGAGCGATATCCCACATTACAGGCAGAGAGCGATATCCCACATTACAGGCAGTGAGCGGTATCCTACATTACAGGCAGTGAGCGGTATCCCACATTACATGCAGTGAGCAGTATCCTACATTACAGGCAGTGAGCGGTATCCCACATTACATGCAGTGAGCAGTATCCCACATTACAGGCAGTGAGCGGTATCCCACATTACAGGCAGTGAGCGGTATCCCACATTACAGGCAGTGAGCGATATCCCACATTACAGGCAGTGAGCGGCATCCCACATTACAGGCAGTGAGCGGCATCCCACATTACAGGCAGAGAGCGATATCCCACATTACAGGCAGTGAGCAGTATCCCACATTACAGGCAGTGAGCGGTATTCCACATTACAGGCAGTGAGCGGCATCCCACATTACAGGCAGTGAGCTGTATCCCACATTACAGGCCATGAGCAATATCCCACATTACAGGCAGTGAGCGGTATCCCACATTACAGGCAGTGAGCGATATCCCACATTACAGGCAGTGAGCGGTATCCCACATTACAGGCAGAGAGCGATATCCCACATTACAGGCAGTGAGCGGTATCCCACATTACAGGCAGTGAGCGGCATCCCACATTACAGGCAGTGAGCGGCATCCCACATTACAGGCAGTGAGCGGTATCCCACATTACAGGCAGAGAGCTGTATCCCACATTACAGGCAGAGAGCTGTATCCCACATTACAGGCAGAGAGCGATATCCCACATTACAGGCAGTGAGCAGTATCCCACATTACAGGCAGTGAGCGGTATCCCACATTACAGGCAGTGAGCGGCATCCCACATTACAGGCAGTGAGCTGTATCCCACATTACAGGCCATGAGCAATATCCCACATTACAGGCAGAGAGCGGTATCCCACATTACAGGCAGTGAGCTGTATCCCACATTACAGGCCATGAGCGGTATCCCACATTACAGGCAGTGAGCGGTATCCCACATTACAGGCAGTGAGCTGTATCCCACATTACAGGCAGTGAGCGGCATCCCACATTACAGGCAGTGAGCTGTATCCCACATTACAGGCCATGAGCAATATCCCACATTACAGGCAGAGAGCGGTATCCCACATTACAGGCAGAGAGCTGTATCCCACATTACAGGCAGAGAGCTGTATCCCACATTACAGGCAGAGAGCGATATCCCACATTACAGGCAGTGAGCAGTATCCCACATTACAGGCAGTGAGCGGTATCCCACATTACAGGCAGTGAGCGGCATCCCACATTACAGGCAGTGAGCTGTATCCCACATTACAGGCAGTGAGCGGTATCCCACATTACAGGCAGAGAGCTGTATCCCACATTACAGGCAGAGAGCTGTATCCCACATTACAGGCAGTGAGCAGTATCCCACATTACAGGCAGTGAGCAGTATCCCACATTACAGGCAGTGAGCGGTATCCCACATTACAGGCAGTGAGCGGCATCCCACATTACAGGCAGAGAGCGATATCCCACATTACAGGCAGTGAGCAGTATCCCACATTACAGGCAGTGAGCGGTATCCCACATTACAGGCAGTGAGCGGCATCCCACATTACAGGCAGTGAGCTGTATCCCACATTACAGGCAGTGAGCGGTATCCCACATTACAGGCAGAGAGCTGTATCCCACATTACAGGCAGAGAGCTGTATCCCACATTACAGGCAGAGAGCGATATCCCACATTACAGGCAGTGAGCAGTATCCCACATTACAGGCAGTGAGCGGTATCCCACATTACAGGCAGTGAGCGGCATCCCACATTACAGGCAGTGAGCTGTATCCCACATTACAGGCCATGAGCAATATCCCACATTACAGGCAGAGAGCGGTATCCCACATTACAGGCAGTGAGCTGTATCCCACATTACAGGCCATGAGCGGTATCCCACATTACAGGCAGTGAGCGGTATCCCACATTACAGGCAGTGAGCTGTATCCCACATTACAGGCCATGAGCGGTATCCCACATTACAGGCAGTGAGCGGTATCCCACATTACAGGCAGTGAGCGGTATCCCACATTACAGGCAGTAAGCGGTATCCCACATTACAGGCAGTGAGCGGCATCCCACATTACAGGCAGTGAGCGGTATCCCACATTACAGGCAGTGAGCTGTATCCCACATTACAGGCCATGAGCGGTATCCCACATTACAGGCAGTGAGCGGTATCCCACATTACAGGCAGTGAGTGGTATCCCACATTACAGGCAGTGAGTGGTAACCCTCATTACAGGCAGTGAGTGGTAACCCTCATTACAGGCAGTGAGCGGTATCCCTCATTACAGGCAGTGAGCGGTATCCCACATTACAGGCAGTGAAGGGCATCCCAATTACAGTGTGCAGCAAGCCGCCCCCAAAAAAACACATTCCCCAGCAGCCGTCTCTTACACACACGCCTTGCCAGAGTCCACTGCCTCCGGAATTGCCACCACCACCACTTCTTGGTGTTTCTTTTTTGCCTTCGCATGATAAGACGCGCTGACATTTTCCCCGCACTTTTGTGGAAATATAAGTGCGTCTTACATGACTATACAGTAATTGGTCTGCACCCATAAATAGAAGGCTGGTGAGGTCTGAATCATGACATTTTTAGGATGCATGGAAAGATTGTGGGTCTCCAAACCCCTCCCCACATTGTATAGATGTTCTGATAGATGTGGATCTTAAGTGGTCTAATGGTCCTACCTATGTATTGGAGGCCACACGGACATTGCATAACGTAAACTACATTAGTAGAATTACAAGTAATAAAGGATTTCGTCTGAAATTGTTCCTGATTGGATTTTGAAATAAATTGTTTTACATGTTTAATATTATTCCTCCCCTTAAAATCCCTACATACCTTACATTGTCCACAGCAAAAAAAACACCTTCCATTATAATCAATTCTTTCTGTTGCTTAAGGGGAGGATCTGTATAACTATTGGTTAATTGAGTCAAACGTGGAGTTTTTGGTAAAACTGGTCCTATAACACTGTCACATTTTAATATGTTCCAGTGCTATTTCATCATCTTGTTGTTTAATATTGATCGCTGTACCTAGTGACCATAGCAAACTCACTTACCCCTTGCTTTTCCATTTGTTTTTTTATGACCCTTATGGATCACTATATTACGATCTATCTTTCCTACCCCATCTATTGTTTCAGAGATTTTAATCCCTTATCAGTAAATCTCTGTCTCAAAATACTAGCTTGTATTTGGTCATCTTCCAGCCGGTTACAGTTCCCTCTTTATTCGAAGGATATTTTGTTGCCCGCCTTCTACAAAATATCCCCCACCAGCCTTCTATTTATGGGTATAGACCAATTAAAAGCCAGCTAGAGGAGTACAAATATCATTCAAAGTTTGTCCCAATTGGAATCCAGGTGGACTTTCAATGGGCACAGCCTAGTCCCAACTGGGCTAAATGTTGAGTTTGACTTAATTGTTTTATCAGCACCCATTAATAATCTTTTTGATTTTATATATATATATAAGCAACGCTTGGTGGGTATTTTGCTATTTACATAATGTATTATGGTAATATTAAATGCTAAGCGCTTTTTTGTTTCAATTTTTCATGTTTTGTATTAAAAGATGAAGATATATTTGATATAAATAAAGGGTTAAAGTGTGTATAGTGTAAAGTGTAAGTATTGTAAGCGGGCAAACAATCGGCAGTGACGACAACGGATTTGAATGGCAAAACGGCTATTATTCAGCAACGTTCAGTAGATAGTCCAAAGCAAAAAGGGTTACTTCACCAACCAAAATAGTCCTGGGCTGGGTACTCCAGCAAGCTGATCAATTCCAGTCCACTTTACAGGGCGTATCAGCCCTCTGCTCAATGTCCAGTGTTATCCTTCACCACGGTGCAGCTCAGCCTGGGCTCACTCCAACAGGCTGGTCATCCACACAGGAAAGGCCGTGTGCTCTCTTCTTATACAGGCTTCCCCTGTAATCAGCGTGCACACTTGTGGAGGGCCTTAGAACATGTAACAACCCGTTAGGGAATTGGGGAAGTGACCCGGGTCCTGAAAACCCGGCCCGGATTGTGCTTTATACAGCCAAACAGGGAAGAAACAGACATTTTGATACAATTTACCACATATTCCCCCCCCTTCTTCAGACCCACGGTCTGACAACCTTCAGCGGCCATATAGTGGGTTCGGGACACAGCGACTACATTCCCCGGCTTATGTTCCGCTTTAAAGTTCACTTTTTCAGCCAGGGGTACTATTCTCCGCACTCGGTCACCCTGATTACAGGCCCTCACCCTGGTCGGTCTATTACATAATGTGTTGGGGACCACACGTCTAACGGACTTAACGGGGAGGGTTACCCGTTCTGCCGGGGGTACTCCATTGTTGGCAGGAGGGATACACCTTTCCCACAAGGGCCAGAACAAGGGGAAATCCCACCCAACCATGACATGATAGCCCAGGCTTTTTACTACGCCAACCTCATGGGACAATGTTCCCGCGGTGGTCTCAAACTTACCCACTGCAGCAGGGTAAGTCACGACATCCCCGTGGATGCAAAGCACGCTCAGCTTTTTCTTTGCCACCATGCACCAGGTTGGCCCGGACCAAAGTTACCCGGCTACCAAAGTCCAATAATGCCTTTACTGGGCGACCATTCATCCTTAAAGACACAACCTGCGTTTCAGAGTTTGACCGCTAACTGGCGGCACAACTGGGGTCTGCCAGCAAGGAACTTCTGCGACCCGCGTCACATTCCATGGGTTCAGGGCTGATGGGGCAATCCGCGGCTATGTGCCCCCACTCACGGCACCTCCAACACTGGGGACCCCGGAACCTCCTTGCCCGGACATCTTCCCTAGGGTTAGGGGGCCTCTGGGGGTCAGGGACAGTCTTTTGCCCTCTCACAGCTCTCCACACACTTCCCAGGGGAACTTGTTTACTCACTGGTCTGCCGGTCTTGTCAGGGGCATCCCGAAGTTGGTCCTCAGTCGCGACAAATCGTTCCACAACGTTAACTAGCTGCTCAGCAGTCTGTGGGTCGCCCTGTCCAGCCCATTGCTGTAGCTTCGGCGGCAGTGCCCGAACAAAATGGTCCCCCACGACTTTTTCGATGATCTGCGCAGGGGTCAAACGCTCTGGCTCCAACCACTTTTGGACCAGATGAATTAGGTCATACATTTGCGATCGGGCAGGTTTATCAACAGAAAAAGTCCAGTTGTGTACTCGCCTTGCCCGAACCGCTGGCGTGACTCCCAGGCGAGCAAGGATCTCCATTTTTAGCTTGGCATAGTCCCGCACATCCTGCTCCCTGAGATCAAAATATGCTTTTTGCGGCTCACCTGACAGAAACGGTGCAATCACGTCAGCCCATTCCGTGACTGGCAGCTGCTCTCTCTCAGCCATGTGCTCAAACACCGTGAGGTAGGCCTCCACATCATCCTCATGGGTCAGCTTTTGTAAGACCCGCTGTACGGCTCTCCTCGCACCCTCCGACTCAACTGGGCTTCTCTCCGGTTGTGAAACTTTAGCACCACCAGTCTCTCTAAGCGCGGCCATCTGTTCCATCAACAGGCGATTTGTCTCCTGAGCATTTGGAACTGTTGTGCCAGGGCCTGCTGCTGGGCTTGCTGCTGTTGTGCGAGGGCCTGCTGCTGGGCTTGCTGCTGTTGGGCCAGAGCTTGCTCATGCCGGAGGTCAGCTTGCATCAGGTGTTTTATCACCTCCTTCATTTGCTTTTGTTGAGACATCTTGATTGCTGCCTTCGCCAACGACAAGCAAAATGCAAAAATGCAGTGCGTTTTGTCACTCCGTTGCCCCTAGCAACAGTCACTGTGCCCCTCGCATCCTCCACCAATTGTAAGCGGGCAAACAATCAGCAGTGACGACAACGGATTTGAACGGCAAAACGGCTTTTATTCAGCAAAGTTCAGTAGATAGTCCAAAGATTGCAGCATAAATGCAGAAAGCAAAAAGGGTTACTTCACCAACCAAATAGTCCTGGGCTGGGTACTCCAGCAAGCTGATCAATTCCAGTCCACTTTACAGGGCGTATCAGTCCTCTGCTCAATGTCCAGTGCTATCCTTCACCACGGTGCAGCTCAGCCTGGGCTCACTCCAACAGGCTGGTCATAGACAAAGGAAAGGCCGTGTGCTCTCTTCTTATACAGGCTTCTCCTGTAATCAGCGTGCACACTTGTGGAGGCCTTAGAACATGTAACAACCCGTAAGGGAATTGGGGAAGTGACCCGGGTCCTGAAACCCCGGCCCGGATTGTGCTTTATACAGCCAAGCAGGGGAGAAATAGACATTTTGATACAATTTACCACAGTATATTTTCATTGTAACACTGCTTTAATAGTGGCAGCACGCTTATTGTTTTGGGGGGGAGTTATAATATATCACTTTCCAGCTTTTAGTTCTCCATTAACTATATCATCGAGGGTTAAACTTGACCAACAGTCTGGCACAGTTGGAACAGAAGGGTAGTGGCCATTTTGGAGCTTCCTCTTCCAGCATCTCAGCCAGGGGCGGACTGGGACTAAAAATGGCCCGGGCACACCGGCCCTGCTGTACTGTTCCTGGCCCAGTATAGTATAGTAATGTCACATATATATATATATATATATATATATATATATATACCATATTTTGTTCCATGGTTTACCAGGGTTTAGAGGACAAGAGTAAGAAAGAGAAAATATTATGAACAAAAAGGTGTGCTAAACTCCCCCCCGAATCACCCCATTACAGCCAGTGAGCAGCTTCCCTCATTACAGCCTGTGAGCATCATCCCACATTGGAGGCAGTGTGCAACATCTCCTATTACAGGCAGTGAGGGGCATCCCTACAAAACAGGTAGTGTGCAGCATCTCGAATTATAAACAGTTATGGGCATCCCTCATTACAGACAGTGAGGGGCATCCCACATTACAGGCAGTGAGGGGCATCCCTACAAAACAGGTAGTGTGCAGCATCTCCCATTATAAACAGTGATGGGCATCCCTCATTACAGACAGTGAGGGGCATCCCACATTACAGGCAGTGAGGGGCATCCCTACAAAACAGGTAGTGTGCAGCATCTCCCATTATAAACAGTGAGGGGCATCCCTCATTACAGACAGTGAGGGGCATCCCTTTTTACAGACAGTGAGGGGCATCCCTTTTTACAGACAGTGAGGGACATCCCTTTTTACAGACAGTGAGGGGCATCCATTTTTGCAGACAGTGAGGGGCATCCCTCATTACAGGCAGAGAGGGGTGTCCCGCATTACAGGCAGAGAGGGGCATCATGCTTTACAGGCAGAAAGGGGCATCCCACATTTACAGGCAGAGAGGGGCATCCCGCGTTTACAGGCAGAGAGGGGCATCCGCCCACTCCCTCCCCCCAACGATGGACATAATAAGGCAGCAGGCCGGCAGGGTAACCGATTAATGCCTGCCGCAGATAGAGAGAGCGAAGGCAACGAGCAACGAGTGAAGGCAAGTCCGCCCCTGATCTCAGCCATGCTGCTGTCTGGATTCAACTGACATGACTGACAATGTACAGCAGCAGGAAGCCCAGCAGGACTTCCTGTTTGCAGGTAACCAGCAAATGCATGAGCCGCCATTTTGTTTCTAAGATTTACTACAGCAGGAGTTAGAAAAAGGTAAATGAAATGTTATGTGCAGCAATCTAAATTGCTCGGGGGAGGGATACATATGTGCGCTGTTTGTTGTGTTGGTCTGGTTTAAGTCATTTTTGACTGTTAGTTCGCTTTAAATCACACACATATAAGGAGCCACATGTCCAGATCTCTGTAAGCCCCAGTTGAAGTCAACCATGCCAAAACGCGCTGGGCGGAGCCTCTGGATGTGTGACGATTCTGGGTGGTAGGATCCTCAAGTAACTGGTCAGTGCGTGTATCGGCTTCACCCAACTGTAGGAGCACGGATCCGAAGTTCCAAAGAGACTGTGCAGTGCTGTACCTATAGGGAAAGTGCTTACAGTAGTCTCACTGGGAAAGTGCAGGGTCCATGTTAAAACAGTGCTGACATTATTGCCTGTTAAAGTGGACCAACACCCAGGATTTTGACTATCCTGGGTTTTGGTCCACCCTGCTAGAGGGATGCGCGGGAGGCGGTGGCGGACGCGCATGCGCCGCTGGAACGTGGAAAAGGTAGGATTGTGGGCTTCCTGGGGGGTTTCACACAGCGGGGCATCCCGATTTCGGATGCCCCGTGGGGAGGGATCTGAAAGTGGACCAACACCCAAGGGGGATCGGCCCGGGAATCTATAAGATTCCCGGGCCGATCCCCCTTGGGTGTTGGTCCACTTTAACAAGAAGGAGTTTCATATGAGTGCAAAATTGGAATAAATAGGTTTTCCTTTATTGAAAAGAGTATTGCACTATGGTCTATTGTTTTATATTTTATATATGTGTTGGATTGCAAAGTAACACAACAGAAGAAAATGTAAAGCGAGAGGAACGCAGCTAACAACCAAGCGGCACATTATTGTTTTGCGGTGAATATTAGCATAAGAATAAATTGGAAACACCTTATTGGCTGTCTGGTGAGCCTTTAGTGGTGAAGGAGACACATTTGTTTTTTGGACTTTATAGTCACGTAGTGGAAAGATCTTCAAGAGTTATATTTGGAATATTAGAAAGAGAACTTTTTGCTCTGTGGCATAAGAGTTATTTCTGTGTTTATGGGTATTTATTTTTTTCTTATTTATAACTATAAGACAATTTCGAGACATTTTGGCAGGGCCGGATTAAGTGTGGTGGAGGCCCCTGGGCACAAAATCTGGTGGAGGCCCTAGATACAGTGTTTTTTTTACCTTTAAAATACGGTAATAGTCCAGCCAAGTAACTGATTGGTGGTTGTCTGGCACCCGCCTACTTACTGGAACGTCAGATCGAGTCCCTTGTGCCACCCTTGTGCGGGTGTGTGCTTCTGGGTAACTCCTGCTTTGCCATTCTGGGTGGGGGGTAGTGTAGTCGCCTGGCTGGTCCAGCAGAAAACAGTTCCCTGCATTGAGCTGCCAGCGGTTGGCTGCAGGGCAAGTGGTGGAGGCCCTGGGGCGCGCACCCCCTGTGCCCCCCTCATAATCCGGGCCCTGCACTGCACGCACATGATCATGTCACTACATTAGGGGATTTACAGGCGAAACTATCCTGTATTTTGTAATCATGTTGCATACCTGGTGTTTTTATTGTGTCGGGGGTATAGATGTGTGCACACATTTCACACCTTTTCTGCAGGGCCATGTCCCATTTTGTGCTGGGTCACTTAGGGGGCTCTTCACAATTAGTTTTCTGAGACAGGTTGTTTTTTGCCAACAGAGGAGGATCTGGGAATATTTCAGAAAGTCTCTTCCCTGTGTAGAAGAGCTTGGAGCGCTTTCGCAATTTTCCTCAGAACCTCCAGACGTGGATTGTTACAACTAGCAGGGCACAGTCCTTCTTTTGGGATTCCTTATATTTTAAAAGACTGTGACTAAGGATATGGCGTGCTTTTTGTAACCGGGCCTCTATTGCTGATGGCTTATAGGCCTGCTTAATGAAGTCCCTGTTTATATTGTCCACACTTGTGTTTCTGTCCATGGCATCAGAACAGATCCTGTTGTATCTGATCCCCTGGCTGAATACGATAGACCTCTTGATGTGGTTTTGGTGGGAGCTTTCATGTTTAAGGTAAGTAGGATGGCCTGTGGGTTTCCAGTAGATGGATGTTTGTACGTCGTTTATACGTATGAACAGAAATATACACACAAAGGGGGGTGGCCCAGACACACTCAAAATAGCCAGATAAAGTATTTACCACTATACACTATACATTGAACAATCAAACAATCAAATATTTAGGATTAATATATACACATAATCCTAAATAAATTATTTTGATCGATTAAATGTATAGATACTGTCTGGATTTTTGAGAGTGCCTGGACCACCCTCTTTTGTGTGTATATTCGCTCCAGTGAAATAGGGCCAGTGTATGGCACACTACGGGGTTTATTTAGTATCTATCTGTTTTACCTGGTTATTGGTGCGGTGGGTTGTTTAGTGTATTGTGGTGTCAAGGAAATGTATTTCTGTGCTGACAACTTTCTACTTATGGAGCAAATCAGGCGTGGGCATGGCAGCAGATCAGGTTGGACAGGGCCGGCGCCGGCACAGTGCAAACCTGGGCAATTTCCAGGGCCCCTGGCATCTTTAAGGGTCCACTCAAACTCACACTTGGCCATGGTATTATTTTACAGTGGACCCGAACCACTGAATGCCAGGTGCTGTGTGCAGACCTGCTCCTGGCTGGTCCCAGTAACAGGGGAGGTAGCATGGAATGGAGGGCAGTTGATGGAAGCTCAGTAGGTGGAGAGAACCAGGTGACAAATAACAAGGACTGGAGAGCGATCAGCAGCAGGACATGACCCATTTGTAGCAGCAGAGCTGAAAGGTAATATCATGTGACTCACTACTTTGGGGCCCACAAAGACTGTCTTGCCCAAGGGCCCCCACAAACCTGGAGCCGGCTCTGAGGTTGGGATACAGATAAGATGGCAGCCTTGTCGAGTATCACCTCATAGGATCTTGAGTACCACCAGCGTTACTAGTAGACTGAACTAGAAGTAGACTGTATTGGGTTAAAATCTGTTCGATTAACCAATTATTTATCATGAAAATAAAATAGCGCCATCAACAGGAAATTCGCTATTCAGGGAGACTATTGATTAACTCTCAGGTTGGTGATCAACATTAATTTTTTTTTTGTAGATTTCCAGATGCCTTCAGATCTTTCAGCTCCATGCGTGAATCCTTCCCAGAGTTTTCTGGATATTGTTACTGTGCTGATCAACTTGGACGCGAGCTGGCAGGAACCGGTGAGTAACGCCAGCTTCTAGATTACAACACATGGTCCTCAGGGAGAGAAATGTCCCTAGTTTACGACTCCAATTTCTTTGAACATTCCTTTACTATAAACCAGACAGATTAAGTTATTAGCTTTACTGTTTTATAGGGTATCACTAGGTAATGTAGACTGAGCGGGTCTAAAAGGAGAATTACAAGAAGGTTCAAGTTAATGAGGGAGTAAGCAGTAAATGGATAGTCTAGTAGGAGTTTAGGCAAACGAGTGAGTTCTATGCTTAGATCCCGCATTACACATTTGTGATCCATTACAGAACTGACACATTTTTTGGCATAGGGGATGAAGGAGGGGGAAATATGATTTAAATTAATATTTGCTGCAGATTAATCTCCAATATTTCTATTAGAGATTAATATTATAAATATCGCAAATACTAATAATTATATCAGCACAGCGACCATCAATCTGGTGCAAACCAATTATGCATCAGGTAGGGGGGCCCATCCATTGACTGAATAGCCCTGCAACCTAATCTGCTAACACTAGGTGGTGAGGCCAGAATTCCCAGCCTCCTGGGTGTGTCTGAATTCTGACTCACCCAAATGGCGGTAATGGAATCTTGTAGACAGCTCCACATTTCTTGTGTGTGTCTGTGATGGATGTTTTCTTTACTCTATAAGGCTTGGCAGATAGCTTAATCTTGTTACAGCAGACATGTACGTTCAATACAGCTGGAAACTTGTGGTTTAATCCAAACAGCAACAACAGGTAAAAGGACTGTAGCTGCAGAAGGAAGTAGCATGTGTGCACTGCTTGAATGCCAGATTAGAAATGGCAGAAGGCAAGGGGAAGAAGGGAGGTGTTACTTACATCACAGCAAGACTAAGGGAGCCTGGAAGAGATAAGGGGAATTAAAGGCACACTGCTGAGCCTATGCAAATAAACATATATTAACAATTACCCCGGGTAAATCAAAACACACGTCGCGGGACATGACAGTCTGCATTTCACTGCCTACAACCCACCTCTGTGAGATTAGATAAATAGTAATAGTAATATAACTCCCATAATATGCATGTTATCATATTGCAACCAAGATATTCATGAACCCAAACACCAAATTCATATCATACAGAGTCTGATACTATGTGGATTATCAGTCTCTGGCCAATACACATATGTCATATTTGATATCATGTGAAAGGTTTTATAATCCTGTATAAGACTATCTCATTATTATAGTCATAAATGTCATATTAATATAAATCCATAAATATCATCAAATGCCCGTGTCTAATGTGTATTTGAATGTCTCACCTGCGTCTAACCGTATTAGGAATTCGAGGATTCCTTTTCATGAGGAGTTTGTTGGCAGCTAGGTGTGACTATAGTCTATTGTATTCATGGGGCATAGACAAATGGCAGAATCTCAGGCTCACATCCTATTTGAGTGTTAATTTGGGGGGCTTCTGTTCTTTAACAGGGGACTTTGCTGGCATCATCATGTATGGTGGGGGGGGGGGGGGGGGAAGACAACAGCACAAGGACCTGCTACAATGATTGCAGAAGGGAGGGTGGGCAGGAAGAGTGCGCCACTACAATGTCTGGGGCCCACTCATAACCAATGTGTGATGGCTTGGCCCCTAGTTAAAACCTTGACCCTCTGGCCCAAGGCACCCAGGCTTACCTCAAAACCCAGACCATATAGGAAACAAAAACTCTATGGGCTAGGGGCCCAGCCATCACATTATATGCAATGGGGGAGGGGGGCAGACACAATATAGGATTTAGAGAGACTGGGCCCCCTAATAATCTAAATGTAATGCTTGTGGGACGCTTTTCCCAAGGCAGCCAGGCTTACCTTAGTGTTCAAACTATAAAGGAAACTCAAAATCAGGCTAGGGGTCCAGCAATCACATTATATGTTATGAGGGGCCCCCAATTGGAACCCAAGACAAAACCAACCCGTGGGGAGGGGGGCAGACACCCTTATTTATCATCAACACCAGGAGCAATAGTGTGACATCCTGCGTCTCTCAGGTCAGGATGGCCATTAGGGGCCTCCTCTTCATAGCAGGTCCCTTAGGGCCCGCTGCCTCGATTGCTGCCCTATCCTGGTTTAACTGTTGAAACTGCATTTCTGTGTACAGTACGTGTTGCAAACCCTAGGCATGATTCTGTAATAAACTGACTTGGAGCAAGAGATTAATAAACACCATAGAGTAGACCTTCCAGACCGCCAATGGGTGAACAATCCACCAAAAATCAGAACCAAAAAGATAACCAGCAGAGGGGTCAAAAGACAAGCCAAGGGCTGTAACAATGTGGTCATAGACTTTGGACAGACTGTGCCCATGAAGAAAAATAAAAATGGGGCCCCAAATCCCATTTTTACTAATTGATATTACCTTCAGAAACCTCTGTGCCCACATCTGCCTCCAGGACCCAGAACAGTAGGGTCCTGAAACAATAAATTAAGAAACCCTTAAATTACTGTAATTTTGTCCATTATTCTAGCCACCCACAACCAGCAGCATTATATATATATATGTCAGACTGACGAGCGAGGTGAGTACTGTGAGCAAGGAAGCCCCATTGTGGGCTGGTAGGAACTTTGATAGCAAGGGATATGGGTAACTGTGGAGACCCCCAACCTTATGACAGGACTATACCAGCAGGACACTCAACCTGGAAACCTAAGGGTCCAAGACCAACGCATGTCTTTACTAGAACCTCCACCGGCAAGGGTGGATAGACTAGCCCAGGGGGCTCTAGTAAAGGTTCAGGTTTTGAAACCATGGAATGGACTGCCAGACCACAAGGCTGAAGCTCTTTGCAAGATCAAGAACAGGTCCTGGATGCAGGAGCAAAGGGCCCCTTTGGTGAGTGGAGCCCTGGGCAATTGCCAAGTGGGCCTTCCCCTAACATTGGCCATGGATGTAGTCAGATGTCAAACAGGTAATAGAGTATGGTACCCAGAAGATAAAATCCAACTGTGAATTGTCCATTAACATGTTCTTTTGTCTCACTGACCATCTTCCAGGAGTGGAGCTGCTGCTGGATGAAATCTATGACACAGTGTTCTCTACTCTCTCCGCGCCGCGTATGTTCACGGAGACGACCATCCACCGCATCCTGCAGAGGAGGTTTCTGGGAGTGCAGCTCATTACGTCTGGCCGATTCAGATGTGAGTGCTAAAATAGAATTTGTGATGGAAAACCTACCTTAATGTTCCTTAAGGTTCTTCATCCATGTCGGGGTATATCTGTAGGAATAATATCAAGGCTACTGGACTTGCTATGTTATTTTCTTGATAAAACACAGCAAGTCCAGCTGCCTTAACGTATTCCTACAGATATAACTTAAAAATCGAAGAAAAAAAGGGAATACATGGCAGCTAGTGCAATAAAGCATCATCATCATCATGTGCACATGATATACAGTTAACTGATGCACTTTATTGTGTAACCAAAAAAACACAGAGCTAATTTGTTCCAACTATTATAAACAAACCATAATATACAAAAATTAAATGAATATTGCAGTGTCCAAAAATATATATGATGGTCCAATAGTGCAAGATATATAATAAAGTGTCTGTAAAAATGTCATCCAATTCCCAAGGTGCTTGTTCCTAATCTTCTGTGCTCTTAACACCCATATGTGCAAATCCTTACCAGAAAGGCATCTTAGAAAGGCCAAAATGAATAGTGTTTAAATATCCTCCCCACGCTGCTGGATCACCGATTTAGTTAAAAATCATCCACATCAAGATTTCGATCCCACAGGGCACATGTTTTATCATAAACTCTCAGGATAAATGGAGGGAGACCTGATGATAAAATATGATGATGATCATGCTTGATAAGAAGCTCGGAGGAGGCTGGGGATGAATGACGTCACCCTCGTCACCCTCAGCAGTGCAGCGTGGGACTTTCAGAGGAGCTGTGTGGAGCTGACGGGCCATTTATCATCTTTTATCATCAGGTCTCCCTCCATGTGCGGGTTATGATCCATTTATCCTGAGAGTTTATGATAAAACATGTGCCCTGTGGGATCGAAATCTTGATGTGGATGATTTTTAACTAAATCGGTGATCCAGCAGCGTGGGGAGGATATTTAAACACTATTCATTTTGGCCTTTCTAAGATGCCTTTCTGGTAAGGATTTGCACATATGGGTGCTAAGAGCACAGAAGATTAGGAACAAGCACCTTGGGAATTGGATTACATTTTTACAGACACTTTATTATATATCTTGCACTATTGGACCATCATATATATTTTTGGACACTGCAATATTCATTTAATTTTTGTATATTATGGTTTGTTTATAACAGTTGGAACAAATTAGCTCTGTGTTTTTTTGGTTACACTTTGATTGGGAATATTGGGAATGTTCTAACACGTTGAGCTGCGTTTTGAATTGTTATATTTTCTATTTGGAAGCGCGGTGTTGCACACGATTTTCTATTGGATGCACTTTATTGCACTAGCACTTTGATATAATATATATTCATATCGGTATATTCATATTTATTTTTTATTCTTATTATTAAGCACATAGTAGAGATATCCTAATAGTGAATGAATTTGAGAGACAGCACCCCCCGTGGCCAAAAACGCTTATGGCATGTTATATATTTTAAATGATTTTAACTTTGTGTATTGAATTGCTACAATAAAATTAAATTGATTTAATTATAATTACAGTGTGAGTGAAATAATCAGACTCTATAACTCTAATAACAGGGGCACCCCCCACTTTGGGTTTGTAGTCCTAATGAAAGGCCCCACAGAGCAGTGCACCACGTAAGAGTGATTTCCAGGTTGGTGCCACCGCTCCCAAAATTCTTGATAGATTATCTCCATTAAAGTGATTGTATACCCACACCTTCTATCCATAGCCTAGTGCCCCAAAACAGCTTGTGTTTCTTTTTTTTTTTACGGTGCGTTGGGAGCAACTGGGGGTTAGGCGCCTTGCTCAAGAGCACTTTAGTCATGTCCCATCGCCAACTCTCTGGTCACAAGACCACTTAATTAAACCTTCAGCATCATTTAATGAAAAGCCCAAACCCTTACAAAACTATTCCCCAGCATCTGAAATAAAAAAAACTTTACATTTTTAGTTGCTTATTTATTATTCTTTCCCTCACCGGGCTGCAACTCTGTTCAGGACTCTAGGATACGGGCGCTGCCATCTTGCCTCAAAAGCATCACATACTGAGGAGAGAACAGGGGGGAAAAGTACAGGGGGCGGGTTATAGCTTTATTTTGCACAGACATAGCAGAGCGGGGTCATGAAAGGACAGCAATCCAACAATGCAGAGCGACACAGTCAGAAGACACTTCCTGTCTGCAGGCAGCCTGAGACTCCATGGGTCACCATCTTGGATGTTTAAAAGTTCAGAAAATAAAGTAGATGCAGGTAGGATGATTTTTAATGTGGGCAATCTACATGTAAAGGGTGGGGGAAACATATAAGATAGGCTCTTATTTAGGGTGACGGTCCAGTTTAAGCACTAGGCCCTGACTACTTCTATCTTGTCTTCTTCCATCCTAGCGCAGCAGGAGAAGTGATATGGTTCACTTTAACCCTTTGAATGATTGGTACTTGCACTCACTTCTGGCCCATGATAGTTGGTCTGTGTTTCATCTTTGTTCAGCTATACCCATAGAATACCCCATACAGGCTCCCCTCTCGGGAGACCCCTCCCAACCGAACATTTTCTGAAAGCTTAGAGCATGGCATCATTCGTTTTGCTTCCTTTGGCTGCTGAACCAAAATTAATTAAAAAGTGAAATGAAAGCCTCTATTATACCCCACCACGAAATAAACCACAAACTTCTCAATAAACATAAAAAGGAAGGAAGTGTCCATGTGTAATGTAAATGTTCATGCTGCATCCAAAACTGATCTGAACTAGCGGCTGAATACAAAACCAACTCAATGGTTTGTGACAGCTGACATGTGTAGGTTCTTTCTACACCTAGGCCTTTGTGTGTCTGCATGTATATTTGCAAGGTATATGTATACTCTATGGAACAATGGGCTATTTTAATTGGGCTTTTGGCACACACTGTAGTCAGATAAGAATATATGAATTGATCACTCACCCACCTGATCGAGTTATGAGGAGTCAATCCATATTTCTATTGTAGGTTTATTAGAGGCTTGACAATTCAAAGAGAATGAGGACAGCAGTAAAGTTTTTAAACCAAATATCTATATTGAACACACTGATATCATGTACAATTAAAATCAATACAAAAACATTAGGCCCACAGAGTAAGTTGGTATCTATAGAGGGAATCACAAACATAGTTAACGAGCAAATCAAGCAATGGTTAGAAAAACACAGTTAGTAGTATTAGTCATGTCAGTCATGTATGAGAAACAGTTAAAAGACACAGCATACCTTCTTTGAGAAGCATTGCAAAGACAGCCCCAAGGGAAGAGGTGCCATCTCCAATATTTACAATTTGCTAGTATTAGCATCTGCCACTCAAACCCTGAGTTATATACAAAAGTGTTATTTAGATCTGGGTACGGACTACGACTCTACCGAATGGCGGGAAATTTGGAATGCAGCATTGCACAGTCCTTTTTTCGTCTATGGGATTGAGACTAATGTTAAAGGAGCACTATCGCGAAAAAATAGCCCAACTATAAAAATGCATAGAAATATGCAGGATGGTGGGAGGACAGGTCGCTTATACACCCAACATCAAGAAATATCCAGCCAGGCTTGTTTCTTTTATTTCAATGGAAGTAAGAAGACATCTGAGGTGACAGGCTCTGTCACCCCTCATAGACTAAACCTGTCACCCCTGGATTTTGTTCCTACCATGTGAAAATAAACCACAAACTTGGTGGGAGTTTTATTCAGTTCGGGTGTATAAGTGACTTCTCCTCTCATTAACCGACGTGTTTATATGGATTTTTAACCTTACACAATTTCGCGATAGTGCTCCTTTAAGGTTATGACGAGGTAGTATTTAGTCCCAACATCTATAGCTCGTCAAGTACCGAACTAGCCAGACTCTTGTTTCCGGGGGGTGCCTCTCTCCGGGATCACACATGGTGGGAGTACGTAGCAGCTGGGTAGTAAAAAATTCAATTTATGAAAAAAAGCCTGAGAATTTCACTGTTGCTGAATCACCAGATAGGAAGACAATGAAAGTCAATGGCACTTTTTACCACAGAGTAAAAAGGAGTAAAAAGTTCAATACCTTTCTCTTTATTTTGGCTATTAAGTGCTCCTTTACCTTGAATATGTATCATCTAATAAATCAAAATCAATCTTTGAATACAGAAATGGAAAGGCTGAAACATCTAATTGAGTTGTTGACTTTTCTTTACAGGTCCTTCTACATGTGAGATCCAGAGGTTCACCGCGTCCCAAATGGGAGATGTTTATGTGCCCACTTGTGATGAAAATGGTGGCTTTCAACCTGTTCAGAGTCAAGAGGGCAGACAGGCATGGTGTGTCGACTCTAAGGGACGGGAAATATATGGCTCCCGAGTATTGGGGAGAACTCCAAATTGTGGTAAGAAAAACTATTTTAAGATTGTTCTTTAGAGATATATGTGTTTAGAGATCCCCATTAATCCTATATAGACCAATTCATAGAGGAAGCCGGGTTAAGGGGAGGAGGTTAAAGAGCCTGCACAAAAGGCAATGTAGACTTTGCAACCCAGGTGTTTCCATGATGTCTAGAGATCTGTAGAACACTATAGTTCCTTGGGTACTGGGTGGTCATTTTACTCATTAAGGAAAAAGGTTAAATTAAAAAAAAAAAAACATTATTTACAGGGACCAAAATGTGTCAGTCAACAAACACAATAATTCTTGTGCTAGTCTTGCCTCTATAGTCCAAGCCACAGGTATTTCTGTTAGTTGAACAGCCAGTCAGGTCCTTGTCTAAGTATAAAATTGTCATTATTATTATCATTAAGACTACTTCTGATGCAATCTTTAAAAATATATATTTTTTTTGTGCCAAAAAGATGTCCTGGATGTACTGAGCTGATCTAGTAGCTGCCAGCAGATTGCAGGTAGTAAAAACTGCTAAAACACACATTTTCTGACATAAGACAACATTTATAAAAATCCAAAATTAGCTTGGCACCTTAAAGACATCATTTTCGCACCCAAAAATGTACACTTTCAAAAATTCAATCGAAAGTGGACTTACCCTTTAAGCTTCAGAAAAGCTTTATTAAAGATGACCTCTTTTACCTGTCATTTCTAATCCCCTGGACACTGGATGTGGCCTCTTGCAGGGAAATACCCAATTGATTATGCAAAATAAAGGTGCAATTGCCCCTGTATCCCCTGTCAGAGCTGGCGTAGAGGCGCCAAGTGCTTATAGCAAGAAGGAGGCTTGGGGTGTCACAGATTTCTCAGCAGAGAAATCCCTATTGTAGAATGACCAGTAATTGAGGCTGCAAGACAGAGGCGGATATGCGGCAAAACCTTGTTTAATGGTGACAAACAGTGACAAGTGAACAGAGCACACTCCAACCAGGCTGCTGTACAGATTTACAAGTGGACATATAAACATGTGCTGAGGTAACTATACAAGAATACAGGTTATCACTGAGTGCTACGGCTGCTGTAGCACTCAGACTGCTGTACATATACACAGGTGGAGTCAGGAAACATACATGCATAGGGATCCAGTGAAAGTCCAAAGGCAGAGACAAGGAAGGCAAAACACACAGGCTGTGGCAGGAGTCCTGGGTTCTGGTTTCCAGATATAGAGCTCAGAGTCCGGGTCTGGGTACAGAAGACAATGCAATGCTGATCCATCGGCTGCAAGGGTGGATCAGCTTATAAAGAGCAGGAAGTCAATAGCACAGGTGGTGGTTAATTACCAGCACCTCTGCAGCAGAGGGCCACCTGCTGGTGGAGCAGCATACAGTAGGATGTGGGGACAGGCAACGTCCATACAAGGCAGAAACAGGCTTCCATATTGTGGAGGAACTCCAGACCTGACATTGGGGGAGCAGAGATTGATATGCAAAGGCAGGCCAAATTTTCTCTCTTCCAAACCTGACTCCCAATGATGGGATAAAAGTGCAAGTGCCTCCCCACCACTGAACGGCAGTATGCAGCTGTATATAAGCAGGGTTCTCAAATGAAACTTGAGGTGGGTCTTATTAAATAGGCTTGTCAATTTTTCACTTATAAAAAAAACAGTTATCTTATCAATGACTGTACTATGTTGGATAAGTTGCTTCTTCCAGGCTTGGGCAGTTAGAAGATAAACATTAACAGCTCGAATTGACCATTGTACACCCTTACAGGAGGGTGCCCCAGGGGGCCTTATTTAAAGGAAAGGGAGTACTGAGTGGTCTAAATATAACATTAATGTTGTTTTTTGCTTGTGTGTACATACAGCTAGCTACCAAGAGTGCCCTATAAAAAGAAGACAAGCTCTATCCACACTGTTCTTCGGACCTTCAGGACATTTTGGACAAGAAAGTCTATTTATAACCCAAGAAGAGGAAGAGCAAAGCAAAATAAGTTCACGTTTCTGTTCATCCTACATAGTGGAAACATTTGCAAATTCTGGTCTTCAACTTGAATCCAAAAGTTTAGGTCTTCCCTATAGTGACTTGATTGCAGATATGATTAATGGGCTTTTCCAGTCCAAGGAACAGATACAGCTTGCTTTAAAGTTCGCTTCTAATTCCGTCAGATTCCAAGAAAATCTGTTTGGTGGCAAATATCTAAAAAACTTGGGTTTGTTTAACTTCACGGGGAGCATCGGCACAAAAAGCAAGTTCAGCTTCAGTGACTTTTTCCAGCAGATTGGCCTGACGGGGCTGTACAGTGGAGGGAATTTTAAAGAGCTTGCAAAGCTGTTCTCCTCTGAAGAAGATTCTTATGCGAGCCGAGATTTAAATGCTTCAAAACCAGTCTTCAACCTTAACCAACCTATACTGACGAGCTTTGGACGCACTGTAAATCTGGAAGATAACCAAAAACGAGTGAGTTTCTTTTCATCTATCTTGGAACGTCGTAACTTTTTGGTCCTACTCCGAGACATCATTTCTCTTCCATCCAATATTGCTGAAGATGTTTCTGAGGCTTTGAAGATAATGATGGAGTCGAAATACTGTCAAAGGAACAAGGAGGCTCTTTTTGTGCCAACATGCACCAAAGAAGGCAGCTACGAGCAAATACAGTGCAGTCCCTCTAAATGTTGGTGTGTAGATGAACAAGGAAGAGAAGTTCAAGGATCACAAACAGTGGACAGGAAGCCAAAATGTCCCTCAAAGTGTGAAACGGAACGAGAAAGTCAGATACTCTTGAGAAAAAGTCAACCGGCTGGGTCTGATTTATTTATTACAGCCTGTGATAAAAATGGAGATTTTGTAACAGCCCAATGTGCCAGTGACAAGTGGTTTTGCATGGATTTAGAAGGCAGGACCATTCCCGGAACTGAGACGCCCTCTGGAGAAAATCTTCAGTGTAAGTTACTATTCATTACACTGTGATCCCTCATGTTTTAACTCTTATCTTTGAATAAGTTACATATTGGTCTTGTCTGTAATTTGAACCTGGGACCTCTTGCACCCTAAATGGGAATCATACACCTAGACCATTGACCCAAGGCCAAGGTTTGAGGCTCAAATCACAAACAAACACAAGAGTTATCTTTGAATTGGGAGGGAAGCAAGGGGCTGCCCTATTTAGCCTATCCTGGGTTTTGGCCCTTGCCCCTGGAGCAACCCGATTGGGGATGCCCCGCTGTGTAAAACCTCCCAGGTCAGCCAAACAAACTCACCTCTACCCGGTCCTACGGTACATGCGCAGCCTCTTATTCAATCAGCGCGCTCGGATTCGCTCCTGCCCCTTCATCTAATGCGAGCTAATCCGAGCACGCTGGGGGCCGCATCCCCGCTACCCTCTAACAAGAAGCGTGCCCGCGACAACCATTCACAGATGCCTGGCGCGGGCACGCGCTCTGCTAGAGGTATAGCAGGGACGTGGCTGCTGCTCGCGCATGCGGACCGGGAAGGAAGGTGAGTTCATGGGCGATCTGGGGGGTTTCACACAACAGGGCATCCCGATTTTGGATGCCCTGGGAGGAGGGAATCATTCAGCCCTGGAATCGTATAGATTCCTAGGCCGATCTCTGTGGGTTTAGTACACTTTAAAGAAGGTTCACTTACTTTTCTAAAGGCCAAAGTCACAGTAACAGAAAACTGCCACAGTAGTGTTGTCTAATAGACTGTATGACACGATGGTCACCAATGAACTTAGAATGAGCTGCCATACCCAGGGACTCCTTTTCTAGACCTGATAACTTTTATTCAATCAGACTAGGATGGAAAGGTTGCAGGGGAGAAAATGTAAGTATTGATGTTTTTTGTTCATTTTTCTCTTTTTAAAAATAGGGCTGTAAGTACACTGCGTGAGCTTGCTCCAGGATGGACAGACCAAGAAGGGGTAACAGATATACAGATCAAAAATGAGTGGCAGGCAAACTGATTACAGTCCCCTACTACCAAAGTAGCAAGCAGCCAAACACCTGAGACATGGGAGGGCTCCCCACCCCCACTCCCCACCCCCACTCCCCATCCAAGCAGTACACACATGCTGCTCACTTCTGCAGCTACAGTCTTTCTACCTACTGCTGCTGTATGGGTTACATCATAAGTTTCCTTCTTCATCAGAGCCCCAGAAATTGCCCATGCCACTTGCAGTGCTCTAGTAGACATGCTGCAGAGATGAAAGATGGATATTCTGACTCCCCAGTGGGCATTAATGTGAATCCTGTAGACCGCTCCACGTTCCCTGTGTGTGTCTGTGATGGATGTTTTCTTTACTTCATAAGGCTTGGCAGATAGCTTACTCAAGATTCAAAAGCTTTATTTCAGTACAGCAAAACTTCTTACAGCAGGAATCTTGACACGTACGTTCAATACAGCAGGAAACATGTGATGTAACCCATACATCAGCAGTAGGTAGAAAGACTGCAGACTGCAGAACGGAGCAGCAGGTGTGCACTGCTTGGATGCCAAACTAGAAATGGCTGAATGAGAGGGGGAGAAGGGAGGAGCTACTCGCATCACAGCAAGACTAAGGGACCCAGGAAGGCACATAGGGGGTTAAAGGCACACTGCTGAGCCTATGTAATATTAAATAGTTACCCCGGGTAAAATAAAACACACGTCATGGAACATGACAATGGATGATGGAAACAGACAGAAATGGGCAATGCCACAAACACAGTACACACATAGAGCCAAATTGTAAGGCACGTGCTGATAAATGAGATTCACAGGGAAGCAGGGCATGAAAGGCCAGAGACCCATACAAGGAACTGGCAGAACTTGAAAAGCTGTGTAATAAATATATTTTTTTATTGTTTTAAGTGTTCTGATGAGTGCCGCCCGGTCGGGCCTCCACCATCTTGGTTGTGGGTAGGAGCCCTTAGCTGGCCGGGACCTGCAAGATCACGTGGGATTACGGGGGGGCTGGGACAGAACCATATAAAAAGGTAGGGGCGGGAGTCCCTAGGAGGAGAATCAAGCCCCTTGTGCCACCCTTGTGGGGGTGCGTGCTGCTCAGGAACTCCTGCTTTGTCATTCTGGGTGGGGGGTAGTGTAGTCGCCCGGCTGGTCCAGCAGAAAACAGTTCCCTGCATTGAGCTGCCAGCGGCTGTGCTTGGTGGCTTATGTGCTGTGACAGCTCTGCACCCATCACTGTAGCGTTTCTGACGGCGGCTTTGCTGCTCTATACCCTCCGTCCTGCCCTGCGGTGGCTTTGGCTGCAGGTTTGCAAAAACAAAAAAAGGCTTGCCCAGGCGCGGGGGGGGGGGGGGGGGGGCACTGCCACCGATAGCTTCTTTGCCGGCCCTGTGGCCAGTTACAACAAAGGCTGAAAATCCTCCTGGACCAGACCATAACCCAAAGGTTGGTGGAGGCCCTGGGGAGGCATGCCCCTTGCACCCCACTCATAATCTAGCCCTGTGCCCAAGGATAGCACACCTAGAGAGACACTGGACACACACTGCAACACAGAGGAGGACCTTTACTTGGAGGAAGCTTCCCTTATGCTTTGACAGGCTTTCAGTTTCAGTGGGAAAAAAACCCAGGGGCCTAGCTAGGAGCAGGAGGGGCATGTGCCTATACACCAATTGTAGAGATCAAACTGAAACTTGGGAGTTATGGTTCTATATTTTTTTACTAGGTACTTTTTCTTTTTTAGGTCCCTCATATTGCCAAATGGCTGCCAGCAGTGCCTTTCTTAAAGCAGTTAAAAGCCTGTTAACATCTTCTGAAGAACTTTCGGACCCTTCCAAAGTTTACATCCCCCAATGTACTTCTGATGGTGAATGGAGGCCAGTGCAGTGCAATGGTCCCACTGAGCAGGTCTTCAATTTGTATGAAAGATGGACAACACTGAAGAACATCTCGTTCCAGGAGACTCTCCAAATCCTACTGCAGTATAAAGAGTTGACTTCCCAAAGTTTCTCCACCTTTGTGCAGAGGCTGTATGACCAAGGTCATCAGAAGGTGTTCCCTGTGCTTTCCCAGTATTCCAGTTTTGGGGATATTCCAGAAGAATGGTTGGCTGGAAATATAACGACATTGACCCCGGATAAATTGCTGCTCAATCCATATGTTTTTTGGAGATTTTTGAGCGACAGCTTCACTCACTATCCAGGCTCGTATAGTGATTTCTCTTTACCTCTTGGCCATATCAATCAACGTAGCTGTTGGTGTGTTGATCCTGATGGACAGAAGCTTCCAGGAAAGGATATAGTTTCAAACAGGATCCCGACATGTAAGTAGCAGATTTTTAGCAGGTCTTATTTTAGTATATTTAGTTGTTGTTTTATATATGTTGGAAACATACAGTATATGACAGCTTGGACACATCCTATTTGGCTGTTGTTTCAGTAACCTTTGGGTGCCACAATTCTACACAATTGTACAACCTCTAATGGGTGTCACTGGGGAGAGATAAATGAATAGGGGGAAGCTTGAGCAATGCATGTCTTGATGATCCTAAGCTTGGGGTGTTGTGCTGGATAAACCCTCTATAAAGAAGTTCTTTACTTAGCTATGATGCAACTTATGCTCCTCCACAGGTCCTGGGTCATGTGAAATGGCTAAATTAAAGTCAGCGCAATTTGTGGAGGAAGCAAGAAATATAATGGCTGCCTCCAACGCTTCTAATTTTCCGCTGGGCTACAATTTCCTACTGGCCAATGGAGTACGACTGTCAGAAAGAGAGCTCACGTATTCTGAGGAACACCAATCTGGGATCAAGCTATCTGAAAGTCTCTTGAAAGCAGATACATATGGCCTACGCCTGGCTGCCTATTCAAGTATGTATAATGTACAGGTTCTTTAAGGGTTATTCAAATGATTTTGTATGTTTTTGGAACATAGAGGCCGATTCATCAATAGCGCCAGGTAGCGACAGATGAGCGACTGTAGCGTGATTTTTTCAGCGCCAGCCAGTATTCGCTGTGCTTGGCCGGCGTTAGCTTGATGACAGCGACTCAGTCGGTGTGCGGTAATGTTGAATACGGGCTGGGGGGTCGCTGTTTCACAGGTCCAGCGTTGTATGTGAGCGCCTGACAACGAATGGCCAGAGCGAACGGCTAGCTTCATATTCATCAACAAATCACGCTCCGAATGTGCTGTCGCTGTCCATTCCTTGTTTAAACCCCAGAGCGCTGGCGGCGATCTGTATTAACTAGTTTTTAACCCCTAAACAACCATATTTTTGGAATGTAACATTATACATGTTTTTAGAATCATTTTGTTATATGAATACATTAATCTCAGACCTGTTAGATCAATTCTGCACATTTTTTTTTTTTTTTTTTTTTGACTTAAAAATAAATCCTAACATTGCAGAAGTGTTCTCCGATTTTTTGACATTAAAAAAAAAATTTTAAAAATTAATACCAATTAATTATGATTAATTATAGCTTGCTCCATTGAAATGCATTGGACATCGCCAGGGAGCGACAGCTCATACCTGGCGCTGTGAGGGAATTTGCAGCGGCGCTGTTCGGTCCAGGCGGCTTCATGATGAATGCCGCGCTAGCCGTCGCTCTCGCCGGCGCTAGCCTCATTTTGCTTGATAAATGCGTCATTGTGACCGCCGCGGGCGTACTTGAGTCGGTAGTCGCCGTTAGCTGCCGCTACCTGGCGCTCGTCAGACACTACCTGGCGCTATCGCTTGATGAATAAGGGCATTAGTCATAAGCCAGGTTAGGGAGAGATCCACGATGAGCAGAATTAAAGCCATCCTATACGCATATGTTAACCATTTCCGTGACTGGCGGTGACCAATCAGGATTTCCCAGTGGGCTTGTACATCAAAACTGAATGGTTTCCGTTGGACATCTGATTAACTGCCGTTTGGTGTCATACACCGTGAATGAAGAAGTGGTGGCTTGGGTATAGTGCCGCCTTAAGGGATTAGCGAGACCTAAAAAGCCCACCCCCCATTATAAAGGTACACGATAGAGGGAACTTTCTTTAAACAGAATATATTTGTATGGTGCCTTCAACCAAGGATAATGTGATTTCTCCCAGTAGGTGGAACCATGCAAAAGATCTCTTTTTATCTCAGGGCTATTCCCAAGATCCCCTGGAAATCTCCTGGTATAGCGAATATTTACAGTCATCCACTTCACTTGGAGAAGCTGAGTTTGGAGAGGCAGTCAGCGCATTTCTCACTCAGTATGCAATAAAATGAAATAAAAAATAGTTAACTTTAAACGCTGCTGACGAGCGCTGAGACGGACACTTATACCAACGGACACCATTACCAGGCACACCGGACAAAATAGCAAGCGCAGACCTTGCGCATCTCGCTCAGCAGCGCTACCCTCAAACGTATACACCCCAGTTGGGGACATGGAGGGCCCGGATCTCCACATACTGGACACGACACATCAATAAGTAATACGCACAACGAATCTATGGTTAACCCCTCCTATGCCAGCAATCCGAGTAACGGGGCACCCTCATCAGCCGGAATTATAGCCTAGGAAATATAGGCTCCCACACTGAAGAAGCCACAGGCGAAATGCGTCTGTAAGGAGTCTACAAATTACTTGCTACAAACCTTGAAGGGTTAAAAGCTGGCTACAGACTGAGGAGCTATGACCCAAACTATGCTACAAACGTGAGGCAAACACCTCAGGACATTGAGGACGGGCAAGTAACCTGAGCCCCTCCTTTTCTCTCCATCCATTTAAAGACTATCTATACCTTATTACCACTGCAGAAAATGAAACACTAGTTTCTGCCAAGGACTTTTGATTAGGATGCAATCTGATGTATACGCACCATTGTAAATAACACCTGTATACCAGAATAAAAATAATCTATCAGAGTATTTTGTAGAGGTTAATTAGTTTCTCCCCAGGGGACACACGAGGCCCCCCCAGTGTGACCCCATCAGGAAAAAAACCCCTTTCTCTCTTGCACTATTGTGGCCCACAAAAGGCCCAATAAACCTCACTACTCTGATCAAACGAATGGTACACATACCTACGGAACCCCGATTCCTCCCCCCAACCCTCGTAACTTTAAACATGCAGTTCTACAGGCTAGGGGGAGCAATTTATTTGGGGGGGGGGCAGATTTTTTATTTTTTTAAAGTGGACCAAAACCCAGGATTTTGACTATCCTAGATTTTGGTCCTTGGTCCCGGGGCATCCCCAATCAGGGGAAACTTAGTCACCTGAACTAACTCACCTCTCCCCGGTCATACTGCACATGCGCCACCTCCTATCCACTCAGTGCGCTTTGATCCACTCCCACCCACTCGTCTAAGGATCATCTAAGAGCCGAGTTCTGACGAGCAGACCCGAGTGCACCACCCTATAACAGGGAGTGTGCCCGCGCTGGCCAGTCACAAATGCCTGGCACCGCTGAACGCCCTGCTAAAGGTATAGCAGGAAGCCGCGCTGCTTATGCATGCGCCGTTGGATCGGGGAGAAGGTGAGTTTACTGGGCGACCTGGGCGGTTTTACACAGCAGGACATCCCGAATCTGGATGCCCTGGGGGGGAGCGAGTGTGTCTGTCCTGGAGTCTCAAACTCCAGGGTGGGTTTTGTCCCACTTTAAGAAGCTACAAAACAACAGCCGGCTATGGGAAATCCAAACACAAAATAGCTTCTCCAAGTTTGTTTGGATTCCCCATAGGCTGCTGTTCTAACTTCTAAAACTCCATTAAAAATACTTTGCACCTTATCTGTAGAACATATTTTTAAATAGAAAACTATTTTTCATTTTACTCTTTTGTGTGCTGAGTGAGAAAAGCTCCCACTGACTCTCCCAACCTCTTCAGAAATCCCAAATCATTTGAACCTTAATTATTCAGAGCTGAGTCAGAACATTTCAAAGGTTCTTTTAATGTAGTGCAGGGTTTCCCCACCGTTTCTATGGAGTAACCCATTTTTCAATCATCTCAAGTGCCATCATCACCACCTGTAATACAGACTTTCCGGGGAGGGTGGAGGTCCTATACTGGCCCAACAATGAAGGCTCTTCTGCCATCCGTCATCCCAAGATGCTCCATTCCTGCAGCTTTTTGAGTTGCCCACATGGCACATCCCGCTGGAGCAGCAGCTTGTCTGCAATGCTTCATGTCCCTCCAAATTTCACCCCAAGTGGCCATGAGTACCACCAGAGGGAAGCTCGAGTACCACCAGTAGTAATAGTTCCACTGGTTGGGAACTCCTGATGTAATGCAAATACAATTCTTGAGGACTTGAGGAAGCGTTTTCTAGTCTTTTGGTGTTCTTCTAAGTATTTTACTCCCAAAAGGTCAACCGCTTTGTTTTTCACAATAACCTCATGTTGTCTTTTCTAGGGCCACTATATTGCTCCCCCTTCAGACCTATTGTTTTATACCTTCCTTCCCTGGTTTATTTTGTAGGAGGAGTGTGTTCTCTATAACGGGACTGTCCAGGCAATGGCAATAATATGCCAGCAACAAGCTCACCCGTGCCTCTCCTCCATTTCTTGTAGCACACTGTAGTTGCTATAGCAGATCCCCAAAGTTTCCCCCTTTCCTTTGTTATTATTATTATTATTATTATTATTATAATTATTATTTATGTATAAAGCCCTATCATATTTCATAGCAATGTACAAAGTATTGATTACTGACAGGGTAGAACATACAATACATGAACTAGTTTGCAATGAATATTCTGAATACAAGATACAATAGGAGAGGGCCCTGTCCTTGCGAGCTTATAGTCTAAAGGTGAAGACAAAGCAGATGGGTCACAGTCAAACGGTCAGTATTGAGTTTTGTGACACCTTAAGCTAAGTTGTATGTTTGTCTGAATAGGTGGGTTTTGAGGGTGCTTTTGAAAGCCTGGAGTATTGGGGAGTGGCAAATTGAGTGGTGGAAGGCATCCCAAAGAATTGGAGTGGCATGTGAGAAGTCCTGGAGAGGAGGTGACCATGGTGGAGGACAACAGAAGGTGGTAGACAGATATCGCTAAGTTAGAGATGAAGTGTAGGGAGGAGCCTGGCTGGAGAGAGCCTTGTATGTGGTTACATGGCCACCCCATGCCCTCAGCACTCCTAGCATAAGTTTACTCAGCAAACCACATTGGTTGTCTTTTCTAGACTTGTTTACACTGGGACCGTGTGGGACAGGCGCAGCCATGCGACCACATTTGTGCATGATCATGGAGGAATAGAATTGTAAGAAGTGGCAAACTTTGGAGTCCTGCTAAACGGAGGAGAGGCACGTGGTACTAGCTTCAGTTGAGCCCCTTTGCCCCTTTTTTGTTGCCATTGTCTGGACTGTCCCTTTAATGTAACACATTGACCCCTAGAGGTAGCACATTCCTACAGATAAGCAACCAGAGGAAGCTTATAGTAAGTTCTAGCACCTAGTGCAGAGTCGTAGCTAGGCTTTCTGGCACCCGGGGCAAAGTTTCAAAATGGCACCTGTGCTGAGGCCTACCTTTGGTGCCCCCTGACCTGCTGCCCCCCACCCCCAGCTATGCCCCTGACCTAGTGTAAGAAGAGCGGGAGGGGATAAGTTCCTATAAACCTATAACACCCCCCCCCCCCCCACCCTTTATAGGTGTCTGAACAGGAGTCAAGGATGGGGTAGTCAGTGTCTAGGAGATGCTGCTCCCCTGCACCAATAACCAATGAACAAACTGTTTTGTGAGAAGCTATAGACACCTACCTGTAAGTGTTTTGTTTGACACAAAGGATTTTATATTTCTATTGAAACATTGTGTGACCTGTATCTACACAGCCTTGAAGGTTTTCCAGCAAAGTGGATTAAGTGGCAGAGAGACTGACCGACTGTCATACCTCCCATATTCCCCTCAGTGTGACGGGCTGGGTAACTGGGACCCTGTGCAGTTTTATCCTGGAACTGGTGAGAATAACTATAGGATGCAGCTTGGAACATAATTTGCAGTAGAAACACAGAAGGGTGACGGCAAAAGAAGAGCACTTGGTCCATCTGGTCTGTCCTTTTGTGTGTATGTGATAAATCTATGCAGGGGTGGACTGGAGGAAAAAATCTGCATGGGGTTCTACCAGTCTTGGGCAGTCCAGGACCAGCTCTCGAGCTGCTGACTCCCGCTCCCAGGGCCGTATTATGAGAGGGATGCGTGCTCCTGGCCTCCAACACTTGCTCTGCAAAAGGGGCCTCCACTAACCTTTGGGTTATGGTCTGGTCCAGGGGGCTTTTTAGTCTTTGGTCTGATGGGCCGCAGGGCCAGCAACAAAGCTATTGACAGCAGTGCCCCCCCCCCCCCCCCACGTGCCTGGGCAAACCTTTTTTTTGTTTTTGCAAACCTGTAGCACCACAGGGCAGGGCGGAGAGAGTCTAGACCAGCAAACGTTACAATGATGGGTGCGTACGAGCTGTCAATCGGTGGCCGCTCACTGCACATAAGCCACCGCTGGCAGCACGCACCCGCACAAGGGTGGCACAAGGGACTCGCTCTGACATTCCAGTAAGTAGGTGGGTGCCAGACAACCACCAATCAGTTACTTGGCTGGACTATTATTTTAAAGGCGCAAAAAATACTTTATCTGGGGCCTTCACCAGATTGTGCCCAGGGGCCTCCAACACACTTATTCCGGCCCTGCCCACTCCCAATGTGCTTTCCAGTTTGTCAATAAATGCTTTATAAAGTGAGGCTCTAGCTTTTGAGGGACAGATCATGGGCAGGAGTGGATATGACCAATGTGATGGCAGTAATAATAGAGCGTGGAAGCTTTTGTACTGTAGGGGACGATACTGTGGTAGGAGTGGCTATGCCCCCCACACCTATGACGCTAAGGCTATATTGTAGACGCAGAATATGGGCTGGGTGTCTTGTCTTGAGGGAGACGTGGGAGGCAGGTAATGAAGGAGGTGTCTAAAAAAGAATGAGTGAACTTAGGCACAGGGTCTGGGTGAGGTGGGATGTGTGCTTTGGCTACGTTCGTCCCAGTTGGCCCAAAAGCAGTGTGGCCCACCAGAAATTCTCCCAGTGCTCCCTATGACCAGTCTGTCCTTGTATCTGTTTATATTAGGCATGTTTCAAATGGACCAAAACCAAAAAAAGAAGGACCCCCTTCTTGTTGCAGAATGTGAGAACTGAGTGCAGTGGAGTCAAACCCAGACATTAGTGGTATAACATGACCTGGCTTTACTGGAACGTGAATGCAGTAAGAGAATGTCACCTTACATGGTGGCTAACACAGACAGGAGAAAGAAGGGATAGAGCGTAGCTGAATATACAGGAAATGCAACACATGAAAAATGCCTATAGAGACTACAGTTAAACATTGATAACAGTGCCATCTACTGTCATAAAAAAACTGCAGTCAATCTGGCAAAAGTCCCAAAATCTAATTCAGAGACAAACAGAAGCTGTTGCAAAGTATTGTATCTTCAATACATTTGGCCCACCCTCCCTCTCTCAAGGCATCCTGAACTGGGATGCTTCACTATGTGACCCCCCTCTCCCCCGGTTCACTGGGTCTGCTTACTTCTTCCCCGCTCCCGCAACATATAAACTGTTCTCATCTAATCAGCGTTGTATGTCATACATAAAAAATGAATAGCATGGAACGCTGATTGTAAACAGCGCCCCCCGCTGATAGTGGGGAGCTACCCTGGCAGCTGCTTCCCATTGGGCGTGTGCAAATGCCAGCCCTTTAGATATGCCAGTCGTGTGTATGGGGGTGGGTGGAGGGATGCCAGAATACTGCTATTGCCCGTGTATGTGCTGTGGGGTCCCCATAGTAGTGAGTTCTTATGGTAAAATGGGGGATTTCACATGGGTGCATCCAGGGCTGGATTAAGTGTAATGGAGGCCCCTTGGGCACAAAATCTGGTGGAGGCCCCAGATACAGTATAACATAATAGTCCAGCCAAGTAACTGATTGGTGGTTGTCTGGCACCCGCCTACTTACTGGAACGTCAGATGGAGTCCCTTGTGCCCCCCTTGTGCGGGTGCGTGCTGCTCGGGAACTCCTGCTTTGCCATTCTGGGTGGGGGGTAGTGTAGTCGCCCGGCTGGTTCCCTGCATTGAGCTGCCAGCGGCTGTGCTTGGTGGCTTATGTGCAGTGACAGCTCTGCACCCATCACTGTAGCGTTGCTGATGGCGGCTTTGCTGCTCTAGACTCTCTGACGTGACCTATGGTGGCCTTGGCTTTCCAGGCGTGGTTGGGCCCCCACTGCCGCCGATAGCTTTGTTGCCGGCCTGTCAGACCAAAGACTGAAAAGCCTTCTAGACCAGACCATAACCCAAAGGTTGGTGAAGGCCCCCTTAGCAGGATAAGTGGTGGAGGCCCTGGGGCGCATGTTCCTCTCATAATCCGGCCCTGGGCACATCCCAAATTGGGACAAAGAATACCTAACAGGGTTTTGGTCCACTTACTGTTGATTTTCCAACTTCCTCTGCTAGAAGTTTGCTCCAATGATCTACTACTGACTAACAATTTGTGCTTCTCCAGGTCACTACTGGTGTGTAGACAATAAAGGAAACTACATTGATGGGTCTCTGGCATCAAGGACAAACGGACCTCCAAAATGTAAGTTCTAGAGCAGTGTTAGTCGGTTTCTTAGATTCCTATACAGTCAAACTTAGAGCGGACCTTCACCCTGTTTAAGAGCCTATCTTGTATGTTTCCCCCACCCTGTACATACAGATTGTCCACATTAAATATCATCCTACCTGCACTTATTGCGTTTTTTTACTTTTTAATATCCAAGATGGCGGCCTGTGGTGTCTCAGGCTGCCTGCAGCCAGGAAGTGCCTTCTGACTATGCCGTTTTGCATTCTGGGATTGCTGTCCTTTTCCTGACCCCTGCTCTGCTCTGTTTGTGCAAAACACAGCTATAACCCCGCCCCCTGTACTTTTCTCCCCCTCTCCTCTCCTCAGTATGTGATGTTTCTGAACAGAGTTGGTGCCCAGCGGGGGAAAGAAAAATAAGTAAGCGACTAATTATATATTAATTTTAGATTCTGCTAAATAGTTTAAAGGTTTGGGTTTTTCATTAAATGATGCTAAAGTTCCGGTTTAATGCGGAGTAAAACCCTAAGTGGCCAGCAGCTGGCCTCCTATGGGGCATTCCTCTTTGGGATGCCCCACTGTGTGAAACCCCCTAAATTGCCCAAAATAACTCACCTCTTCCAGGTCCAACGGCACCTGCGCGGGCTCTCGTCCAATCAGAGTTGTTCGCTGTGACCGATGTTATTTGGTAAACAGCTCTGATTGTTTCAATGGGGAGCGTAAGCGACCGCATCACCTGCATCTTCCGGCCGTGCGCAGGCTCATGCCCCAACCATTCAGATTATGGGTGTGCATTGGCAAGAATCTGACGATACAATAGATCCCGATTCTGTCTCAAAGACGATATATTGCAATTTTTAATATACCGTATATACTCGAGTATAGGTCGACCCAAATATAAGCAGAGGCACCTAATTTTACCACAAAAAACTGGAAAAGTTATTGACTCGAGTATAAGCCTAGGGTTGGAAATGCAGCAGCTACCGGTAAACAGGGGAACATGGACTCAAAAGAGGGACAGTCCCTCCAAATCAGGAAAACTTGGGAGGTATGCAATAACAGTACACAGAGCTGTGGCAGCGCTATCACTAAAGAAGCTTTACCTGCTGCCATTTTAACATAAAAAATCCCGCCCTCGCCTGTAGGGGCAGAGGAGCACACAGCCAGCATTGCATCCTTCTCCCCTTTCCTGTCTCCCATTCGTTGCGTCCCTGGGCGTTCCAACCTCTTTGCTGAGTGAAGGTTGGGGACAAAAAGCGCAGACGCGCAGCCAAGCAGCTTCCAGGGAACGCTGCTCACCACCCGGGTAATGCTAAGAGCAGACTTGCTCTTAGTGGACGAATGCCCCGCCCCCTGCTCGCAGATTGACAGCAGCGATGTCGGCTGCCTTCACTCCTGCACGCCAGCTGTAAGTTTTTTCATCCCTCCCCCCGCACATCAGGAAGTCTCTTTGCGCCCGCAGGCACCGGGAACAATTAATTCAGAAGACACCAGCACACACACACCTACCTGATGAGGGGGACACAAGAGGACCACATGCCCCGCACTGCTCCAGCATCTTCACTGCTGATGGCGACCGGGGCTGCGCGGGGGGGCAGGGCGCGCACCTTAGCTCCTCCTACCTTTTCTCCTCCATTTCACTGACTCGAGTATAAGCCGAGGCGGCTTAGTATATACGGTATATAGCTTTGGAAAACCTAATTGACAAATCAATACAACATTTACACATACATAACAATAAAGCAGGACGACTCTCGCGGGATCTCTCTGTTTCTCTGCTGCGGGTGGGACAGAGCTGCTCAATAACAGGCTCTTATGCGCTGCGCTGCCAACTAGTGGTTGGAAGTAAATGTTACTTATAAATAGTTTATAAAAGATCGATTCGTACATATCTTGAATCGAAACTGGTATTGTCTAATGAAATATCTCAATATTTGACAGAATCGATTTTTTCTGACGCCCCTAAATTCAGATAGTCTGGGGTGGGAGCGCGTGCCACTGGGGATGCAGCCCCATTGAAGCAAATCAGAGCCAGTCATGGCAAATGGCCCTGATTGGAAGAGAGCCCGCAGAATTGCCATTAGACTGGGAAGATGGGAGTTGTTATGGGCAATCTGGGGGTTTCACAAAGCAAGGCATCACAAAATGGGATGCCCCGGGACATGAAACAAAATGTGGAGTAGTCAACATCCCAGGTTTTGTTCCACCTTAAGTGCGGCTCCTGACATCCTCATATACGCATAGTACACAAAGCATTGGCATACCTCCCAACTTTTCAGCGTGGGAAAGAGGGACATTTGTTAAATTAGGCCACGCCCCCTCATTGAAGGCTGGATAGGAGATACATTGTAACAGTTAAAACAATACAAACACTTTGAATACGCAAATTAATCATTTATTGATGCAGATCTACAGGTTACACTTTTAAGGGGGGCAAAGGAGAACAGGAAGGGGCAGGTGGACACAGACTAAAAAGAGGGACAGTCCCTCCAAATCAGGAACACTTGGGAGGTATGCATTGGTTCTGAGTGTGATTTTAAGAAGTTAATATAGTTTATATCCACTTTACCTGTAGGCCAAACATCATGCCAACAAGCAGCAACAAAAGCACAGCTCTCCAGCTGGTTTCCCTCTGGCTCTTCTCTACAGACTGCTGGATCACCAAAGTGCACAGAGGTGAGGGGACACATTGGGCTTGATGTGGAAAAAAACTTAGAAACAAAGGTCTACAGGAAATACAATGTTTATTAGGTCGACCTTGCTTACTTTGATTGCCAATGCCCAAATTACTGGCTCTTTTTGCTTGTTTAAATACAGTTTTAGACAAAGGAGATTAAATTACCATCCTGATTGGATGCCTGGACACATGTAATATTGCTACTGGACATTTCAAACGGTTACATATATATGGAAGGTATAGTTCAGACATGAAGAACATCTGTTTCTCATTAAGCAGACATAACATTCATTAGCGATAGTCATATGAGGAGGGAGGGGTGAAAGCCTCTCCACACACCGAGAATGTGGTAGAGACATACAGGCGGCTAGATCTAAAATGAATACTAATTATAATATTTCATTTCCCACCTCAGGCTATATGTTCTGCATCAATGTAGGTCACCATTCAAGTTCATTGGCTTAGATTTTATACTTCAGGCTATATAGGCTGCTGATTCGGAGGTCCCCAAACTACAGGCAGGGCGCCCGATATAGATTAAACATGTAGAGGGGCAGCGTTGAAACACACCCCGAGATGCCATTCGGGATGCCTCCATTAGGTAGCGAGAAAAGTCCTACTCCCTAACCTCACAGTCTCAGGGGCTGCTGATGGCAAGGAAGCGGAACACAAGGGAGACTTAGTAGTCACTCAGGCCACTGGCAATCTTAAAAGCTGGAATGAAGGGGGACTTTAGACCCTGTTGAGGGTGGTAACAAGAAACCACACCGATTAATGGTGGTACACCTGTCTCTGGCACGTATTACCTCTTCAAAGTGGGCCACTTCCACGCTTGACTTCTAACCAATCCACCATCTAGGAGGTTCCATCCACTGGGGTGTTCCTCCCGCCGGTTATCCACTACCGACTGTGGCCCGTTTTCAAGCGATACCCAGCAACCTCTAAGGAAAGGTTGAAAATGCTTCAGGGGTGCTTCCTAACACCCCAATTCCGAGGGCCCCTGCCAGTGCTCTGGTAGATGGTCACTGGTCGGCAGCCTCCGCCGGCCCAGTACCCAGATGGATCCGGTATTCTCTACCTTTCCTTGGTCTAAAGGCATGTATGCTGGCTCTCGTCCAATCAGAGCTGTTTACCGTGCCTATGTAATTTGTCAAGCAGCTCTCATTTTTTTAGAGAGTGGCCACATCCCCTTCAACTTGGGGTGGTGCACTCGGTCCTGGCATCATCCATTCAGGTGGAAGCAAGCACCCCGCTTGGGTTGCATCCGCTCTCCATTGAAGCCTATCAGAGCTGATTGGACACATACGCCGTTGGACTAGGAACGGGTGAGTTGTACTGGGCAATCTGGGGAGTTTCACACAGCGGGGCATCCCAATTCGGGATGCCCACGGGGCACGGACCAAGACCCAGGATAGTCTAAATCCTGGGTTTTATTCTGCTTTTACTAAATTGAATACATTGGACCCGATTCAATAAAGGTAGAAAAAAATACTAATGGTAGTAAAAAATTCAATTCATGAGAAAAAAGCCTGAGAAAGTCACTGTTACTGAATCACCAGATAGGAAGAATGAAAGTCAAAGGCAGCTTTTACTACAGTGTAAAAAGAAGTAAAAGTTTCTCTACTTTTCTTAGGAGTAAAACGTGCCATTGACTTTCATTGTTTTCTAGCTGGTGATTCAGTAACAGTGACATTCGGGGAGGCCGATTCATTAATAGCGCCAGGTAGCGACAGATGAGCGACTGTAGCAGTATTTTCACAGCGCCCGCTAGTAGTCGCTGTGCTTGGCCGTTGTTCGGTTGTTGACAGCGACTCAGTCGGTGTGCGGTAATGTTGAATATTGGGTGAGGAGTCGCTATTTGACAGGTTCCGCGCTGTATGGGAGCGCATGATAGCGAATGGCCATAGCGAACGGCTCCCACCATATTCATTAACAAATCACGCTCAAAAAATTCGCGCGCTGTGAAATGCATGTTTAAACCCCAGAGCGCTGGCGGCGATGGGTTAAAAGTAGTTTTTTAACCCCCAAACAACCATATTTTTTGAAACAAAAAAAAACAAGTTTTTAAAAACATTTTGTAATATGAATACATTAATATCAGACCTGTAATATCAATTCTGCACAATTTGTTTTTTATTTTTTTTTTACCTTAAAAAAAATATCTAACATTGCAGAAGTGGTCACAGAAATTTTCACATTAAAAAAAAAAAAAAAAAATTATTAACAATTAATTATGAATATTTAAAGATTGTTCCATTGAAATGCATTGGAGAGCGCCAGGTAGCGAGAGGTCATACCTGTCGCTGTTCAAGGTCGCTCGCTGGCGCTGTGGGGTGAGGCTGGAATAATGATGAATGATTCGCTATCTGACGCTCTGTCAGTCGCTAAGCAGGATCGGCTTGATAAATGTGTGATTGCGGAGGGGAGCCGGCGTTCTCGTGGTGGTGACCGTCATTACCGTTCGCTCACCAGTCGCTACCTGGCGCTATCCCTTGTTAAATAAGGGCCTCAGGCTTTTTTCTCATGAACTGAATTTTTTGCTACCATGAGAATTGTTTTCAACGGTTATTGAATCGAGGTCATTGAGACAACTAAAGGCTGAAACATGCTTCTTTTTTCTGCACATGATGCACTGAGTGCACAAATATAAGGAATAAAGTAGAGAAACAAGGATGGGCCCCCCTGACCTTATGGGCTCCAGTGAGGTTGCCACCATTGCACCCCCTATAGTTAAGCCTGTTGTGTAATCAGGATGCCAATGCTCGGGATTTTTCTTTTACAGACTGGGCAATATATTGATCTGCAGAGCGCAGACACCGGGTCGGGATGTGTGGGACCCTCTTGCAATGAGACCCTGAGCCGGGTGCTGTGTGATCGGGAGAAAGGTGCGTGCTACTGCGTGTTTCCAACCGGCGAAGAGGCTCCTGGTACACGAGTCTCCATATCGGAAATGTCAGCTTCCATGTGCCAAGGTAGGTTCCTAGCATGATTGGGAGGGACTGTCCCTCTGTTGAGTCCATGTTCCCCTGTCCCTCGTTGTTCTCCTTTGTCCCTCTTTGAGGTGTAACATGCAGATCTGCATCAATGAATTCCTTTGCCTATTCAAAGTGTTTCTATTGTTGTAACTGTTACACCCTATCTCCTAGCCATCAATCAACGAGGGGGCGTGGCTTCACCAATCCCTCATTGAGGGGGCGTGGCCTAGTTTAACAAATGTCCCTCTTTCCCACCCTGAAAAGTTGGTAGGTATGACTGAATGATAACCTAAAGCTTTTTTTTACAGTCAGTAAAATATATTTAAAGCGGACCTTCACTCTGAATAAGAGTCTATCTTATATGTTTCCCACACCCTGTACATACAGATTGGTCACATTAAAAATCATCCTACCTGCATCTACTGCATGTTATGAGCCTTTAAACATCCAAGATGGCGGCTTCTGGAAGCCGCCATCTTATCAGGCAGCCTGCAAACAGGAAGTTCCTCCTGACTGTGCTGCTCTGCATTCTGGGACTGCTGACCTTTACCTGACCCCAGCTCTGCTCTGTCTGAGCAAAGCACAGCTATAACCCGCCCCCTGTACCTTATCCCACTCTCCTCTCCTCAGTAAGTGTGATGCTTCTGAGTCAAGATGGCGGCACCCGTATCCTAGAGTCCTGAACAGAGTTGCAGCCCAGTGGGGGAAAGAATAATAAGTTAGTGACTAAAAACGTAAAATATATTAATTTTAGGTGCTGGGGAACCGTTTTTTAAGAGTTTGGGCTTTTCATTAAATCACGCTGAAGGTCCGGTTTAATAATTGTCCTTATTTTACCATTGGCAGGTTAGCCACCCCTGCCGCATTATGTGTCAGTGATACTGTTCAGATTGGGGGTAAAGTTAAAGCAGACCAAAACCCACATTTTTAAAGTGGACTAAAACCCACGCTGATTGGCCATCGATTTCCTCCCCTGGGGCATCCAAAATCAGGATACCCCGCTGTGTGAAACCCCCCAGGTCACCTCGTTAACTTAGCTTTCTTTCCGGTCCAATGGCGCATGTGCAAGCCGCAGCCGCATCCCCGCTATCCCTCTAGCAGGGGGCGTGACCGCGGCAGGCATTTGTGAATGGCTGGGCAGGCACGCTCCCTGTTAGAGTCTGCTACCACGGCGCAGACTCGGGTGAGAAAAATGTCTGTGTGCCACTGAGGCAGGAGCGCACAATCATCTTTGGTCTAAGGGCCACAATGTCTTATTGTTCCACTCAGTGGCGGACTGGGGCCAAAAATCAGCCCCGGATTTTTCCAGCCCCTGGCCGGCCCGGGACATCCCCATGCCTCCCAAGCGTCCCCGATTTGGACGGGCCTGGCCCTCTTTCGAATCCATGTCCCTGTGATTGTTCCAAACTGAAGAAGTTGAATTTCAGCAGAAGGGGTTAAACCAATCACCCATGCCTTGGCCAATCAGATGATTAACAAGCTACAGTGAGGAAGTCTATGAAATGTACTGAAAATCGCCACTTTGCTGAGGTAGCTAAGGTAAACACATTGTTGCTATGGAAAGCTGCTTTCTTTTATAACACAGAGTTGCAAACAAAAAGAATATAAAAAATAGCACATTAAAAGGAAACACATACAGCGTCAGCGCTCCAAATCTGGTTGCTATCTGTTTTTGAACACATATCCACCAGTAACAAAGCGAACGCGAGCGCAACACATGAAATGACATTGTTATAACACTGGGATAATAACACTTTAGTGCCAGACCTGTAATGACAATTCTGCATAGAAATATAAAAAGTCCACAAAGTTTCTAGAAGTGTTTGTTTGCAGCCAGGAGACGTCACACAATGATTGGAGCAAAAAAAAAAAAAAAAATCGTCAAACACGCTGTTTAAACACAAGCAAATGAACGGCCATTGAAATGTATGTGAGAGCGACACTGAGCGACAGGTAATACCTGGCAGAGCGCCGGCGCTATACGCTGAGCCGCCTGTAATAATACATGTGACGCTACATGGCGCTGTTAGAGGCGCTCACCAGATTCATAAATGTGGTTTCTCATACAGCGCCCGACGTTCACCAGACTTAAAGAACTTAATTTGTACAGTCTGGAGGAAAGAAGGGAGAGAGGGGACATGATGGAGACCTTTATATATGTGACAGGAGGGAATAAGGTTCAGGAGGGAAGTGTTTTTAAGAAGAAACTTAATAATAGAACAAGGGGCACAACCTGAAGCTAGTCGGGGGGAAGATCAGGAGAAATGTTAGAAAATATTATTTTACAGAAAGAGTAGTAGATGCTTGGAACAAACTTCCAGCAGAGGTAGTTGAAAAATCAACAGTCACTGAATTTAAACATGTCTGGGATAACCACACATCTATCCTAAGATAAAGAGAACATACAGTATATACATAAGATACAGAGAACATACAGTATATACATAAGATAAAGAGAACATACAGTATATACATAAGATACAGAAAACATACAGTATACACATAAGATAAAGAGAACATACAGTATACACATAAGATACAGAGAACATACAGTATATACATAAGATAAAGAGAACATACAGTATACACATAAGATACAGAGAACATACAGTATATACATAAGATACAGAGAACATACAGTATATACATAAGATACAGAGAACATACAGTATATACATAAGATAAAGAGAACATACAGTATATACATAAGATACAGAAAACATACAGTATACACATAAGATAAAGAGAACATACAGTATACACATAAGATACAGAGAACATACAGTATATACATAAGATACAGAGAACATACAGTATACACATAAGATACAGAGAACATTCAGTATACACATAATATACAGAGAACATACAGTATACACATAAGATACAGAGAACATACAGTATACACATAATATACAGAGAACATACAGAATACACATAATATACAGAGAACATACAGTATACACATAATATACAGAGAACATACAGTATATACACATAAGATACAGAGAACATACAGTATACACATAAGATACAGAGAACATACAGTATACACATAAGATACAGAGAACATACAGTATACACATAAGATACAGAGAACATACAGTATACACATAAGATACAGAGAACATACATTATACACATAAGATACAGAGAACATACAGTATACACATAAGGGCAGAGAACATACAGTATACACATAAGATACAGAGAACATACAGTATACACATAAGGGCAGAGAACATACAGTATACACATAAGATACAGAGAACATACAGTATACACATAAGATAAAGAGAACATACAGTATACACATAAGGGCAGAGAACATACAGTATACACATAAGATACAGAGAACATACAGTATACACATAAGATACAGAGAACATACAGTATACACATAAGATACAGAGAACATACAGTATACACATAAGGGCAGAGAACATACAGTATACACATAAGATACAGAGAACATACAGTATACACATAAGATAAAGAGAACATACAGTATACACATAAGATACAGAGAACATACAGTATACACATAAGGACAGACTAGATGGACCGTATGGTCTCCTTCTATGTTTCTATGTTTCTATGAATGGCAGAAAGAATAGATGGAGAGAAAGAACCTCCTAATGGCCAATCTGCCCCTGGGCTTAGTTCTGGTTACTGCACGGCCCGGCATAGGGGCTGCTGAGGGGAGAGGGAATGAAATGGGCCCTTCCAAGGTGTGGGGCGCCCGGCACCTGCTCAGGGGAGTCGACTGCTGACGCCTGCACTAATGCCTCAGGTGGCCATGTATATATCAGGGTTTCTCCTCTACATAGAGCCACATTCACAGGTTTGTTGTTGCTCCCCTTTATTGGGCCTGATTGTCTTGTGCCTTTCTTTTTATTATTATTATTATTATTATTATTTTATAGCTGCGTTGTGTCCTCTTCCTTTCGGAATTCTTGAGCTCCAGCAAGGATCTGTGTTCTGTTCGGAATTGGAGGAATCGGGGGAGAAATGGCAGCGATGTCGGCTGGTCTGTCGGGATCGCTACGTGAACGTATTCTCCACCTCTACCTTTATGTGCAACCTGGAAACGCAACGCTGGGAGCCGCAGGCGCCGCACCTCCAGTCCTGCCACAGTGAGAGCACTTTAATGATATTTAAAGAGGAACAAAACCCAAGGCAGACGGCCCTGGAATCTAAAAGATTATTTGGTCTAAAGGCTTCATTGTCTTATTGTTCTACTTTAAAGTGGACCAACACCCACCGGTGATCGGCCCGGGAATCTATAAGATTCCCGGGCCGATCACCTCCCTCCCCGCGGGACATCCGAGATCGGGATGTCCCGCGGGGTGAAACCCCCCCAAACACCCCAAACTCCTTACCTCAGTTCCTCGCGCCCCTCTAGACGTGCGCGCGCCCGCGCCGGCCATTCACAGACGGCCGGCGCGGGCATGCGCGCGTCAAGAGGGACGCGCGGGAGGCGGCTGCAGCGGAGCCGCTTGTCCGCGGCTTGTCCGTCGGCGCGGGGAGAGGTGAGTTCGGGGGGTTCGGGGGTGCCCCACCGAAGTGGACCAAGACCCAGGATAGTCAAAATCCTGGGTGTTGGTCCACTTTAAGATGCTGCAATTAGCTGCTTAAAGCGGACCTTCACTCTGAATAAGAGCCTATCTTATATGTTCCCCACACCCTGTACATACAGATTGCTCACATTAATCCAGACCTTCACCCTGAATAAGAGCCTATCATATATGTTCCCCACACCCTGTACATACAGATTGCTCACATTAATCCGGACCCTCACCCTGAATAAGAGTCTATCTTATATGTTCCCCACACCCTGTACATACAGATTGCTCACATTAATCCGGACCTTCACTCCGAATAAGAGTCTATCTTATATGTCCCCCCCCTGTACATAAAGATTGCTCACATTAATCCGGTCCTTCACCCTGAATAAGAGCCTATCTTATATGTTTCCCACACCCTGTACATACAGATTGCCCACATTAATCCGGACCTTCACCCTGAATAAGAGCCTATCTTATATGTTTCCCACACCCTGTACATACAGTTTGCCCACATTAAAAATCATCCTACCTGCATCTACTGCATGTTATGAGCCTTTAAACATCCAAGATGGCGGCTCATGGAACATCAGGCAGCCTGCAAACAGGAAGTATCTTCTGACTGTGCTGCTCTGCATTCTGGGATTGCTGTCCTTTTCCTGACCTCCAGCTCTGCTCTGTCTGTGCAAAGCACAGCTATAACCCGCCCCCCTGTACTTTATCCCACTCTCCTCTCCTCAGTAAGTGTGATGCTTCTAAGTCAAGATGGCGGCGCCTGTATCCTAAGGTCCTGAACAGAGTTGCAGCCCAGTGGGGGAAAGAATAATAAGTAAGTGACTAAAAACTTATTAATTGAGGATACTGGGGAATAGTTGTTTAAGGTTTTGGGCTTTTCAATAAATCATAGTGAAGGTCCGGTTTAACTGCAAACAGTTAAATACAGGCTAGATTTAGGCCCTTATTTAAGAAGGGATAGTGTCAGGTAGTGGCTGGTTAATGAGAGGTAGCGACTGGTGAATGCCGGACACGGCACGCAATTACACATTTATCAAGCAGAATCTGTTTAGCGACTGGGATAGCGCCATGTAGCGTCCGATTCATCATTTTCACAGCCTCAGCGAACAGCGCCAGCGTTCAGCCTTGCACAGCCTCTCGCTACCTGTCGCTCTCCCATACATTTCAATGGACGATCCTTTCCTTCTCTTTAAACGGGGTATTTGTTTTATGGTTTTTTTTTCCCAAAAATCACAAATAATTCTGTGACCTCTTCTGGCATTGAAAAAGCAGTTTCTTCACAATTTTTTAATTTTTTTATATATTTCTTCAGAAATGACATTACAGCTCTGCCATTAAAGTGTTCATGTTACAATGTTGTTACAATGTAATTCCATATGTTTTCGCTTTGTTACTAGTGGATAGATGCTGAAAAACAGACCCTACCATGCGCTCCCATACAGCGCTGTACTGGTCAAATAGCGACTCGTCACAATGTATTCAACATTACTGCACAGCGACTGAGTCGCTATAAACTAACGACTCACGGCTGATCACAGTGACTACTAGCGGGCGTTCTGAAAATGCCTGCTACAGACGCTCTTCTGTCGCTACCTGGCGTTAGTGATGAATCAGCCTGCCCGCCCTAAAGTGGACCAATACCCAGGATTTTGACTATCCTGGGTTTTGGTCCACTTCCCCGGTGCCCTGCTATGTGAAACCCCCCAGAACACTGGCTATAACTCACCTCACCCCGCTCCTACTGCGCATGAGTGGGCGCACGTCCAATCAGCATGCTCGGAACCGCTAAGGTATGCATGTCAAAGTGACGTCTTACCTCAGTGGCTCCGAGCGCGCTGGCGGCCGCATCTCGCGCTTCCCTCTAACAGGGAGAGTTTGTGAATGGCCGGCGCGGGCACGCACCCTGCTAGAGAGGAGCGCGAGATGCGGCCGCGGCCCGTGCATGCGCCGTTGGACCTGGATTCAGGTAAGTGCAGCGGGCGTCCTGGGGGGTTTCACACAGCGGGGTATCCCGATTTTGGATGCCCCGAGGAGAGGGATTGGATCGGCCCGGGAATCTTATAGATTCCCGGGCCAATGCCCCTGGGTGTTGGTCCACTTTAATGTGGACCAAAGCCGATCTTTGGTGGCCCTGGAATCTATAAGACTCCAGAGCCACCGGATTCCCAACCTCTTGGGTGTCCGGATTCAAGATGTCCCGCTTTGTGACCCCCCCCCCCTCCCCGAGTCCCTAGAAAACCTTACCTGATCCTCGACCCCCCTGGGCCGTGGCAGCACTATGTTATACCTTTTGACAGGCGTATGCCCGCACTAGGTATTTGTGAATGGCCGCTGTGGGCACGTCCCCTGTTAGAGGCTTGCAAATGTGGCTTTCAGCTCCATTCATCTGCTTTGGCTTTTGGGATACCCCCAGAGAAGGTGCGTGAAACCCCCCAGATCGCCCAAGATCGCCAGTAGAGATGAGCGAACTTCTTGAAAGTTCGATTCGGACGATTCGCCGAATTTCCCCAAGAAATTCGGGTTTGCCCGAATCGAACTTTCACGAATCGCTCATCTGAAAAAAAAAATGCCGGCATGGTGGGAGCGTGGAGGCCGGCTACGCTGTCAGCTGTCATCAGAGGACGCGTCATCAGAGGGCGCATCATCAGAGGGCGCATCATCAGAGGGCGCCTGAGAGCGGCGCCGGCCTCCACGCTCCGACCATGCAGGTAAGTGTTTGCTTTTTAAACAAATGCCGGCATGGTGGGAGCGTGGAGGCCGGCGCCGCTCTCAGCTGTCATCAGAGGACGCGTCATCAGAGGGCGCCTGAGAGCGGCGCCGGCCTCCACGCTCCGACCATGCAGGTAAGTGTTTACTTTTTAAAAAAATGCCGGCATGGTGGGAGCGGGCAGGCCGGGCTTCCGCCGCCCGCTGACAGCGTAGCCGGCCTGCCCGCTCCCACCATGCCGGCATTTTTTTTTTTCATTTCAGGGAAAATTCGATCGGCACGAACCAAAAAAATTCGGGTTCGTGCCGAATCGAATTTTCCCTGAAATTCGGAGCGAATTCCAGTTCGTCCGAACCGGTTCGCTCATCCCTAATCGCCAGTATCAGCTTACCTTCCCCGGGCCAATGACACATGCGTGAGCTGTCATCCAATCAGAGCCGTTTGCCTTGCCTATGTAACATCTCTGATTGTTTACAATGGGGAGCGAGAGCCGGTGCATCCCCTGCATCCTTGCATGAGCTCCACCCCAGCCATTCAGATAGGCCTTGGCAGGAGCGTGCACCCAGCTGGGCAGCCCCATTGAAGAAAATCAGAGCTGTTCACAAATAGTCATGTCAAATAGCTCTGATTGAACGAGAGCCCGCTCATGCTCCATGGGACTGGGGAAAGGTGAGTTTTACAGGGTGTTTCACTCAGCAGGGCATCCCAGCTCAGCATGCCCCCGGAGGATGAGTTTTGTTCTGCTTAAAAAAAAGGTTTTAGAGATGCAAAATCATTTGTAATCCTGCTTTATAGCCATTCCAATCACCCCCCCCCCCAATTACTGTTGTTATAAGTATGGATGAGCGAACCCCCCAAAGTTTAGGTTCAGCAAGTCCGGCCAAACTTTGACCCGAACCGGATCCCCATTGAAATAAATGGGGACCTGAACTTTGGTGTGCGATTCTGCCTCTGGGGGTCCCTCCCTCCCCAACTTCTCACCCACTCAGGCGGAGGGTCAAGGGGCAGAAACCGGGATGAAAAAAGGTGTGCAGCAGGAAGCGCTGCTGTACAACTTACCTGAGCCCCATGATCCCGGGCCTATCATTGGCAATGCTCAATTCAAATGGCAATGCTGGCACTAGGAGTGTCCTCACTCATGGGAGTGGCGGCCATCTTTCTGTGTCCCCGGTCGAGGACCATTTAAATGGAATGCCAGCGAAGATGGGTCTGGGATCGTGGGGCCCAGGTGTGTGGGGCTTCCTGCTGCTGCATACTTCAGGTGCTCAGCAGCCCATCAACCAGCTTTTCTGTGTTCGGGCCGAACTTGCTGCAGTCTGTGTTTGGGAACCCGAACTCGCAAAGTTCAGTACAAACCCAAACTTTGCGTTTTGGGTTTGCTCAAGACTAATTAGATAACAAACTTCGCAAGTGTCCCTGACTTGGAAGGACTGTCCCTCTTTTGAGTCCATGTCCCCCTGTCCCTTGTTGTTCTCATTAGTCCCTCTTTGAGGCGCAACATGCGGATCTGCATCAATAAATGATTCATTTGCCTATTCAATGTGTTTATATTGTTGTAACTGTTACATCCTATCTCCCATCCATCCCTCAATGAGGGGGGCGTGGCTTCATTCATCCCCCAATGAGGGTGGGTGGGTTCATGCATCCCCCAGTGAGGGGGCGTGGCTTCATTCATCCCTCAATGAGGGGGCGTGGCTTAATTTAACAAATGTCCCTCTTTCCCACCTTGAAAAATAGGTAGGTATGAGATAAGGGCGTTAAGGAAATTCTCAGTTGCGTCTGAATTTTTGGTTTTACTCAGTTATTCTAACGTGTTGTAGCACATCCCCTTATAGGTTATTCAATAAAATATAAAGACACTCTTTAATTTTTTAGCTAGCATCTCCATATTTCTACAGCCACTCCCGTCGTGGAGGCTTATTCATTACTAGCGCCAGGTATCGACAGATGAGCGTCCTTATAGCGGCGCTTAGAGCGACCGCTAGTAGACGCTCATGTGCGGGTATCGTGCGCTGTAACAGAGCGTCTCGGTCGCTCTAGTAACCTGGGCGGCAGTGATGTATGTTGGGCGCTGTAACACCAGAACAGTGCTGCAGGGAGCGAAAGGTCTCTCAGCGCTCCACACCATACTTCAAAAAACCACACACACACAGCAACGGCTCTCTAAATCTTGGGGCTGTAGCATAGAGCGCCAGACGCTGTGTGATTAAGTGTGTGTAGTTAAGTGTTACCTTTTTGATAACATATCCATCAGTAACAAAGCGAAAACCCAAGAAATGACATTGTTGTAACATTGTGACAATAACACTTTAATGCCAGACCTGTAATGACAATTCTGCATAAAAATATTTGAAAAAATCAAAAAAGTTTTCAAAAATGACTCTTTCTAGGGTAAAACCCTGTTTAAACAGAAGAAAAGGAACGTCCATTGAAATGTATGGGAGAGCGACAGGTAATACCTGGCGCTCTGGAAGCTACAGCACTGGCGCTATACGCTGAGCCAACTGTAATGATGAATCGGAAGCTACATGGTGCTGTTGGAGGCACTCACCAGATTCACTTTTATAAATGTGGTTTTGCGTACAGTGCCCGACGTTCACCAGACGCTGCCTTCCGCTACGAGGCGCTACCTGGCGCTTGATGAATAAACCCCTGATAGTGAATAATGAACCAATAAACCAATCCTGTGTTCCCAGGAGCAGAGTCATACCACGTGGTCCAGAGCCAGGCCGGGTTCCAGCTCCTTCTCCCTCCAGGGAAAATGTGCACGGACGATTACAGCGGCTTATTAGAGGCCTTCAGAACTTTCATACTGGACGATCTGAAGGCCAGAGGACTTTGCCATATTCAGGTACAACCTTCCTTGTTTTATTTTAAACAAACATTATAATACATTGGAATGCCAGAATGACCTTTGAAATTGATTCAATAACATTTTGATTAAAGTGGACCAACACCCACCGCTGATCGGCCCGGGAATCTATAAGATTCCTGGGCCGATCAGCTCCCTGCCTGCGGGGCACCCCGATCGGGGGTGCCTATAAGATTCAGGGGTGCCCCGCTGTGTGAAACCCCCCAGGACGCCCGCAAATCCTACCTGTTCCTCTTTCCAACGGCGCATGCGCGGGCCATCGCCGCCTCTCGCGCATCCCTCTAGCAGGCCGTGCTTCCTGTAAGAGGGACGCGCGAGAGGCGTCGGGCGCTCTCACCTTGTCCGTCGACGGACCTCGCTTGTCCGTCGGCGGTGATTGGTGGAGCGAGTCACGTGGGAGCGGGGAGAGGTGAGTTTTGGGGGCTTTCTGGGGGGTTTCACACAGCGGCCCCGATCGGGGTGCCCCACGGAAGTGGACCAACACCCAGGATAGTGAAAATCCTGGGTGTTGGTCCACTTTAAATATCTCCTGGCAAAAAAAAAAAATGTTCATGCTTTTTATCTGGATAAGATGCGAGTTAAATGAAGGTGTGATTAAATATAAGAACTTGCTTTAAAGTGGACCAAAACCCAGGATTTTGACCATCCTGGGTTTTGGTCCTTGCCCCCGGGGCACCCCGATGGGGGGGGGGGGTGCTGTGTGAAACCCCCCAGGTCACCAAAACCAACTCACCTCTTCCCGGTCCTACGCCTCTCGTCCAATCAGCACGCTCGGAGCGCTGACGGTCGCTTCCCCCGCTACCCTCTAACAGGAAGCATGCCCGTGCCGGCCATTCACAAATGCCTGGTGCTCACGTGCCCTGCTAAAGAGATAGCGGGGATGTGACTGTGGCTCGCGCATGAGCCATTGGACCGGAAAAGAAGGTAAGTGTATGGGGCGACCTGGGTGGTTTCACACAGCGGGGCATCCCGATTTTGGATGCCCTGGGGGGGAATTGATCGGCCCAGGAATCGCGGGCCGATCGCTGTGGGTTTTGGTCCACTTTAAGTTTCCATTGTTGTGTGCCAATATGATGTGCTCAGGATGCGTATCTGTTATTTTGTTTTCTTTTCTATGTGTTTGCAACTCCATGTTTATATAAGAAAAAAAAAAACAGTTTTCCCTAACAGCAGTGTGTTTACCTTAGCAATGTAAATCAAAGTGGTGTTCTGATTTCAGAAACTTTCTGACTTTGGCTTGATAATCATCTGATTGGCTGAGGCAGGAACAGATTTAACCCCAATTAATTTAACCTCAGCATTCTCAGCTGGGGAGGTGATTACTGCTGATTGATTTAGCCAAAAATATTGACTACTAAGAACTTTACTAAAGCACAGGAAAGCCTCTCCCACTTTACCAAGACAGGACCACAGGAATATAAGAAACATGGAAGCAGCATGCTGATAAGTAAATCACAGGTCTGAGGGCACAATACTAACACAAATGTTTATTTTACATTCCAGAGGAAAACGATAAGGCAGAACACCAAAAACCTGAAAAAGGGGTTTAATTTGACCGGAATTTTAACGATTTAGTTTAGTTCATCCAGACCCACCAGTCATTAGTTAGTTATAATAAACTTATGCCCTTATTTATGAAGGAATAGCGACAGGTAGCGACTGGTGAGCGGCCGGTAATGACGCTCACCGCCACGAGAACGCTGGCTCCCCACCACAATCACACATTTATCAAGCCGATCCTGCTTAGCGACTGAGATAGCGCCATATAGCGACTCATTCATCATTATTCCAGCCTCACCCCACAGCGCCAGCGTCCGACCTTGAACAGCGACAGGTATGACCTCTCGCTACCTGGCGCTCTCCAATGCATTCCAACGGAACAATCTTTAAATATTCATAATTAATTGTTATTAATGGTTTTTCTTTTTTTTAAATGTGAAAAATTCTGTGACCACTTCTGCCATGTTAGATAATTTTTTTAAGGTAAAAAGTAAAAAAAAATAAAAAAATTTGTGCAGAATTGATATTACAGGTCTGATATTATTGTATTCATATTACTAAATTCTTAAAAAAAATGTTTGTTTTCATAAATATGGTTGTTTGGGGGTTAAAAAACTACTTTTAACACATCGCCACCAGCGCTCTGGGGTTTAAACATGCATTTCACAGCACTTGAATTTTTTGAGCGTGATTTTTTGATGAATATGGTGGGAGCCGGTCGCTCTGACCAGTCGCTATCATGCGCACCCATACATCGCGGAACCTGTCAAATAGCGACTCGTCACCTTGTATTCAACATTACTGCACACCGACTGAGTCGCTATCAACAACCGAACAACGGCCAAGCACAGCGACTATTAGCGGGCGCTGTGAAAATACTGCTACAGTCGCTCAACTGTCACTACCTGGCGCTATTAATGAATTGGCCTTTTAGTTCACCAGTTATAAAAATAGCAAAGTTAGTTATAATAAATTTAGTTTTCTCTCTTTCTGAGACAGGTGGACGCACTGGACGTATCGGAAAGCGTAGCTGTATGTGATGATTCTACCGTCTATGTTAAGTGTCTGACCTCTAGCCGAATGGGAGTGAACATAACCTGGACAGCCCGGGTACAGGAAATTCCAGAATCCGTTCTACCCACCCTACACGATGTTGGTAAGTTTTACAATTTTATTACAAAACATTGTTTATTATATTATTGTGACTCACCAGATGGCAGTAATGTGAATCATGTAGACAGCTTCACCTTGTCTGTGTGTGTCTGTGATGGATGTGTTCTTACTCCATAAGGCTTGGCAGATAGCTTACTCGGCTGGTCATGCATAGATGTAGATAAGTTTCCGAAGCTTTATTTCAGTTCAGAATCTTGCAATAAACACTTAGGAAGGAATCTTGAAATGTACGTTAAAAACAGCAAGAAACGTGTGCTGTAACCCATAACAGCAGCAGGTAAAAATACCGTAGACTGCAGGAGCGAGAAGCATGTGTGCACTGCTTGTATGCAAACTAAAAAATGGCTGGAGGAGATGGGGGTAAGGGAGGAGCTGCTTGTAGTACAGCTAGACTAAAGGAGCCAGGAACAGATGAAAGCAGTTAAAGGCACACTGCTCAGCCTATGTAAATAAAAACGATATCAAACATTGACCTCGGGTAAAATTTAACACACGCCGTAGAACACGACATATGTAACATGTTGTAATGTTCTCATGTGCTTTGGTTTAATTTAATTATACTGAACTAAACTGAACCAATACACGTTATCGTCATTTGAGTGTTAGACTGCCTTGTGGTCAGTGTGGGGAGAGCATCTCGATTGCCTGGCTTATTGGCTGAGTATGGACCATGTGACTGCTGAAGCAAGGATACGTTTAAGGCTATATTAGTGTGCAGGGGTTAATCAGCAAGGGGTGGATCAACACCCATGTGACATAAAATGGGTGTTGGTCCGGTTTAAACATTACTTGGGAATTTTCTTTGGATAACTAAATCTGGCCATACATCGTCCAAACCTGGTTGTTCAACTTTTGTTTAATTCTACCAAAAACTTTGTGGTAGGAAAAATGCAGCAGACATCTAGCAGACCAGTATTAACTAAGAAAATCAACATCTTAAAAAAACAGTAAATACCCCTCTTGGGGAAAATGTCACAATCTCTTTCCCTTTTATCCTTCAATACTAGTCTTTTTAATGGGTCCCCCTGTAAACCACACACCTCAGGTGGGGGATGAGAAACCATAGTTACTGCACACCAACAACCATGGAAGGTACTTACTCAGGTCAGCTGGATCCTAGCAGGCTGTAGGTCCACCTTAAAGCAGCACTTTCACAAAAAATAGCCCAATGATAAAAAAATCCATGTAAATATGCTGTATATTGCTGGATAAGGGTGGCACAAGGGACTCGCTCTGACATTCCAGTAAGTAGGCGGGTGCCAGACAACCACCAATCAGTTACTTGGCTGGACTATTATTTTAAAGGGAAAAAAAACAGTATCTGGGGCCTCCACCAGATTGTGTGCCCAGGGGCCTCTACCACACTTAATCCGGCCCTGGGGTCACTTATACACCCAGCATCAAGAAGTATCCAGCCAGGCTTGTTTTTTTTTTTTTTAATAGAAGGAAAAGGAAATCAGGGGTGACAGGTTCTGTCACCCTGTGATATTAGTCCTATCAGGAGAGAATAAACCACAAGCTTGTCGGGAGTTTTATTCAGGTTGGGTGTATAAGTGACCCCCCTCCTCTCATTAGCTGGCATGTTTATATGGATTTTTAATATTACACAATTTCGCAAGTGTTCCTTTAAGGTTAGAAGAAGACTTAAAGCGGACTAACACCCAGGGGTGATACCTCTTCCCGCCGCTTCTGCCGCCGCCGCCTCCCGCGCGCCCCTCTAGATGTGCGCCGTCCGTGAATGGCCGGCGCGCGCCGAGAGTGACACGGGAGGCGGCGGCGGACGAGCCTCTTGTCCGTCGCTGTCACTCCGCTTGTCCGTCGGCGGGGATTGGACGGCGCGGCCACGTGGGAGCGGGGAGATGTGAGTTTTTTGGGGTTTCTGGGGGGTTTCACACAGCGGGGCATCATTTTTATGGAATGCCTCTCTTTATTAATGCACATGGCAGCATTCAGCACAGTCTCTTCCCTGGCACTTCACAGGGGTCCACCATATAACTTGGTCCTCACTGGGCTTTCCACCTAGGCATCCTCATCCAGAATGTGACCCCGGCCTTAGGCAACTTGCCTGGCTTAAAGGGGTAACTTCAACATCTGATGTGATCCATGGTACCCTAGCAAGTAGTGCTCCTGGGCCGTCTCCTCCTGATCTCCAGCTCCTCAACAGCCAGCCTATCTACATCCTCTGGATCACTAAAGGGCACCTGACACGGGGGAAACCTCCAGTCTAACACAGGCCCACCACACACTTTGTCCTCTTCGGCCATTCACAGGCCCACCTGCTCTGGGACACTTCTCTAATTGCTCACAAGCTTAGCTTCTTCTGGTGGCATCCCACCCCGAGGTCTCCGGCCAATGCTCCGTAAAGGTTGGCACCTGGTCCTTCACCTCTACTGACTCCCAGCCAGTCCAGCACCAGTTGGGTTCTTCTCTCAGACTCCCTTCCTAAGGTTCTCTTTCCTTTGTCAGGGGTCCTCTGTACAGGCTGAACACTAATACTACTATCTTCTCAACTCTCACCAGGCTTTATTCCCATGCCCAACTCGCCCAAGCACTCCTTGAACTTTCCCCTTTATAGCTTCATGGACCAATCGCATGAGGAGGGTGGGCTGTGCTAATGACCCATTAACTGTTAACCCAAACATGAAAGGGAGGCACTCAATCCTGCCCAGTAGCTCCTAATGCTTCTGAAAACCAGGAACTCCCCCTTGCTCCAGGGAGCCTACACAACCCAGCCTGAGGCCAAGGCATCATCCGGTTACAGCCCGAAGTGGCATGTTCCCAAGTCGGACCCCCCCACACAGATATGACCAGCCTTTTGCTGATTAGGGCAACTAGCTCGAACCCCCAACCCCCCCCCCCCGTACTATGTGAGCCCTACTACTAGGGGAATGTGCTGCATGTAGATCTGGGGGTCCACTGGCCTGAGGTAGAAAAGGTTTGAGCCTTGAGGACCAGGGAAGCTGCCTGGTGTGCAGTGGACTGGCAAATTAAGTAGGTCTAGGGTATTTTCCTGAGGCCCAGAATGAAGCAGCCACACACTTACTGTGTGAGTTTTGTCCCTGGGGCATCCTGATTTGGGATGCCCTACTGTGTGAACCCCACAGATTGTCCCTAAAACTCACTCTCCCAGTGTTTCTGCTGTGCATGTACGGGCTCTCGTTGGCACTGTATGCTGTGCATATTAATGTCTCTGGCATTAGAAAGCATGAGCAGCCCCATGCACAGCCTCCCTGCAGTCTGCAGCGTGCTCTCACCCCCACCTCTCTGCAGTTGAGGTGTGATCTCATGGCCAGCCATTCAGAGAGGCTGGGGATGTGGCCGCGGCCTGTTAACCAGTGATTGCTGGGGCAAACTTGGGGTGCCACAGTGGGGCATGGATGGCCGGGCAGGGGCTGGTAACTAATGTGGTTGCTCCTCTCCCACCCAGCCTAACCCCTGATGCTAACATCCCCCCGGCAGCCCTAGTGCAGTCTAGTCCTACACATGGTGGGAATTTGGGGCTGGTGTCTGGGTGGGACAGAGGTGCCGCAGAGGGCTTGTGATGTATTGGGTCTTGGCAGCAACACAGGCTCCTCTGGGTTAAACCGGACCTTCAACATAATTTAATGAAAATCCCAAACCCTTAAAAAAATTCTCCAGCATCTAAAATTAATATATTTTAAGTTTTTTGTCACTTTTTTCCCCCACCGGGCTTCAACTCTGTTCAGGACTCTAGAAAACGGGCGCCACCATCTTGACTCAAAAGCATCACATACAGAGGAGAGGAGAGCGGGATAAAGGGGGGAGGGCAGGGGGCAGGGTTATATCTGTGCTTTGAACAGACAGAGCAGAGCTAGGGTCAGGGAAGGGACAGCAATCCCAGAATGCAGAGCGACACAGTCAGAAGACACTTCCTGTTGGCAGGCTGCCCAGGAGCCACCATCTTGGATGTTTAAAGGCTCATAACATGCAGTAGATGCAGGTAGGATGATATTTAATGTGAGCAATCTGTATGTACAGGGTGTGGGAAACATATAAGATAGGCTCTTATTCAGGGTGAAGGTCCGTTTTAAGTGTGAGAGCTGACCACAACATGACCTCCCTCCCTCCAGCATGTCCCAGATAACTCACCTCCTACTGGAATGCCATGGCGCTGTGCTGCATTAAAGAACAGCGCACTGTGCATTGCCGGCTCCATGAACTCTGCACATTTCCAACAGAATAACAGAGCAGCCCTGTGGGATCCTGGACCAACTGGGCCTTTGGGGGCTCACACTGTGGGGCTGGGGCATAGCTAGGGGGGACTTGCCTCAGGAGTAGCATGTCAGGGGGGCCCCAAAAGGGGGCCTGAGAACAGGTGGGGTGCGCCATTTTGAATCTTTGCCCCGGTTGCTAGAAAACATAAGCAAGCAATAACCAGCCTCAGACCCAAACAGCACGGACCTCAGGATCTCCTGAAAATCTCCCCAAATCGTTTAGAATTGCAATGTCCAGCTTAAAAAGGGTTAAAACTTAGCTTTTACTTCATAGCTTAAAATTAGGATAATTCCAAACACAGCCGTCAAACATCTTGCAAGTCAGAAAGTGCTCCCCTCCACCATTGGGACCAGGTAACGCGTTTCAGGCTGTTACTAGCCCTTAGTAAGCCCAGCTACTCCTCTGCTGTGGGACATCCCACATTTTGATGCTCCCTACGTAAATGTTTTAAGACGACTAAAACCCACGTCGATCGGCCCAGGAATCTCTTCCTCCTTCCGGGGCATCCCCACTGTGTAAAACTCCACAGGTCTACCATACACTTACCTTCTTTCCCGGCCCAACGGTGCATGCACGGGATGCGGGCGTCAGCGCGTTCAGAGACGAAGGCTTAGATGGTTTGACGTCAGCGGATCCGAGTGCGCTAATTGGACGAGCAGCCGTGCATGCTCCATAGAACCGAGGAGCTGTGAGTTGGTTTCAGTGTCCTGGGGGGGTTCACACAGCGGGGAACCCACGATTGGGGTGCCCCGGGGCAGGGACCAAAAACCAGGATAATCAAAATCCATGGTTTTGGTCCATTTTAAACTCGGGGGGAGAGGCTAGGTTCACACCCGTCTGCTGCTAAGGAAGAGGCACAGCAATGGACAGGTATGGGGCAGCAGCAGGATGGTGAGGGTGGTGCAAATTTTTTCCTTTCCACTTTGAGAAGCTACATCATCTAGAACCTGTCCCGGGATGAATAATAATAAAATATGTATAAATAAAAAAAAAAAAGTGCAAAAGCATGAACTTCCCTTAATATATTTCCCTGGAATTTTAGGTTTATTATTAAATTATTACCATTCAAATGTTATATCATGTTATTTTTGTATTGTTTTTGCCAAACCCGTCCTGCAATACAATCTCCTAATCCCGCTGTCTGATGGATTCCATATTGAAAGGAAATTTGTTATCCAAACCGACAGAATCAGATGATTTTTTCCTTCCTAGTGACATAAAAATGATTTGTGATACTTTAGAGAGCAAAAACAAATTAATCCCTCAAAATCCAGTAGCAGATGTTTAGCATAGCAGAGGGTTCCTGTAGTGTGCGGCTCCTTGTCACACCAGCTTCACTTGTGGTTCATTATAGCAAAATTCCAGACGGGGAGGCCGATTTATTAATAGCGCCAGGTAGCGACAGATGAGCGACAGTAGCGTGATTTTCACAGCGCCGGCTAGTATTCGCTGTGCTTGGCCGTTGTTCGGTTGTCGACAGCGGTGTGCGGTAATGTTGAATACGGGGTTAAGAGTCGCTGTTTGACAGGTTCCGCGCTGTATGGGAGCGCATGACAACGAATGGCCATAGTGAACGGCTCCCAGCATATTCATTAACAAATCACGCTCAAAAAATTCTCGCGCTGTGAAATGCATGTTTAAACCCCAGAGTGCTGGCGGCGATGTGTTAAAAGTAGTTTTTTAACCCCCAAACAACCATATTTTTGGAAAAAAATAATAAACAAGTTTTTATAAACATTTTGTAATATGAATACATTAATATCAGACCTGTAATATCAATTCTGCACAAATTTTTTATTTATTTTTTTGACCTTAAAAAAAAAAAGATATAACATTGCAGAAGTGGTCACCGAATTTTTGACATTTAAAAAAAAAAAAAAAAAAAAAAAAACTATAAATTAATTATGAATATTTAAAGATTGCTCCATTGAAATGCATTGGAGAGCGCCAGGTAGCGAGAGGTCATACCTGGCGCTGTGATGGGATTAGCAGCGGCGCTGTTCGCTGAAGTCTGCAACATGATGAATCCCGCGCTAGCTGACGCTCTCGCCGGCGCTAGCCTCATTTAGCGTGATAAATGCGTGATTGTGTTCGCAGCCTGGCGTCGGTAGCCGCCGATAGCTGGCGCTACCTGGCGCTAGTGAGACACTACCTGGCGCTATCCCTTGATAAATAAGGGCCTAACTATACAATTCAGCAGGAATTATCTTATGTATTATAATCTCACTTATGTTGGTCTTAAAGTGGGCCAAAACCCACCTCGATCAGCCCAGGAATCTATAAGATTCCCATGACGATCAATTTCCTCCCCCCTTGGCATCCAAAATCGTGATGACCCGCTGTGTGAAACCCCCCAGGTCACCTTCGTTCCCAATCCAACGCAGCATTCGCGAGCCACAGCTGCATCCCTGCTAACCCTCTAGCAGGGTGTGTGTCCGCGGCAGGCATTTGTGAATGCCCGGTGTGGGCACGCTTCCTGTTAGAGGGAAGCGGGGGATGCGGCTGCCAGCGCTCTCGGAGCCACTGGCCTTAGACGAAGGCCTAGGCGTCTTGACATCAGCAGCTCCGAGCGCACTGATTGGACGAGCGGCTCCGCATGCGCCGTAGGAACGGGAAGAGGGGAGTTCTCTTTGGCAATCTGGGTGGTTTCACACAGCGGGGAACCCCTGATCCGGGTGTCCAGAGAGAAAGAACCAAAACCCAGGATAGTCAAAATCCTGGGTTTTGGTCCACTTTAAATTAAACTATTCTGTGTTCCTCAAGTCCAACTAGGTTTGCAAGTTTAGAAAATTATTTTAAACATCAGTTAATAGAGCTTTTACCTTATTTTTTTCACTATAAGACGCACCCAGGGTATAGAGGAGGAAAATACGAAAAATTTCAAAAATATTCTGAACCAAATGAGGTGCTAAGGGAACGCCTACCCCCCGGGACATAACAGGAAGTGGAAGCAGCCCCCCCCCATCCCCTATAGCAAGCAGTGTGGCAGTGACACGGGTAGGCTGATTCATTAATAGCGCCAGGTAGCGACAGATGAGCGACAGTAGCGTTATTTTCACAGCGCCCGCTAGTATTCGCTGTGCTTGGCCGTTGTTCGGCTGTTGACAGCGACTCAGTCGGTGTGCGGTAATGTTGAATACGGGGTTATGAGTCGCTGTTTGACAGGTTCCGCGCTGTATGGGAGCGCATGACAGCGAACGGCCATAGCGAACGGCTCCCACCATATTCATTAACAAATCACGCTCCTAAAATTCTCGCGCTGTGAAATGCTTGTTTAAACCCCAGAGCGCTGGCGGCGATGGGTTGAAAGTAGTTTTTTAACCCCCACACAACCATATTTTTAGAAAAAAAAAAAACATGTTTTTCAAAACATTATGTAATATGAATACATTAATATCAGACCTGTAATATCAATTCTGCACAAATTTTTTTTTTTTTAATTTTTTAGCTTAAAAAAAAAAAATCTAACATTGCAGAAGTGGTCACAGAATTTTTGACATTAAAAAAAAAAAAAAAAAAATTAATAGCAAATAATTATGAATATTTACAGTTAGCTCCATTGAAATGCATTGGAGAGCGCCAGGTAGCGAGAGGTCATACCTGTTGCTGTTCAAGGTCGCTCGCTGGCGCTGTGGGGTGAGGCTGGAATAATGATGAATGATTCGCTATCTGGCGCTCTGTCAGTCGCTAAGCAGGATCGGCTTCATAAATGTGTGATTGCGGAGGGGAGCCGGCGTTCTCGTGGCGGTGAGCGTCATTACCGTTCGCTCACCATTCGCTACCTGGCGCTATCCCTTGTTATATAATAAGGGCCAAAGCCAGGACTGTTCCACCTGCTCACCAGCAGTACACACATATGCGCACTAAAGCAGCGGCTGTCAGCAAGCGCGTGCAAGGGCCCATAGCAGCACATCCTGGTAAATGTGCGTGCATGCAGACATGCATACGTTGCTTCTGATCGTGAGCATGCGCGAGTGTGCGTGCGCAAATCTGCGTTCCCTTGTGTACCAGCGAGCCGTGACCAGCAGTACCGGTCTTCTCTCCTGCCTTGCTTCTGTGTTCCTGAATCGCTGTTCCTGTGTAACAACCTCGGCATGTCCTTCTACTTCCATCCAGTGACGCCTACCCACGACCTTGGCTTGTTCCTCGTTCTGATCCAGATCTGCCTGTCCACAACCTCGGCTTGCCCCTCAAATGCTAGTTTATTTTTTTGGTGTCAGTCATTTATGAGGTCTTCAAGTCTATTTATCAAGTCTAAATATGAAATATGTTCTAGGAAATAGGCATATCCTAGATTTATATACAACTTTGAAATTGACCTCGCGAAATTCTCTGTATATTAAAACAATCTCTGTTTATTGAAAGACATCAGATGCAAAGAAACCCTCATACTTAAAAACAACAAGGTTTACAATAGTTTGCCTTATGGCTTTGGGTGGTGATATTCCTCCCGCTCCCCAATTATGACCTGATGATAGTTGGCATTACATCTTCTAGTTGGGCGTACTAGTTTCGCCAATTTGGCTTCTTCAGCGCCCTCTAGTGCCCTTAAAGCGAACACAATAATTCAATTAATATTAAACCGGACCTTCACCATGATTTAATGAAATTTGCTCAGACAGAGCAAAGCTGGGGTCAGGTAACGGTCAGCAATCCCAGAATGCAGAGCAGCACAGTCAGGAGGCACTTCCTGTTTGCAGGCTGCCTGATAAGATGGCGGCTTCCATAAGCCGCCATCTTGGATGTTTAAAGGCTCATAGCATGCAGTAGATGCAGGTAGGATGATTTTTAATGTGGACAATCTGTATGTACAGGGTGTGGGAAACATATAAGATAGACTCTTATTCAGAGTGAAGGTCCGCTTTAAATCTTTTTATTAAACCAGACCCTCACCCTGAATAAAAGCATATATTATATGTTTCCCCCACCCTGTACAAACAGATTGCTCACATTAAAAATCATCCTACCTGCATCTACTGCATGTTATGAGCCTTTAAACATCCCAAATGGTGGCTCATGGTGCATCAGGCAGCCTGCAAACAGAAAGTGTCTTCTGACTGTGCTGCTCTGCATTCTGGGATTGCTGTCCTTTTCCTGACCCCAGCTCTGCTCTGTATGCTCTGTACGCCCCCTGCGCTTTATCCCGCTCCTCAGTATGTGTGATGCTTCTGAGTCAAGATGGCGGCGCCCGTATCCTAGAGTCCTAAACAGAGTTGCAGCTCAGTAGGGGAAAGAATAATAAGTAAGTGACTAAAAACATAAAATATATTAATTTTTAGATACTGGCGAATAATTTTTTAAGGGTTTGGGCTTTTCATTAAATGATGCTGAAGGTTCGGTTTAATGAATATGACACATTTATCTTATGTTATAACAATGGAAACGATTGTAAATATGTATATTAATATACCTACATGATATGTGAACGCCTTTAATACAGAACAGGATTGATTTTCAACAAGGCATGTTGTGGGATATGCGGCCTGAATCTGTAGGGAGCTAGATACATCTGATGGTCATCTATAATAACATAAAGCCATCGGGGAGGCTGATTCATCATTAGCGGCAGGTAGCGACAGATGAGCGTCTGTAGCAGCATTTTCAGAGCGCCCGCTAGTAGTCACTGTGCTCGGCCGTGAGTCGATAGTTTATAGCGACTCAGTCGCTGTTCAGTAATGTTGAATACATTGTGAGGAGTCGCTATTTGACCAGTACAGCGCTGTATGGGAGCGCATGTTAGCGACTGCTCATAGCGACCGACACCATATTCAGCAAAAAAACAGCCTCACAAATCTCTGGCGCTGTAAAATGCTTGTTTGAAGCCCAGAGCGCAGGAGGCGGTGTGTATAAAGTCTGTTTTTCAGCATCAATCCACTAGTAACAAAGCGAAAACATATGGAATTACATTGTAACAACATTGTAACATGAACACTTTAATGGCAGAGCTGTAATGTCATTTCTGATGATAAATATAAAAAATGAAAACATTTTGAAAAAAATGCTATTTCAATGCCAGAAGAGGTCAAAGAATTATTTGTGATTTTATTGTAAAAAAAAAAAAAAAAAAAAACCCCGTTTAAAGAGAAGAAAAGTATCGTCCATTGAAATGTATGGGAGAGCGACAGGTAGCGAGAGGTCATACCTGGCGCTGTGCAAGGCTGAACGCTGGCGCTGTTCACTGAGGCTGTGAAAATGATAAATCAGACGCTACATGGCGCTATCCCAGTCGCTAAACAGATTCTGCCTGATAAATGTGTAATTGCGTGCTGGGTCCGGAGTTGACCAGTCGCTACCTGTCGCTACCTCTCATTAACCAGGCGCTACCTGATGCTATCCCTTCTTAAATAAGGACCAAAGTATTTTTTTTTTAGTTAATTATTATAAGGCAAGCAACTCACTAGTTTTTTGGGCTCAGCTATTCCCGCATCTGGACCCAGCCGCCATTACAAGAAGGCAATGTGCTTGGCGAACACTCCCGCTGATGTGAGAGTGTGGCTTGCAACCCTTCCCTGGCTGATCCAGTAAAGACGTTGTCTGCTCCGGAGTCATGAAGCCCGGGTCTATGAGTTGCCACCGGGACTTTGCATAGCGTTGATGCGGAAATAAGGCGCACTCCAGCACCTATGTTGTGGATTATGCGCAGCGTCGTTCCCGCATCCTGACCCAGCCGCCATTACAGGAAGGCAGCACGCTTGGCGAACCCCCCCCCCGCTGATGTGAGAGCGTGGCTTGCAACCTCACGTGCTGGAGCGCACCTTATTTCTGGGTCCGGGCGCTAGAAGCCAGAGTGCACTGAAGAAGTCAAATTGGCGAAACTAGTACGTCCAACATACTAGTAATGTAATGCCAACTATCATCTGGTCATATTTGGCGAGTGGAAGGAATGGCAGTGAAAATCAGAGAAAATTTTAAAGTATTAAAAACCGCAATTCCACTTTACACTTTTTTTGTGTAATAAATTGTACAAACTGACCTCTGCTTAAACCAGACCTTCAGTGTGATTTAATGAAAAGCCCAAACTCTTAAAAAACGGTTCCCCAGCAACTAAAATTAATATATTTTACGTTTTTAGTCACTAACTTATTATTCTTTCCCCCACTGGGCTGCAACTCTGTTCAGGAATTCAGGATACGGGCGCCGCCATCTTGACTCAGAAGCATCACACTTACTGAGGAGAGGAGAGTGGATACTAGGGTACAGGTACTAGAAGGTACAGGGGGCAGGTTATAGCTGTGCTTTGCTCAGACAGAGCAGAGCTGGGGTCAGGTAACGGTCAGCAGTCCCAGAATTCAGAGCAGCACAGTCAGAAGGCACTTCCTGTTTGCAGGCTGCCTGATAAGATGGCGGCTTCCATAAGCCGCCATCTTGGATGTTTAAAGGCTCATAACATGCAGTAGATGCAGGTAGGATGATTTTTAATGTGGGCAATCTGTATGTACAGGGTGTGGGGAACATATAAGATAGGCTCTTATTCAGAGTGAAGGTCCGCTTTAATGTGACGTTTTCTATACAGTGGCTATATAAAGGCCTTGGCAGCGTCGGTTAGCAGGTTTTTACCATATAAAAAAGTCAGACCAACATAACCGATTTCAGAACTTTCTTTATATTTATTATCACCTATAATCTGTACAATTACATTGAACATCGGACTGAAATCATTTACAGAAGCAAGTAAAAATAACTGGCGCAGAGGACGCAACTACAGCCCACATGACCACTCTGCGACCAATGGCGGGACTCCTTTCCCCGACCAGGCGGCCAAGCGTTCTGTGCAGTTATTTGCGAGAGGGGCTACAGCATTCTGGATGCCCCCCCCGGCTTCTTGTGATCAGCAGACAGCGGGACCAACACCCGTTACGGTAAAAACGGGCGTTGGTCTGGTTTAAGTCCCTTCGACTGCTGGTGCACGGCTCTTCAGTGCACCAGCTTTTAGTGGTGAACCCCATAGGAATCAATATTATTTTCTGTGAGAATGGCTGTTTATGTGATTATTACATCTGTCACTAATACATTGCGTGTGAAGGTCAGATAGATAACTAGTATTGGAGAAACTACTAATAAAATGGTTTTCACATGATTTTTAATTTTTTTCGGAACTATTTTTTGGCGGCTTCCAAAACACCCCAGATTCTCTCGAGACGTAACATGTACATTCTGAGATACATTCCATGCTGCTCTAAGCTGTTAAGTGGGTTTCCAGCACGATTTCTGGTTTTGTTACAGCAAATTGCGCTGCCGCAGTTCACCTGCTATCTAGAGCACCATGTTCGCTAGTAAATACCACATATAATACCACAAGACACAGCAAAATGCCTCCAGAAAGTTAGTTATTCCCTGCATTCGAAAAACATATACAATGTATAAATACATTGCAAAATAGTTTAGATCGCCATGTTATTCCACACTCCCAGTGCACACGACGTACCCAGCCAGGCGTAAAGAGGTGAATAGTAATGAAGGTAGTAAATGACCCCCTAACTATATAATGTTGAAACTAGAGGAGGGTGAACTGGTTCGTCAGAACCCGAGTTCGTTTCGAATTTCAGGAAAAAATCGATTTAGCACCAAAACAAATTTTTGGGGGGTTTTGAGGGTTTGTGCTGACCAAATTTTTCCTGAAATTCACTGGCCGGTGGGTAGAAGAAAAAAACTTGCCAGCATCCTCGTTCCAGCGCCATGCCGGCTGTACTGTCAGCTGTGCAAACCAGCTTCCGCCGCCCCCTGACTCCTCCGCTCCCACCGTGCCGGCATGTAGGTAAGCTACCAACAGCACAGGGGAAGCGGGGGAGGCCGGCTGTGCTGTCAGGTGTGAAAGCCGGCTTCCGTCGCACGTTGACAGTGCGTCTGGCCTCCTCCGCTCCCACCGTGAAGTGTGACATGCCGGCTTCCCCGTCGTTATGGCCCAGCGGCTGGCAAGCCAACTTGCCCCCGCAGCCAGTCACTGGGCCAGAACGACGGGGAAGCCGGCATGTCACACTGCACGGTGGGGTAGGCAAGTGTGTGCTACACACAGCACGGTGGGAGCAGGGACGGCCGGCTGCACTGTCAGCTGTGCGACCGGCCTCCCCCGCTTCTTGGAGAAATTTGGCGAATTGCTGGAATCGAATTTTTAGGAAGTTCGCTCATCTCTAGTTGAAACCATAAGGTCAATATCTAAAAGGCAGAGCAAAAGGAAGATGACAAGAACCATGTCAATGGTCCAGTAGGTCAATAGCGCAAAACATGAGGTTAACCTTTAGACTGATATTTTGCAAAGGAACTAGTACCTAGATGTCCACATACTGGTTTCTAATTAAAGCCAATCCGAACACTCAGTAGCAGGAACAGATAGCGCTTATAGCGCAATACTGACAAATCAGGTCTAGAGAGAAGGCAGACTCGATGGCAGGGAACCAATAGATGTGCACTCTTCTCAAGGCCATACAGATGTCCTCAAGGGGCTGAGCTGATCTCGTATTTGTTCCCTATTTTTTGCTATATTGTTCTGTATGAAAATGTGTGTTTTATAGAAGCGTTTTTCACTACCTGCAATCTGTTGCTATTGGCAAACGTATTAGAAGGAAACTAAAAGGACTGATGTGGTTTGGAGGCTGCTACAATGTTGCTTCATCTTTCCCATGCACCAGTTTTGATTTCTAACATTTATGTTTGTTTTTTTTTAGTTTTTTTTTATCTTTGGGGGTTATTTAAGAAAGGATAGCGGCAGGTAGCGCCTCGTAGCGGCAGGCAGTGTCTAGTGAACGTTGGGCGCTGTATGAGAAACCACATTTAAGAAAGCGAATCTGGTGAGTGCCTCTAACAGCGCCATGTAGTGTCACATGTATTACCAGAAGCGGCTCAGTGTATAGCGCCGACACTCAAGGTTCAAGAGCGCCAGGTTTTACCTTTCGCTCACTGTTTCTCTCCCATACATTTCAATGGGATTTCATTTGGTTGTGTTAAAATGTTTGGCTTTTTTTTCTTTCTCTCCAATCATTGTGTGACTTCTCCTGGCTGCAAACAAACACTTTTATACATTTTTTTGACTTTTTATATTTTTATGCAGAATTGTATTTACAGGTCTGGCACTAAAGTGTTATTGCCCCAGTGTTAAAACAATGTCATTGCATGTGTTTTTACTTTGTTACTGGCTTATATGTGTTCAAAACAGACTTTAATCAAACAGCGTCTGGCGCTCTATGCTACAGCGCCCAGTTTTAGAGTGCCAACGATGTGTGTGTGTGTGTGTGTGTGTGTGTGTGTGTGTGTAGTTTTTTCTTAAGTATGGTGTTGAGCGCCGAGTACCAGGCGCACTGAGCTGGCGCTGTCTATCGCTCACTACAGCGTTATACTGTTAGAGCACCCAACACACATCACATTCATTAATGCCGGCCAGGTTACTACAGAGACCGCAACGCTAGGTTACAGCGCCCGACACCTGCTTACAGCGTCTACTAGCAGTCGCTCTAAGCGCCGCTATACAGATGCTAACATGCCGATACCTGGCGCTAGTAGAGAATCAGCCTCTTTATGTCTTTTCACAGAAAATGCCTTGGCAGATGAGAACTTGGATGGACGCCTGCTCTCCATTATCAGATCTGGCAGTTACTCCCTGAATTTGGATTCTAAGCTGTTTGTGGCAGATAAGTCAGATTTTTTCCCCCAAGAGTCATCACCGCAAGTAAGACTGGGCTGCGCAAGAGGATTCCGGGAATTGCAGAGGGCAGACATATTTGGGAACAGCGGTGGATGTGGTATGTACACTTTCTCCATTGTGAGTATTACCCTTGCTGTTGGTCTATCTATCTATCTATCTATCTATCTATCTATCTATCTATCTATCTATCCAACGCAAAATAGCGGCCAGATCTGCATCAATAAATTATACATAATTTATTTGCCTATTCAAAGTGTTTATAATGCTGTAACTGTTACACCCTATCTCCTATACTATACTCTCAATGAGGGTGTGTGGCTTTATTTAAAAATGGTTCCTCTTACCCACCCTGGAAAATTGGAAGGCATGGTATATATGGGTCTTTGCTGTGCAGCTTAGCAAACACAGTGTAGATGCTAAATCTATTTATTTCAATGCCTCACAAACACATCGTTTTGGCTGATGGGCATTGTTAGGATTTTGTCATCTTCAAAAACCCTGAAATATTTCATCTTATTTTGTCTATATGTCATTATTTAATTAAATTAAAGCAGAACAACCCTGTACTGCTGGCCCTGGATTCTAAAAGATTCCACGACCAGCCTCTGGCCTTCCCAAATCGGGTTGCCCCACTGTGTGAACCCCCTCCCCGAGATGTATTAAAGCTCAATTTCTTCCTTGCTCCCTAGCCGATGTAAACACCGGCATCCACATACCCTGCATCTCTGTGGTGGCCGCGCACTCCCGTCCCCATCTTTTCAGATAGGCTAGGATGGGAGCATGTGCACTGCTGGGAGTGCTGCCATTTTCGCCCCAACTGCCATAAACAGAGCCATTTGCAGAGCATTAAATATGCTCGGCAAACTGCTTTGATTGGACCGAAGCCCATGCATGTGTCGTAGGACCGGGCAAAAGTGAGTTTGTATGGGCGATCTGGGGGGGTTTCCACACAGCAGGGCATCCCAAGGGTTTTGTTTCGCTTTAAAAACTTTTTACCAGTGACAGTTTCCAGCGCTGCAAGGTGAAATGATATAGGGGGATCACATGACACATAACCAGCTCAAGCAATGTTAAATAAATATTTAAAACCACATTGTTTTATGCGATCAGCGTTATGTGCTATTTAATATTAGCTGTCTTATGTGTGCTGGCCTAAACCTCACTATCCCTGAAGTAGACTTTACCTGAGCACAGGCCAGGAAGGTAGCCAGTGGCTTTATCTCCTGGTGCTTGCAGACTTAGTAAATCAGGCCCTTAATTCATAATTATGTATGCTAACATGTAGTGTCTCGTTACAGGGATATGTCCAGCAGGAAGTTATTTTCAAGATGGAAATTGCTTGCCTTGCCCCCTTGGCTTCTACCAGGAGAAGGCAGGAAGTGGACAGTGTCAGAAATGCCCTCTAGGCACAACCACAGCATACACCGGAGCCTATAATCAGAGCTACTGTACGTAACAGGAAACACAGTGTGGAGTTTTTATATTACAGAATGTTTTTGGCCACATAGATAATTAACTAAATGAACACTAACATACAGCTATAGCAATTTGTGAATTTCACTTCCAACAAATGGCGTAGTCGGCAGGACTCTGAAAGTAATATATACTGCAGCTGCAGAACTAGGAACAAAATCAGGTCAAATGTTTTGGGTTTAAAACCATAGTCCAGACTGGACAGGACTCTCTTCTTAAAATCTGCACTAAATCTACAGTTCTGAAAAGATCACCAAAATCATTTTCTTTTCCCTAATGCCATCCAGTTTATGCCAAGTTGGTCTTCGTGGAAATAAATACCCACCTCCTTCTGCCAACTTAGTGGCAGTGACCAAACAGCTTCAGAGCATCCTGCTACTTAGTTCAGGAGAAAGAGTATTCTGGTCCTTGAAGGAACCTGACTACAGTAGGTAAAGCTCATGGCTTTAAGAGGTAGGTATCATGGATAGAAGGATAACATTTTTCTTAATTTCTTCTGAACAATTATTTAGGGCTCACAATGTGATTAAGCTTTTGCCTTAAAACCTAGGAGCCAGTGCAAGGTCTACTTCCAGGCTTCAGCATAGGAGAGCAGTGTTGGGGGCTTCTCTTCCCCTCTAATACTAGTTCTCAGCATTTTTTATAAACTTCCAATAAGTGATGAGCCATAGCAGGGACAATCTGCTTCAGAAGCCCTCCAGGTTCGGTAGTCCCCGTTATCGGGGATTCTGTGTTGCTGGACGCCAGCTACAATAACTCTGACTGCTACAATGTGTGAACTGGTATTGGGATCCCTTGGACCATTTACCAATGTAAAAGTTAAAGTTAAAAAAATACAATTAAAAAGAAAAACTCACCACTGCTGTAACTTCCTTCATCTGACTCCCTCCTGGTCTGGCCGGCGCTGGTCTGCTGCTGGCAGGGAGACCTGCGTGTGGACACAGGCCCCCCCTCCTCCTTCATTGGCAAAACCCTGGGCAGCCAGGTTACCGGGCTGGGTGGCTTTTATACCACAGAATACGAGCCTTTGTGGAGACCCCCATGTGACTAATGACATCACTGGAGGGAGGGTAATAGTGGCTTCCTGACAGAAGCAGACCAGTACCCACTCGACCAGAAGGGAGCCACCAACTGGGCAGACCTGCAGAGTGGACACCACCCAACGGGGGCAGATGAAGAAAGACACAGGGACGGTGAGTCCTTTTTTGTAGAAAATTTTTTTTTTTTCCATTTTTTAACTGTTTGTAAACTGATAAGGGAGTGCAAGGCCCCCTATACTGGTTCACAATGTAGTGCTGGCCAACACTGATGGGTAGCATGCCTGGTTGAATCTAGCTTTGGCCCATATCCGCAGCCTATCGCAATGCGTTTGAGGTTGAGGTTTAGTGTGATCAGGCAATAACTTGATAGCTCGGTGACCCTTAATAAACCATATTGTAAGGGATCAAACGTTCCCCTACGCTAAAGCCTGGCACTTGCGGCTGCCCCTCCCAGTGGAAAGAGCCAAGTTTAAGGATCAATTCACAATGCAACAGCATGCATTCTAAATCTGTCCCCCAAAGCAACTATGGCTTTCTCTTCTTCCTCCCAGTACATAAAAAGTCTTAAAAGCACATTTTGCTCCCTTTCTCCGGCTCACTCGGATTGCAGGTGGAGACACATAACTCCCAAGACCCCTAACAAAATCTGAGAGACTGGGATAATTGGGTTGGGCTACAGGAAAAAGTAAGAATAGCTGTGCTCCATGTGCCACTCAAAGCAAACCTAAACCCTCTGCAGGGTAAGGTCCCATTCTTCAGGAACCCTACGTCACCTCCTGCTACTCAGGTAAGAGTAAAGAGCAGAGGACTTTTAATGCATGACCTGGCTCCACTAGGGGCTTTTTTCTTGGGATCCACATTCCAACAGCACATGCATGGGCGCTCAGCCAATAAGAGCCATTTGCTGACTGCAGGCTTGTTTCAGGTCAGTGATTATGTAAGCAGTTGAGATAGGTAGGAGTTTTTAATACACCTCCCGATATTGTACAAATTGTTCCAGAGAAGTAGCTATGGTTTCTGGCACCCGGGGCAAAGATTCGAAATGGTGCACCCCCCTGACCTGCTGCACCGGGGGCACGTACCCCCCTCTGCCCCCCATTAGCTACTCCCCTGAATTGTTCTATAGCTGTTTTCAACCCTGTGCCAGCAACATACAACAAGCAAGGACCCCCCACTGTGCATGTTGTTGGCTGCATGCTTGTTTCAGATAAGCTGGGTAGCAGTTTTTCCAGAAGGGCACCTGTAATGAGGCCACACGAGGCAGTTGCCTCAGGCGGCACTGTTGGAGGGCGGCATGTGCTGGACTTTGTTTTTTCAACACATTACTGGTTCTGCTGAATTTCGCCCCCACTGGGCTCTGATATATTTTTACAGTCAATCATTAATGGATTGGCGGCTGTGGCCCAGCCCCCTGCCCATGAGTTGGCACTGGAAGGAGCCAGGCACACTGCTCCATTGACTACATTGTAAAGACCTGGACCTTATTTGACACAGAGTTGCTAGAAGGGGCAGAGTGGCTATATCGAGAATCCAGAGACTTTCTGGTGTGCCACCCCCTCATTGGGGCAGAATAGGACAATAATCAGCAGCCCATGCTCTGCCCCCCCAATGCTTTAGCCATAGCATCCTGGTGGGGGGGCACCATTTCTATACTTTGCCTTGGACAACAGAAAAGCTAGGTTCATCCCTGAGTTTTTCACTGCACCTCCCTGTTCTGTACTGGTTATTCTGCACCTTCTTGTGAAGGGCGAAGTTGCACTAGCTGCCATACAAGCATCCTCTAGGCAAGCGGTACTCAACTGGTGGACCGGGGTCTGAATGCAGACCTCGGCGCAAGATTTCCGAACCCCTGCCCTGACAGCCCCGCAATCAGTTGCTTCTGTGTTGCTGTGCTCAGTGCTGCCCCCTTGATTGGCAATGCAGTGCTTAGTCTCCCTGCCAGTGTCATGAGTCTGCTGCCTGGCATCTAGCATTGCAATATGAAGTACTGCATGCCGAGAAGTGGCATTGCAAGGTACACACAAACTTTGTTTCTAGGTCTCTTTGCCCCATCCAATCCTGTCCCGCTGCCCCAATTAAGCCCCATCCATCCCTGTCCCCCCAGCTGTGCCCCATTCATTCTTGTCCCCCCAGCTTTGCCCCATTCATTCTTGTCCCCCTCAGCTTTGCACCATTCCTGTCCCGCCAGCTTTGCCCCATCAATCCCACCCCCATCCATTCCTGCCCCCCCCAGCTCTGCTCCATCCATTCCTGCCCCCCCAGCTCTGCTCCATCCATCCCTGTCCCCTCAGCTCTGCCCCATCCATCCCTGTACCCCCAGCTCTGCCCCATCCATCCCTGTACCCCCAGCTCTGCCCCATCCATCCCTGTCCCCCAGCTCTGCCCCATCCATCCATGCACCCTCAGTTCTGCCCCATCCATCCATGCCCCCCCGCAGTTCTGCCCCATCCATCCCTGTCCCCTCAGCTCTGCCCCATCCATCCCTGCCCCCGCAGTTCTGCCCCATCCATCCCTGTCCCCTCAGCTCTGCCCCATCCATCCCTGTCCCCTCAGCTTTGCCCCATCCATCCCTGTTCCCTCAGCTTTGCCCCATCCATCCCTGTTCCCTCAGCTCTGCCCCATCCATCCCTGTCCCCTCAGCTTTGCCCCATCCATCCCTGTTCCCTCAGCTCTGCCCCATCCATCTCAGTCTTTTTTAGTTTTGCCTGTGCACTGATTTCTAACTATCCACCCCCCCCCCCCCCCCCCGCGACAGCCCCCCGCCCGGACCTTCACCTCTCACCAGATGCCTGTATAGGGACCTTTACAAGAAGTGGTTGAGTGCCCCTGCTCTAGAGGGAGATCCGGTAGGCCTGTAATTGAAACAGAAAGACAATGTGGCACAACGAGCAATGTAAGATGGTAATTGCAGGGTTATAGTTTCTATTTAATGACAGGGCCCCATATGAAGCCTCTGTTTGTGGAAAGCTGCTTCTGTTTAAGATGCTGAATCCTTTCAAGATGCTCTCAGCTTGCCCTGTAAACAAGACCCCTCAGAATATTATCTATTGCTGATGTGTCTCGGGTCGTGCTCTGTGTGGTCTTGGAGGAGGCTGCGGTAACCCAGCTTCCTGGTTATAACAAAGCCATGTAATGAGTTCTGAGTGCAAGACATAATTAAAATCTGCAATGTGTCGTGTTGTCATGCAGCTCGGTGGCTGCTGATGGAATGTGGAAATGTGTTTTCACCAGAACTGACGTTTAGTATATAGCTTGGGGTCAAATTAAATGTGGTGGAGGCCCTTGTGCAGAAAGTCTGGTGGAGGCCTTCCATACAGCAACAACCTGGACCAAATAATCACATAGCCCTAAAGCTCCTAATGTTCCCTGTTTCCTTTTATTTATTTTTTTCAAAGAGGATAAAACATATTTGGCAATCATTTTTTAAATTCCCAGCCAGTGGCCACTCTCCAGTACAATAGCAGGCAGACTTTTTATATCAGCATACTCACCTAACACACCTAATCACAATGCTGCAATACACAAGGAGCAATGTTATAGACCACCAGTCGAGGACTATGATTTGTAGGCTACTGCTCAGGGAATAAGGGGGAGTGCCAGAATTCAGTGCCAAGTAGCTAGTAGAGAGTCAACTGTATTAGTTTAGAATATATATGTGAAGCATATAGAAATATGTATAGATTGTTTTGGGGGTACAACTCTATAAAAACCCCTACCAGCCCTGCCCCTAGGTGCTTAGCCCCATGTGGGAGTATAAAATAAAAAATTACTTCCTTGCTTTGCAAATACCCTGGCAAATGCATTGATTCACGTCTGTTGTTATCGTTCAAACTGGTGCCCTGACTAATATTGACTTGATTGTGCACAGGCAGAAGCACATTTATTTCAACAACAATGAAAGTCAGCAAAGCACAACAGCAATTGTAGTCCTGGCCATAGTGATTGGTCAGTAAGTGGTGGAGGCTGCCAAGTGGTGGAGTCCTTTGGGTTTGAGTCCCTTGTGTCCACTGTATAATCCGGCCTTGGCTCAGATTGAGTCTTATATTGGGATGAGCTGACCCATTGAATTTCAGGTTCGCCGAGTTTGGCCTAACTTGCCACAAAAGTTCAATTCGGGTCCTGAACCCGGACCCGCACCCCGTTGCAGTCATTGGGGGCCCAGAAATGACTGTAAAATGGGGGTAGCAAGGACTAGAGGGCCACATATCTAGGAGTTCACCAGGTGCCTTTGCCCTGCACAAAATGGACTAGGGAAAGTACTGAAAACAATAACTGAAAACAAAAAACATAATTAAAGTGGACCAAAACCCAGAATTTTGACTATACTGGGTTTTGATCCTTGCCCCCAGGGCACCCCGATCGGGAGTGCCCTGCTGTGTGAAACCTCCCAGGTTGCCGAAACCAACTCACCTCTTCCCGGTCCTATGGCCCATGCACTGCCGCTGACGTTGCGTCGTCTAAGCCTTCACCTAAGTTGAGCGGTTTCGAGTGCGCTGGCGGCTGCATTCTCCGCTACCCTCTAACAGGGAGCGTGCCCGAGCCGGCCATTCACAAATGCCCGGCACTGGCACACGCCCTGCTAGGGCGATAGTGGAGATGCGGCCTTGACTCGCGCATGCGCCATTGGACTGGGAAAAAAAAGGTAAGTGTATGCATCCCGATTTTGGATGCCCTGGGGGGAGAGGATCAATCGGCCCAGGAGTCGTATAGATTTCCAGGCCAATTGCTGTGGGTTCTGGTCCAATTTAAAGTCATACTTCTGTAAAAAAAATACTATATTTACCTTTCATCCAGTACAGGCTATCGCTTATAATATTCCTTTCTTTTACTGGTATGGGAGACCACATGGGTGGGAGGAGGCTAACACCTTGGTGATTGCCCTGCAAAAAATGGGATAGGGAAAGTGCTTAAAAAAAATAACAGAAAACAAGAAATCCATACATAAATATATATTTTTTCAGTGCCTGTCAAAGGTCAAATCCCCAGCACAAAATGGGGTAGGGAATGTACTCCAAATTATCACAAAAAACAAAAAAGAATTATATTTACAAATGAACAAATACATACATAAATGAATAAATAAATACATACATTCAAAAATAAATATTTACATCAATAAATTTATACATAAAATATATATATATATATATATATATATATATATATATATATATATATATATATATATTATACACACATCAATAAATAATAAATACAATTTCTTACAGGTGTCAGAGGTCCGGGGCGGGGTTGAGGAGGTGGCAGTGTAAGCGGAAGAGACGAAAGAGGTAGATGTGGTGGTGTAGGTAGGAGAGGCAAAGGTGGAGGAGGTAGCAAACACTTTAACCCCTCACTGAAGTACTGGCACAGCCTAGTTCATCTTAATGTAAGCATTTCCACGTTGGCTGTGGATAGGCAGATACTCCTGTCGGTAATAACACCCCTTGCGGTGCTGAACATATGTTCTGATAGGGCACTTTCTGCAGGGCAGGCCAGCACCTTGAAGGCACAAAGGGCAAGCTCTGCCCATGTGTCCAAGTTTGTGACCCAGAAAATGAACCCATCGCTCAGTACCAGGAGACGTGTTGACAGGTAGTCATCCACCATGCAAGTCAAAGTCTGCCTCCTGGTACTACGGGCCATATCTGATGGTGGTGGATGTGGCAGGTAATTGAATAAGGTGTTCCACATTGTGGCCATGCTCACCCTCCTCTGTGGGGTGCTGCCGGTGCTCCTGCTGTGTTGCCACCACTGAGCCCTCAAAGTTAGCTGGCACTCCGCGAGTGGCGCGTCTACCAGCATGCATTTGTACTCTCTCATTTTTCGATCCCGCTCCAGTGCAGGAATAAAGGAGGTGATGTATCCTTATAGTAGGGATCCAGCAGGGTGGCACTGGTGACTCTGTGGGCATTCTGCGCAGGCACTTGAGCATTGCCAGGCAGGCCAGCAATTTGGAAATGCTCACATTCAAGACCAGGGCTCATGGGTGAGATGGGCCCAACTTCGGCTAACTCTCCATAGTTTGCGGGATGGAAAGCTGAACACTTCCCTGGGATCGTGTGGACAGACTTGGTGGTGGTGGTTTCACATCCCCCCTTTAAGGGGGGGCAGGTGGCCTTGTTGTTGGGGAGGTGTTGCTAGAGCCTGAGACAATTGAAGCAGCAGAAGGTGACTCAGGTGTTTGCAGGTTTTTCAGGTGTTTCTGCAGCTCATGTTTTGTGTCACTAACAACTCACCTTCTCGCCGCTCCGGCGCCTGTCTGCCTCCCTCCCCGCTCGGCGGCCGCTTCTCTGGCAGTCGGCGTTGGATACGCCCCCTCTCCTCCTCGCTCCTCACTGACAGCTCGTGCTCACACGCTGTCTTATGATCTCCAGCGGTGTTGCAGTTAGCGCGCCCATCTGAGGCTGAGTTAAGGTAGGGCCAATGAGCCCTTGTATTTAAGGTGGACCAATGAGTCCAAGAGTTCACTGGGCTAAACGCCCTTTGGTATTCAAACTGGGCAATCAGCCCGGGGTTCCTAGTGTCACCAATCACCATTCCCTCTCCCCAGCCAATCCAATTAGCCCCCATCAATTAAATGTGTATTCCCACACTCACTCCTTCCCCGTGATAGCGTGCTGCTGGGTGTGATTATCCGTATCTGTACTTCCCGTTTGATCTTGCTGTGTATTGACCATCCCGTGATGGCTGCCTGGACCAACCATTGCCTGTTTCTGACTACGATTTGCCTGCTCCCTTATACTGCGTACCGTGACCTTCCGGCTTGACCCTTGGCTCGACTTTGACTTTTCTTCCGTCTCGTCCTTTGGTGCTGCGCTTGTCTGGACTGATCTCTCGTGTATGACCGCTGCTTGCCCGGCCTCGCCCAGTCTCGTTCCTGATTCATCCGCCTTCCTCCCCGTAAGTCCGCATCTTTTGTGCTACGAAGTTCTGGGGGCAACCGTGCCGGGTGAGGCGTATAAAGCATCCCCGGCAGACGGGGGCTTTTCTATAGGTGAAGCTAGCAGCGGAGATTGGGGGTTGCGGACTTACTCAGAAGGCGGGTGTCCCACGGGACCTGACATTTTGTTTTCATATGCCTGGTCAAGCATGAAGTGCTGAGATTATTAGCACTTTCCCCTCGATTTAGAGACAGCGTGCACATGACTTGTCTTCTGTGCACTGCTTGAAAAAAATGCCATGGTGGTGAGATCCTTTAAGGCAGCTTTGTTGTGCTCAGTTTCTGGGTTTGGTGGGCAGTAGTAGCAACGGGCTTACTATAGTTTGGTGCCTAAGGTTTGCACCCTTCTCCTCCTTCTTCTGGCTGCCTAGGGCTGTGTGACTGCCACCTTTTCCTCTGAGATCTAATGGCCTTCAGTCCACATTGGGTAAAGAAACCTCGTGATCTGCCCCGGCATTCCTCACTCCTCCCAGCCAGCCTCCCTCTCAAACTCAACGTTTCAAAAAGCTGCAACAGTCTGCACTAGGGTTTAATCATCATCGAGGGTGTCCTGTGATTGTCCGCCGGCCACGTCTTCATCCTCCAACATAAGTTGTTAGGCCTCTGGGAACCCTAGGTCTGCAACTGGGGCAGGGGCAGGTGTCCCTGCTAGGAGTGTCATCATAGAGCATTAGTGATTCCATGACTTGTGGCTGGGGCAGCCTTGCTGATTTTAAGGTGTGTGAAGAAGAGGGCTCAGCACTCTCGGCAGAAGTGTAGTGTGTGGAAGATTCCAATGGAACTGTTACCGCTGGGCGCCATATAATCTATGACTGCCACAACTTGTTCTGGTCTCACAACTCTGCCAGCAGTATTGGGGACTTAAAGAGTCCAGGGCCACTGGATTCCCTCCCCCCTGGGCATCCAAAATTGGGGTGCCCCTCTGTGTGAAACCCCCCCAGGTTGCCCGGAAACTCACATTTTTTCCTGGTCCAATGATGCATGCACGAGCTGCAGCCACATCTCCGGTATCCCTTTAGCAGGGCACGTGCTTGCGCCAGGCATTTGTGAATGGCCGGCGCGGGCACGATACCTGTTAGAGGATAGCGGGGAATGCGGTCACAAGTGCATTCAGATCCGCTGGCATTAGACAAGCTCCTGGACAAAGGGGTTTGAGCGGATCCAAGCACGCTGATTGGACGAGTGGCCAGGAAGAGGTGAGTTTGTTTGAGCGACCTGGGGGGGGGGGGTTCACACAGCGTGGTGCCCCAGGGGCAAGGACAAAAACCCAGGATAGTCAAAATCCTGGGTTTTGGTCCACTTTAAATAGCACTTAAGTGAGTGGCCTAAGCAAGTGAACACTCCACTAACAATTGTCATTAAACAGCAGTGACACCCAAGTGGCCTGAAGTAGTGGGCACTCAGTTACTATTTGTTATTAAACCTAAAAGAGCCTCACCTGGCCTGAACCAGTGAACACTACACAATTTATTATTTCAAAAGAGCCTGATGTGGTCTGAACAAGTGGGCACTCTCCTTACACATGTTAGTAAACAGCAGTGACCTGAGCAAGTGGATATTCCACTAACACTTGTTATTAAACAGCAGTGATGCCCAAGTGGTGTGAGCAAGTGAATACTCCACTAACCATTGTTTTTAAACAGTAGTGGTACCCAAGTAGTTTGAGCAAGTGGAGACTCCATTGTTACTTGATATTAAACTGCAGTGACACCCAAATGGTCTGAGCAAGTGTATACTCCACTATTACATGATATTAAAGTGCAGTGACACCCAAGTGGTCTGAGCAACTGTATACTCCACTATTACATGATATTAAACAGCAGTGACACCCAAGTGGCCTGATCAAGCGTTTACTTCACTGTTACTTAATATTAAACTGTAGTGACACACAAGTGGTCTAAGCAAGTGTATACTCCACTATTACGTGATCGTAAACCGCAGTGACAACCAAGTGGTTTGAACTAATAGACACTAAATTACTATTTGTTATTAAACAAGAAAAGAGCCTGATGTGGCCTCAATTACAATAATTCTCATTCTAGCCGTTTTTTAAATAAATGTCTTGACAAGGACAGTTTTGTTTTTAACAAGTACAAAAACCCTCACTCCAGCCACTGCCCCAAAATAAATGTCCTGACAAGGACAATTTTATTTTCAGCAACGCCCTATGTGTCCCTCAGCATCAGCCAGCAACCTCTCCCTATCTAATGCAGAGCACCAGTGAGATCGGTGGGACACAGATCCTTTTTATTTGGCGGGGTCTTGTGTCCCGTCTGGCCAGTCACAGCCCAGAATAGGTACGGCCCAGATAAAACTGGCTATCAGCCCTCTGGGGCCTCTAGTGGTACGCCAGTGATAGCATGGAAGATGTAACACAGGAATTAGGAATGAAGCACTGTCCTATATACAGGTTATGTCAGGACTGACGACAAACAAGAAAGCTAAATTTAGATTGTGCTGTAACCTGGCACGTAAAGGAACACTATACAGGAAAACAAGATGTACCAACCAGGGAACAGGCCAAATAATACCCAGAAATCAGATACTGTACATAAATTGGGAAATTATGAATGGTTAACCAGATAGGCCATTATGGGCCAAGAGGGTGAAGAGAGGGAAGGTCCAACAACAGGAACCCAGATCCTGACTACGCTTATAGATATATTACTTTACACTAAAGGGTAAATATTTAGCTATGCACCAGTATAGCATTCCATGTATGTGCTTTTGTCTCTATCAGGTGTCACCCGCTGCCAGGCCAACACACGTGGCTTACAATGTGATGAACGTGGGCAGTTTCTGGCTTCCCAGAAGGATAGGACCACTGAAAAATATTACTGTGCAGACCACAATGGAGAGAAGTTGCTGTGGACCGAGAATGAGCAAGAGCTCAGTAACGACCAGTGCTTGGGTAAGTCGGGATATAAACAGACCTAAAGTTTTTTTTTTTTAATAGGCAATTTGATTTCAGAGAAACCTGATCTCTAAGTGAATAAACAGCTAAATGTACCTATTGATAGCAAAAAAAAAATGTCCCCACCCCTCCTGTCCCCTAATGCTTTAAACACCGACTTGAGAACATTAGCCCCATCTTTCCAGTTCCAATATCTCATTAAAAAGAATAGTTTACTAAGCTATCATACAGACATTTAACTCATGGAGTTCATAGATACATCTTAAAGGAGCCACAGCACTCAACCTTGTTAGCTAGAAACCAATCCTAGAATCTCTCTAAAATCTTGTTAAAAACAGAGGTCTCGGTTGGCAAACATTTGCAGAGGTATGTTGAAGCTGCACCACCAGTGCAGTCTCTGTATAGGTGCATTTTTAATTCTAATCTATGAGAGCCCCCTTTGGGGCAATCGATAAATTTGAAACAGCTTTTTAGTTTTATTGTTTTTATGATTATTTTTGTAGTTATTGTATTTGAATATGGATGAGTACATGATAAGATGTATCTATTGTGATAAGAGGAGGAATTAATTCATACTCTGGTACATAAGGTTGACAATTTGTATATAAGATAAGTCCACTATCTTTTTCTTTGATACTTGTGTAAATCAAATTCTTAAATATAACCTTAACCCTAATATACAACCCACCTATCCTAGCTGTCCCACCTTTATAGGCTCCTTGATGGTCTTGGTAGGTTAACCAGGATGGCCAGGTTGTCCTGCAGTCCCAGGAACTTAAAAAAACACACAAAATGGGATTAAGAACATTGAGGGGGTAAAGAAATGTGCAGATGGAGGTGTGGTAGGTTGAAGGCCTTGACTGTTTGGTATTAAGCTTGTACAAGTGTGCACAATTATTCTTTTTGTTTTGATCTACTATTATTTTTGAGGAGTTAACTTTATATCTAGTTCGAATGTGGAAGGAAGAACAACACTTACCTACTCTTTACTGTAAGGCAAAGTCCAGGCCACCAGGATATTGCTAACAAAAAATGGTCATGTACATTAGGATGCCACTGTAGGACCATTGAGTAGGATGAAGGTAGTTCCAAGAGCTGGCCTCAACAGAGCCTAGACTCCAGAACCCAGTACCCAGCTGTAAGCCAGTACCCGTAATCCAACATTTGCAGAGGAAGCAACTGACGTGACATGAGGTGTACCTGGTCCCTTATTACCGAATTGCATGTCTAAACATAAAACTGTTTGGGTCTAGGCCAGGGGTTCCCAACCAGTGGTACCAGTAACACTGGTGGTGCTTGAGATCCTAACAGGTGGTACTCAACAAGGCTGCAGACTGACCTGTACCCCAACCTGATCTGTTGCCATACTCTTCCCACATCTGATTTCTTAATTACAAAACTACTCCAAAAGTAAATAAAAACTATTTATATGTATTATGTGTGTTTGTTTTATGCACTTTAAATGGCAGATTTAGGTGACTGGCAACCTATGCCTACCACCCCAGGTGGTACTTGATGTGAATAAGGAAAGTGGTAATGGTTTAACAATATGTTTGGAAACCCCTGGTCTAGCAGCTCTTGCGGGACCTGCTTTAGTAAACCTGCTCTCATGAAGGGGTGAATTGGATATAACTTGAGTACAAAATGATATATGTTATTAAGAATGCCAATGTCACGTTGGATAAAAGTGGAAAGTGTTTGGTGCTCCAGGAAAGTATTGCGACATTCTTTCTTGTGTGTCAGGATTTCTGTCTGGTCCCTGTCAGGAGATCATGGTCACCTTCATCATTCTGGAGTCTATGGCAGCATTAGGGAAATACAATCAGGTTGCACAACAGGAATTGTCTTCAGTTTCAAGCAAATGCCAGGTTAACACACATTGTATATTTATGAACCACAAAAGAAAGTGATGCTGAAGCATGCCGATGTCCAACAGACAAGGTGGACTTCCAAATAAATTATACTCTTTAGTTTTGAGTGGAAGTTTAAAACCGTAGTGGGTTCGGAAAGCTGACAGTGGTCTGGTCAAGAATGATGCAGATTGAGAAAGGCACTTACTAGAAGCAAAAAACCTGAGATCATTAGCTCTTCCAATGAAATCCAGATTGTTGGGAGAGATAGGGCTAGGGCATAGAAATCCCAGGAGATTTAGTTTCCATCCTATTCTCTGGTCACAGCTGCTACAATTTGAATTAGGACTTTTTTTCCAGATTCAGATCATTGACTTCCTTCCAGACTTCAAGCAATGTGATTTACTACCAGCTTGACTTTTACTCCTAATTGTATTGTTGTAGACACCTGCTTCCTTTTGCAGTTATTATTTGTCATTGTGTACTGTCCACCTTATTATTTGTCATTGTGTACGGTCCACCTTCTAAGCGAAAATTTCTAGTATACTGTTCAGACTTCCGGACACTGGCCAAGCTTAAACTATACTGTAATAAAATATCTCTATAATGGCCAATTGTCAGGCCGGCCGTCTGAGATGAAGGTGGTAATGGTCAGCAGAGCAAAGTGGAGTTCCAGGTATAGGTACTCCTAGCCCAGGGTGAGTGACCAAGCCACGAGGAATGGAATCTACTGCCAGATCTGGTATTGGAGCCTCCTCCATGGAAGGACAGACTGCGCTTCAGGTACATAGGGTTGTCCCCTGGAGATCAGGAGATCAAAAGGCAAGTCAGTTCAAGGGATTATCCAAAGCTGGATTTAAGGAGAAGAAGTCAGATCAAACTCTGAGGAATAATCTAGAAGCAAAGAATGCAGGAAACAGGAACCAGGAATTTAAGGAAGTCGGATGATCAGACAGTGGTGTGCTACCAAGGTCGTGGTTAAAGGTTAAAGTGGACCAAAACATTTTTTTACTATCCCTAGTTTTGGTCCTTGCCTGCGGGGCAACCTGAATTGGCATACCCCACTGTGTGAAACCCCCCAGGTCGCCCACTAAAACTCACCTTTCCCCGGTCCTACTCCACAGGCCTGGTCTCGCGTCAAATCAGCGCGCTCGACTGTGCTCGCAAAACAAATTGTCTAAGACTCCGTAGCAGCCGAGCCTGCCGATGCCCGCAAGCTCGTTACCCTTTACCGAGGCCTGCACTGGCCGTTTACAAATGCCTGGCTAAAGGTAGAGCAGGCAGTGACCGCTGCTCGCGCTTGTGCCGTTGGATCGGGGAGAAGGTGAGTTTCCTGGGCGACCTGGGGATTCTTACACAGTCGCTCTGGAGTCTGTTAGACTCTTGGAATGCTTTTAGTCCACTTTAAGTGTGCAGTAGGCCCCTGGGCAGAAAATCTTTAAAAACGATTCCCCACCATTTAAAATTAGTTTTTAGTCACTTACTTATTCTTTCCCCCACTGGGCTGCAATTATGTTTAGCACTCTAGGAGGGATAGGGCCAAACTAATATCTCCATACTATGTTTATTATAGGCACCTATAATTTAAACAGGGAAAGAGACACGTAGGATGCAGGGCTGTATTTACCATTAGGCAACCCTAGGCACGTGCCTAGGGTGGCAACCTGGAAGAGGGGAGGGCACTGCCCTTACTACTACAGTAAATAAAAGAAATTAAAACTCACATAACCAGAACATTAATGCCTCCTAACAAGCACCCCCTCCCCAGCCACAGATGGATGCAGAGTGTATTTGTGTGAAGGAGGGGTGCAATCGGTTGCACACAGGCCACAGCCTCCACTGGTTTGGTCCTGTGACTCATGTATGTCAGAATGCAGTAAAAGATGGAATATGCTTGCCTGCTTCTCTGCATTTCACCCTTTGTGCCCTCTAGCCCAGTGGTCCCCAACCTTTTTTTCACCGTGGACCGGTTCAGGATTTGGTAATTTTACCGCGGCCTGGTGGGGCACTGGGGGGGCTGACTGGGGGTGTGGCCTGTGGCCTCACCTGTGGCCGCTATTGAGATCACAGGCCTGCTGTGTTCGGGTGAGAGCTACGGAAGTGCTTCGGATCGGCGAGGGGTTTTGGGGGTGGGGTGGCTCGGGTCTGCCGCGACTGTCGCTTCTATTGTTGCAGCGTAGGGCTTCCTATACAAGCCGTGCGCGGTGATATCGTCTCATTGCGCGCGGCCTGTATAGAACTGCACTGCACTGAGTGCAGGTGGGTGCAGGGATGATGTTTGGAGCGATAGCCTCAGGGCCCGGTACCATTTGAGCCATGGACTGGTAGCGGTCCGCGGCCTGGGGGTTATGGACCACTGCTCTAGCCCATTGCACCCTTTCCCCTTACACACTTTTTTTATATGGACCGTGACCTAACTTAAAAAAAGGGGGCGCAAGCACTTAAAGTGCCTAGGGCACCATGAACCCCAAATACGGCCCTGGTAGGATGCCCGGTATATGACAGGTGATAAGGTGACAGGTGACAAGAGATGAAGAGTGATAAGTATAACTTATATAAGCTTAACATAGTTTCCCCTTTATTTTAGTTCTACAAAAGTTTGAACTGGTTGCAGAGGACCAGCTGATTGTTGGTAATGAAAATGTGGACTCTGCTCCGTCGACGCCATTTATAACCCAAAAGACGAGTCTATTGGAATGTATTCAGGGTGAGTATATCCATTTATATGATGCGTATTTCTCTATCGCATGGGCTATTGCACTGACAACATTCCCATGGCTGCAGATTGCGCTGAGGATGAATCTTGCGACTATGTCACAGTATCAGGAAATGGGACTGGCATCATTTGTGAGCAGTATATCGGGGAAGGATCCAATGTCATCTGTTCCAGCGACACTCAGGTGCGATCACATGTGAATATGATAAATGGTGAAGCTTGGCTTTACACTGAGGTTTTAAGGTTTAGGAAGATTTTTTTCTAGAGAGAATTACTAAAAATTGGATGTCCCACATTGGTTTATACACATTGAAACAATCAGATTGTTTACCTGTAGAGGGCCCATCCAAAGTAACAAAGCTGTGCATACAGGGGTGAAACATTAGGGGGTGTGGGGGGGGGGGGCGACCGCACCGGGACCCAGAAGGTCTGGGGGACCTCTTTATAGTTGCTCCTCTGCTTTATCATAATTGTGCTCCCTTGGCATTATATTGAGAAAGGAGACACCATTTATGTTTCAGTCTTTAGTTATCTAGCTGCATCCAACTTAAAGCGGTCCAAAACCCACAGAACTTGTGAAATACATTTGGCCAAAGCCCCTGCCAATACTCCCTTCTTAGGGTGTAGAACTAGAAATGGATATTTTCACTTTTCGAATTGTCCTGGAATACTGATTTTTTTGCTGTCCCTCAGTGTGCGATGGCAGGCGATCAGTCATTGTATAGGTACGGCAATTACATCATTGCCATACACAACAGTGGGAATGAATGGAGGAGGCGGAGCTTTACAGGTAAAACAGGCGCCATTATCTGGGATTAGAGTGATGTAGGAGCAGTAAAAATTGGCAAAAGTTAATCTTCATAGGGGGAGCAATTTAGGAGATGGTAGTTAAAAATGTGGGTTTTAGTCCGCTTTACATTGAGTTAGTACGAGTAAAAAGACAGTAAAACAGTTTACTGTATTAGTCAGGGCCTTGTGTCTCATTTAGTGTGTAAAAATGTTAAGGCCGATTCGGGAGCTCTGAATAGGCTGAAGAATTTTCTCTGGCACTTTTTTAGTCGTTGGCACCACAATATATATATATATATATATATATATATATATATATATATATATATATATATATAAATGTAAGTTTTGAGTTAGGGAATGTAAAGGCTAACTGTTAAAACCAATCACTTTGCTTACCTGCCATGCAGAGGTTTCATGCTGTTGTGCTGCTGAATAATGCTTTAGGTCTACCTACACCCCCTCCTCCAGGGCTTGCTCATTTTTGTGATGACCCCATCTTTTAAAGAGCAATAGGAAGCCCAAAGAAACACTTACCTGGTCTATGCTTCAGTAATGACTGGCCAGGCCATTTCCCAATGGGGTCCCAGTCTTTCGAAAACTCATTTGTTTTTGAACCTAAAAGTACAAGTGCCAAACTCTATGAAGACACATTGTAACAAACTGTCAAACTTCCTGTTTCAGTGTTTTCAAAAGGAATTTTACAAAAGCCTTTCTGGTCAGGGGCTTGCTGTTACCTCTGCTCCCTCTACCTGGGGTATGGGGGAGCCAAACCAAATTGGCAAATTTAGGCCAATTTGTTACAGGACCCTTGCTTTTCTTTACCTTACTGTGGTTTAATAACTACCAACTTGCCACCACTTTTTACCTTTCAGGTTCAGACCGCCCTGGGAAACTCTGCCGGCAACAACATGGAAGGACTCCGTTGTCAGTATAAAGTGAAACTAAAGACCATAGATAGGATCTCCGTGTACAGAAAAAAAGGTCAGACATTTATACACATCACATATTTAAAGTAGGCCCACACCCATTTGTGACAGGCCGGCCCAGACCTCATTGTGACAAACTCAGGGGGGGGCATGCATTTTGCTGGAGCACCCCCACGCATCGATCCCCGCAAATCCTTACCTTAACCGTGATCCTTGGCTGAAAAGCAACCCCTCTAGGCATCAAAAGGTGGAAATAACAGTTCCTGCTTTTAGGATTTCAAATAAATAAAAAGATAAAAAGTATACATATATATTTCTCTACTATGATGGGTAGTTGATCCCTACTGGGGTGTAGTTATGCAAAGCTATCATCGGGGACTAAGGGGTTTATTCATCAAGGGATAGCGGCAGGTAGTTCCTCGTAGCAACAGGTAGTACTGGACGTTACTTTTCTACTCTTTAAACAGGGTTTTCTTTTAAATTTTTTTTTTTTTTATGAAATCATAGTGTGTCATTTTTGAAAACTTTTTTGATTTTTTATATTTTTATGCAGAATTGTCATTACAGGTCTGGCATTAAAGTTTTAATGTCACAATGTTACAACAATGTCATTCCATATGTTTTCGCTTGGTTACTAGTGGATATAAGTTATAAAACAGACTTTATTCACACAGCGTCTGGCGCTATGGGCTACAGTGACCCAATTTTGAGCGCCGGCATTCTGTGAGTGTGGATTTTGATGAATATGGTGAGAGTCGGTCACACATTGAGGCTGATTCATTAATAGCGACAGATAGCGACTGTTGAGCGACTGTAGCGGTATTTTGACAGCGACCGCTAGTAGTCGCTGTGCTTGGCCATTGTTCGGTGGATGATAGCGACTCAGTCGGTGTGCCGTAATGTTGAATACAAGATGCTGAGTGGCTATTTGACAGGTTCGCTGTTGTATGGGAGCGCATGATAGCGACTGGACATAGCGACCGGCACCCACCATATTCATTAAAAAATCAGCCTTAAAAATTCCTAGCGCTGTGAAATGCATGTTTAAATCCCAGAGCGCAGTAGGCGATGTGTTAAAAGTAGTTTTTTAACCCCCAAACCACCCCAAAAAAAAATGGAATGATTTTGAAATAATATTCAAACCTGAATAGTTTAAAATCAGACCTGTAATATCAATTCTGCCAAAAAAAAAATTTTTTTTTAAATCCCCAAAAAATACATTTTGAAAGGAAGAGGTGTTCACAGATTTTTTTTTTTGGAAATGTAAAAAAAAAAATATATATATTAAAAAAGAATTATTAATTAAAATACATTCTGCCATTGAAATGCATTGGAGAGCGCCAGGTAGCGAGAGGTCATACCTGTCGCTGTTCAAGGATGTTCGCTGGCGCTGTGGTATGAGGCTGGGATAATGATGAATGAGTTGCTAGGTGGCGCTATCTCAGTCGCTAAGCAGTATCGGCTTGATAAATGTGTGATTGTGGAGGGGAGCCGGCGTTCTAGTTGCGGTACCTGGCTTTACTGGCCGCCTCCCCAGTCGCTATCTGTCGCTATTCCTTGATAAATAAGGCCCTGAGACGTCACTGCCGTTCGCTCCCTGCAAAGCTGTACTGGTGTTAGAACGCCCAACATACATCTCATTCATCAATGCCAGCCAGCGACTGAGACGCTCTATTACGGCGCCCGATAGCTGATGACAGCGTCTACTAGCGGTCGCTCTAAGCGCCGCTCATCTGCCGATACCTGCCACTAGTAATGAATAGCTGTACAGCTAGGCCTAGGGGAAAGCCCCCCGGGGAAATGAATTTAGCACTAAAAATAGAGGAAAACCCATGTGGGGGGGGGGGGGGGGGGAAGAAAAGTTTTAGTTAGTTGAAATGGGGTCCCCTAGAAATGTTCTAATTTGTTGTGGTAAGCACCCCACTTTATGTTTGAGGCATTTTCACATTTGAAGCTTTTTGTTGCATTTATAGAGTTTTTCATGCTATAGATGAAATATTACAGAAGCAGCGGGTTCTTACTGAGACTTCTTTTCCTGAGCAGGAGAAGAATTTCCCTCCACTGGCCACAAAGACTTCAAGCGCACCAACTTCGGCAATGCCCTGTCTGGGGTGTACAGCACCTTCCATTTTCCGGGAGGCAAAGCCAGCCTGACGGACGTGTATTATATGTGTCGCCAGATGTGTGGACAAGATGCCTGCTGTCATGGCTTTATTCTGAGCCAGATTCTGCTAAATAAAGGTAATCCCACAAAAACAGGCACACATATTAAATGAAAACAGATATAAATAATATAATATTCAAAATGCAATTAATTGATTTAAAAATAATTTGCTCAATGCTAAAATGTATTTTTAAATAAATGAAAAGACATACATTACATTACTAAAATATTCCAAATGCAATGAATTCGATACATTTTAAAAATATATTATTTAATGCTAAAACAATTTTTCAATTGAGCTGATTACATTGTAATAGCGGGGTGTGTAGCTGCTGTTCCAATGTAGCAGCGGTCATGCCTTCAGCTGTTATATTGTAAAAGCTGCCACGTGCTCTGTGAAGTATGGAGTATGGCTTATCTTTCATATAATATTGTCTTTCCTCATACAAAATCAGTGGCGCTAAGAGTTATAAAACTCATTCTGCTGCCCTTTTTTTCTCCACACTGTACAATGTAAAAAGCCGTCCAGCATCTCGCTGAGAAATGTAAAACTTGTTCTGCTGCCTGTTATTCCTTGCACTCTACAATGAAAAAAGCTAGCCATTATCCCGGCCATCAGATATGTGCTCCCCTCCAATGTAACAGTTGCCTCCTGCTGTTACATAGTAAAAACAGCCACGTGCTCTGTAAAGTCAGAGCAGGGGCATAGCCGGGGGGGGGGGGCAGGGGGGCAGCAGGTCAGGGGGGTGCCAAAGGGAGGCCTAAGCACAAGTGGGGGGGGGGGGGCAATTATGAATCTTTGCCCTGGGGGCCAGAAAGTCTAGCTACTCCTCTGAGTCAGAGTATGACTTCATCTATCTACCCACATATAATATTGTCTTAAAACCTCATACAGTCAGCAACCCTGAGAGTTATAAAACTTTTTCTGCTGCCTTTTTTTCCTCATACTGTACGATATAAAAGCTGGCTGGATCCACACCCTAAAAAGTTCATTTACCTTTTCTTAACTCCTGCTGTGTTTGGTTTACAATCAAAATGGCGTCCCATGGAGTTGAAGGCCGCCTGCAAAGGGAAAGAGCTAATGGGTTTTCTGCCGTTGTGCTTTGTGGGGTTATGCCTGTTGAATCCAGACAGCAGCCCATCTGGGGAAGGAAGCTCCAAAATGGGGGCAACCAGGAGAAAATCTGAGAGGCAGCGTTTCAGCTTTGAGTGGAGGCAGGAGCAAATGTAAGTGCTGACAATGATTCATAGAAACAGAAGGTTGACTGCAGAAGGAGGCCATACAGTCCATCTAGTCTGCCTTTATGTATATACTGTATGTTCTCTGTATCTTATGTGTATACTGTATGTTCTCTGTATCTTATGTGTATACTGTATGTTCTCTGTATCTTATGTGTATACAGTATGTTCTCTGTATCTTATGTGTATACTGTATGTTCTCTTTATCTTATGTATATACTGTATGTTCTCTGTATCTTATGTGTATACTGTATGTTCTCTTTATCTTATGTATATACTGTATGTTCTCTGTATCTTATGTGTATACTGTATGTTCTCTGTATCTTATGTGTATACAGTATGTTCTCTGTATCTTATGTGTATACTGTATGTTCTCTTTATCTTATGTATATACTGTATGTTCTCTGTATCTTATGTGTATACTGTATGTTCTCTGTATCTTATGTGTATACTGTATGTTCTCTGTATCTTATGTGTATACAGTATGTTCTCTGTATCTTATGTGTATACTGTATGTTCTCTGTATCTTATGTGTATACTGTATGTTCTCTGTATCTTATGTGTATACAGTATGTTCTCTGTATCTTATGTGTATACTGTATGTTCTCTTTATCTTATGTATATACTGTATGTTCTCTGTATCTTATGTATATACTGTATGTTCTCTTTATCTTATGTATATACTGTATGTTCTCTGTATCTTATGTGTATACAGTATGTTCTCTGTATCTTATGTGTATACTGTATGTTCTCTTTATCTTATGTATATACTGTATGTTCTCTGTATCTTATGTGTATACTGTATGTTCTCTGTATCTTATGTGTATACTGTATGTTCTCTGTATCTTATGTGTATACTGTATGTTCTCTGTATCTTATGTGTATACAGTATGTTCTCTGTATCTTATGTGTATACTGTATGTTCTCTTTATCTTATGTATATACTGTATGTTCTCTGTATCTTATGTGTATACTGTATGTTCTCTGTATCTTATGTATATACTGTATGTTCTCTGTATCTTATGTATATACTGTATGTTCTCTGTATCTTATGTGTATACTGTGTGTTCTCTGTATCTTATGTATATACTGTATGTTCTCTGTATCTTATGTGTATACTGTATGTTCTCTGTATCTTATGTGTATACTGTATGTTCTCTGTATCTTATGTGTATACTGTATGTTCTCTGTATCTTATGTGTATACAGTATGTTCTCTGTATCTTATGTGTATACTGTATGTTCTCTTTATCTTATGTATATACTGTATGTTCTCTGTATCTTATGTGTATACTGTATGTTCTCTGTATCTTATGTATATACTGTATGTTCTCTGTATCTTATGTGTATACTGTATGTCCTCTGTATCTTATGTGTATACTGTGTGTTCTCTGTATCTTATGTATATACTGTATGTTCTCTGTATCTTATGTGTATACTGTATGTTCTCTGTATCTTATGTATATACTGTATGTTCTCTGTATCTTATGTGTATACTGTATGTTCTCTTTATCTTATGTGTATACTGTATGTTCTCTGTATCTTATGTGTATACTGTATGTTCTCTTTATCTTATGTGTATACTGTATGTTCTCTGTATCTTATGTGTATACTGTATGTTCTCTGTATCTTATGTATATACTGCATGTTCTCTGTATCTTATGTGTATACTGTATATTCTCTGTATCTTATGTGTACACTGTATGTTCTCTGTATCTTATGTGTATACTGTATGTTCTCTGTATCTTATGTGTATACTGTATGTTCTCTTTATCTTAGAATAGATGGAGGCTTATCCCAGGCATGTTTAAATTCACTGACTGTTGATTTTTCAACTACCTCTGCTGGAAGTTTGTTCCCAGCATCTACTACTCTTTCTGTAAAATAATATTTTCTAACATTGCTCCTGATCTTCCCCCCGACTAGCTTCAGGTTGGGCCCCTTGTTCTATCAATAAGCTTCTTCTTAAAAACACTTCCCTCCTGAACCTTATTGAATCCTTTCACATATATAAAGGTCTCCATCATGTCCCCCCTCTCCCTTCTTTCCTCCAGACTGTACAAATTAAGTTCTTTAAGTCTCTCCTGATAAGTTTTAAGTTTAAGTCCTTCCACCATTTTTGTTGCCGGCCTTTGGACACGTTCTATTTGAATAATGTCCTTTTGCAGGTAAGGTCTCCAGAACTGCACACAGTATTCTAGCTGTGGCCTCACCAGGGCTCTATACAGCAGCATCACAACCTCCCTCTTCCTACTGGTGATGCCTCGAGCTATGCAGCCGAGCATCCTGCTTGCTTTTCCCACTGCCTGGCTACACTGTCCAATCATCTTGCAGCTATCAGTAATCAGTATCCCTAAATCTCTCTCCTCCGAGGTCCTGTATTCAGTATCATGCATGAAGATAGAACAAGGGTTTTCTTTCCAACTATACAAGGCTGGTGTTTCGGTTTAACTTTTATGCTATATTGTGCTTTTATTAGAGGGATTCCTAACACATTGATCTTGATTCAATAAAGGTAGAAAAAAAATTCTCATGGTAGTAAAAGATTCAATTCATGAGAAAAAAGCCTGAGAATTTCACTGTTACTGAATCACTAGATATAAAGACAATGAAAGTCAATGGCAGCTTTTAGTACAGTGTAGAAAGGAGTAAACAGTTCTCTGCTTTTCTTAGGAGTAAAAAAGTACCATTGACTTTCATTGTTTTCTCAGCTGGTGATTCAGTAACAGTGACATTCTCAGGCTTTTTTCTCATGAATTGAATTTTTTACTACCATGAGAATTTTTTTCTACCTTTATTGAATCGAGGTAATTGGATTCACCTGTCAACTGATTACATTGTAATAGCGGAGCACATAGTTGCTGCTCCAATGTAACAGAGACATGCCTCCTGCTGTTACATTGTAACACACTCTTTAATTGTAATCAGCTCACAGCTGACTGCAATGTGCTAGAACATCTGTAGCTCCAGTCATGCACCACCTTACTATTCTAAGTATGTCACACACCCCGCTTCAGATTTCCATAACACATGGGTAATACCACCTTAAGAGGCGTCTCCTGCAGAGATGATGCAAAGAAAAAAGCCCCTCCCTGCTCCACAAATACCTGGGACCTCCCACTCATTACCCAGTGTTCCATCTCTGCAAGACGGCGAGCAAGTCAGAAGATGATGTCTCCTCCTCGCTCAGGGGGAGTTAAGGTAGCCGGGGTTGCCCCCGGCCCATTTGTTTTATGCTTCCGCTCGGCTTTTTGTTTCCCTAGGGATCCCAGTTTTCTCTTGTGTATGCCTCCTCAGCTTAGGCTGCGGGCCGAGCGAGGGTATAGAAGCACCCACGGTGCTGAGGAGCTGCGCTCCCCCCCCGTGAGACCCTATTGGAGAGGGTAGGCGGCGGTCCGGGTTGGTGATCCCGGTTTGGGATGCCCCGTCCCTGAACATTATCCCGGGGGGGGGGGGGGGGGGGAGAGGGGGGGTCCCTCCTTAATTCCCTTAGGGGTTGGGGTTGTTTCTGGCCCTCCCTCCCCTTTTCCCTGTGTGTGTGTGTGTGTGTGTCAGTGTGCTTGTGCATGTTTTTTTCAACTTCACTTACTGGCGCAGCGCGGTGCACCTGCCTTGGCTTCAGGCGTGAGGTGAGTTACCTCACGCCTGTGCCTGACTGGGGGGGGGCGGGGCCGAGCGGCGGCGCGTTGCCGCGGCCCGACTGCCCATTGTCCCGGGGTTGCTCCCAGGGGGTGCCCCGCGTGGCGGGGGCACCCGCCTGGTGTTGCTTTCGGGCGCCGCGGCGCCGGCTTTTTCATGCTGGGAGCTCTGCTCCCTTGCCTTCCTCTCATGGCGGGGGGGGGCGGAGCCAACTCGCGGCGCGTCATCGCCGCGGCCCCGCCCCTCTCCTATCCAGCAGCGCTGTCGCGCTTTCCTGCATGTGTGATGAGCGGGGGGGAGGGCGAGCTGTTTCTGGCGGGCGCTGATCGCGCCCTTTTGCTCTGGCCACTCCTGCGCTCCCTCCTCCTCTCTGCTGCTCCTCTGAGGCCTTCCCGCACTTTCCAGGCTGGCTGCTCCTGGCATCTAACTGTGAGTGGCCCAGTGGGCCCTGCTTGGTTACTTTATTTATATTTAAAGGTGACATATTTCATGTGGGTCACTTATGTTTTTCAGGGCCGTCTGGGAAATCCTCTGCATCCGGGATTAGAGGGTCCTTCCCTGTCCTAAATTCCTGGGGTCCATTTTTATATCCTCCCACTCGGGACAATAAAAGGGGCATCCCGGGTTGCCTACTGGCGTAATTCCCTGGGTCTTAGCGACCACACAAAATCACCTTTATGGAGGCATCCCCTGATACGGGGGCGGGCACCCCTTCGGGGCATCCCAAGAAGTGCATATTGTGCGGTGTGTCCATCTCGGGGGACAATGTACTGCTATGTATTCCCTGTGCACAGCTTACTATTACCCGGCAGTCCGGATCCCAGGTCTCGGGATCAACACCGCCGGCCGAGTCATCTCCACCTCCCACCCTGACGCGGGCTACGTGCGTCGCGGTCGAGGGCAGGGATTTGCAGGCTGATATGTACGCCAGATTGGCAGCCCTGGAAAAGATTGTTTCCTCGTCGGCCGCCCGCAAGGCCCCGGCCAAGAGGAAACATTTGTCCCCGGCCCCGCCGGGGGATGACGGAGATGATAGTAATAATCTTGACTGGTCTGATTTTTCTGTCCCGGTGGACGGAGAGGTGTCCGATGGGTCAGAGGTTACTGACGATGAGTATTCTGCAGGTGCCGATGCCGAGCTTAGTGAGCTGGGAAGATCGGCGGACTCCCTTCAAGCTCTTGCCTTGATGTTGGAGGTTCTGAACATCTCTCCCCCTGCAACGGCTTCGCAGCAGGATGGTGAGCTGTTTGAGGAATCCAGGCCGCGCCTGGAATTTCCTACTCAGCGGCATTTTGACAAAATCATTGACAAGGAATGGGACAGGCCGGCCCGGCTCCCGGGTATCCCTCAAGGGTGGGATAGGAAATATCCCTTCCCTGCTGAGGTGGTCAAGCGCTGGGCATCCCCGCCCGAGGTCGACGCCCCGGTTTTGGGGTTGTCAAACTCCTCGGTCCTAATTAGGCCTGATTGTTCCACCCTCAAGGACGGGGAGGATAAGCGTATTGATCAGATGGCTTGCCATGGTTTTTATTAGCGTCGGGTCGGCCATGCGGCCCGTCTGTGCCTCTGAGCTTATGGTGTTGGCGGCCAGATCCTTGGTTAGGGAACTGCTGACGTCTTCCGGACTTCGTCCGGGGAGTAATGAGTTCCTTAGTCTCAAACGCTGTGAGCTGTTTTTATCCTTTGTATTGACAGCCCTGGATGACACCTTAATGATGTGTGGTAGAACGCCGGCCTTACTGGTGACTATTCGGCGGTCAGTATGGCTGCGCCAGTGGGCGGCAGATTTTATGTCCGAGAAGTCTCTGACGGCTCTACCCTTCGTGGGGTTGAGGCTCTTTGGTGAGACTTTGGACTCAGTCACCCAGGGCGGTAGGCTACCGCAGCGCAAGAAGCAGCGTCGCTCCTTTCGGGGGGCGACCTCTACTGCCCCTTCCTTTCGTGGGGCCGGATCTGGGAGAGGATCTACATTTCGTTCCTCCAGAAGTGACTCGGGGAGCAGGGGCAGAGGACGTGCCCGCTCTGGATACAATTGGGGCTCCAAGCCCAAGCCGGCTATCAAGCCGGCTCAGCAATGAGGGGGCGCCCTCACCCTTGCGGGTGGGGGGACGGCTCAAGCACTTCTCCCAGGTTTGGGATCAAGAAGCCTCGGACAGGTGGATTCGGGAAGTTGTGTCTTCCGGTTACAAGCTAGAGTTCGAGCTCCGCCCCCCCTCCAGATTCCTAAGGTCTCGGATGCCTTCAGAGCCCCTGGCGGCTCAGGGGCTCAGGGGCTCATGGGGGCAGTACAGAGTCTTTTGGACATGGATGTCATTCGTCCCGTGCCTCCCTCGGAGCAGGGCAAGGGCTTCTATTCCAATCTGTTCACGGTTCCCAAGAAGGACGGGTCGATCCGTCCTATCCTGGACCTCAAGCTCCTCAACAAGTTTGTCAGGCCGCGCAAATTCCGCATGGAGACCTTGCGCTCGGCCATTCAATCTCTCCGTCAGGGAGATTTTCTGACGTCCATAGATATCAAGGATGCTTATCTACACATTCCGATTTTTCCTGCACACCAGAGGTTCCTCAGGTTTGCAGTGGAGGATCGTCACTTTCAGTTTGTGGCTCCTCCTTTCGGCCTCACCTCGGCACCTCGGGTGTTCGCCAAGGTGCTGGCGGGGGTGATGGCACTGCTCAGAGTCCAGGGCATTCGCATTGTGCCCTACCTGGACGATCTGCTGATCATGGCGGAGTCCTTCGGTCAGGCGACATTGGACACCGGTGTGGTGGGGGCCACTCTGGAGAGGTTCGGTTGGGTGATCAATCACCCCAAGTCTTCCCTTTGTCCATCCAGGATTGTGACGTTTCTGGGGATGTCTCTGGACACCTCGCAGGCCAGGGTCTTTCTGCCCCAGGCCAAGATAATTTTGATCCAGGAGTTAGTGCGGCTACTCTTGTCAGCTCCTCACCCGTCCATCCGGGTGGGGATGAGGCTGGTGGGATTGATGGTGGCCTCATTCGAGGCAGTTCCCTTTGCACAATTCCATACGAGGACGCTTCAACTTCATCTGCTGAAGGTTTGGGACAAGTCGCCACTGTCGTGGGACCGGTCCTTCCGGTTGACCCCTCAAGTTCGTCGATCCCTACAATGGTGGATGGGGTCTGTCAATCTGTTGAAGGGCAAATCCTTCCTGGCCCCGTGCTGGGAATCGGTCACCACGGATGCCAGTCTATCGGGCTGGGGGGGTGTTTGGAAGGATTGCCAGTTTCAGGGGCTATGAAGTCCGCAGGAGGCTCACGAGCCCATCAACATTCTGGAATTGAGAGCCATCAGGTTGGTTCTGTTTCGCTTGACTCATCAGTTGCGGGGCCGGCCGGTTCAGGTCCGGTCGGACAACAGGACGGTGGTTGCTTACATCAATCACCAAGGGGGGACTCGCAGCAGGAGTGCCCTCAGGGAGGTGTCTTTGATTCTGGACTGGGCGGAGACCCACGTCCCGTGTATCTCAGCAGTCTGCATTCCGGGAGTGGAAAATACGGAGGCGGACTTGCTGAGCAGGGCCTTCTCTCGTCAGGGGGAGTGGTCCCTCAGTCCCAAGGTTTTTCGTCTGATTTGTCTCAGGTGGGGGTCCCCAGTGGTGGACCTCTTTGCCTCTCGCCACATTCACAAGCTTCCAGTCTTTGTGTCGCTCTCGCAGGATCCTCTGGCTCTGGCAGTGGATGCCATGTCTCTGAACTGGGGGGATCTGGGCCTACTTTACCTGTTCCCTCCGTTCCCGCTGCTGGCCAGGGTGGTGCGCAAACTGGCGTTGGAAGGTGCATCTGCGATCCTGGTGGCCCCGAGGTGGCCAAGGCGCGTTTGGTTCGCAGATCTAGTAAGGCTGGCAAAAGACCAGTTTGTGTTGCCGCTATGTCCGGACCTGCTCACTCAGGGTCGGCTGCGTCATCCCATTTTACAATCGCTTGCTTTGACGGCGTGGCTGCTGAGTCCACAATCTTGAAAGAGGAAGGTCTTTCTGATGCTGTTATTCAGACGCTTGTCAGTGCCAGGAAGCGGTCTTCCTCAACTATTTATTATAGGGCCTGGAAGTCCTATATTGACTGGTGTGAGGGTAGGTCCTTTTCTTGCCGGGAGTTCTCTGTTCCCAGGCTCTTGGAGTTTCTTCAACATGGTTTGGATCTGGGGCTCCAGATTAGTACCTTAAAGGGGCAGGTTTCTGCCCTGGCGGTTTTCTTTCAAAAGTCCTTTGCGCTTCATCCCTTGGTCAAGACATTCTTCCAGGGAGTTATGCACGTACGGCCTCCTAGGAAGCCTTTTGTTCCGGTGTGGGATTTGAATTTGGTTCTTTCGGCTCTTCAGGGGTCTCCGTTTGAGCCCTTGCATGAGGCTGCCTTGTCGTCCCTTACTCAGAAGGTGGCTTTTTTGGTGGCCATTACTTCTGTGAGACGTGTTTCTGAGTTGGCTGCTTTATCCATTAAAGCTCCGTATTTTGAAAGGCATCGGGATATGGTTGTTTTTCGTTTCAAGCCAGATTTCCTTCCTAAGGTTGTTTCGGCTTTCCATTTGAATCAGGACATTGTTCTGCCCTCTCTTTGTCCCAATCCTAGGAATGAGAAGGAGAGGGCGTTGCATTCTTTGGACGTTGTCCGCGCTGTGAAATATTACCTGGGGGCTACGTCTTCCTTTCGTAAGACGGATGCTTTCTTTGTGGTGCCCTCCGGGCCTAGGAAGGGTTTGGCTCCTGCCAAATCTTCTATCAGTAAATGGATTCGTCAGGCCGTTTTCGGGGCCTATTCTGCCAAGGGGAAGAGTCCCCCTTTTCGTGTTACTGCTCATTCTACTCGTGCTCTTGGAGCGTCCTGGGCTTTCCAGCACCAGGCCTCTGTTGAGCAGGTTTGTAAGGCCGCTACTTGGTCTTCTGTTCACACTTTTTCCAAGTTTTACAAGGTTGATGTTCGGGCCTCAGCGGATGCTGGTTTTGGCTGCCTGGTTTTACAAACTGTTGTGGCATAGGTTGTGCCTTGTTACCTTGTTTTGGATTCCCGCCCTTTTATGGACACTGCTGTTGGATGTCCCATGTGTTATGGATATCTGAAGCGGGGTGTGTGACATACTTAGAATAATACCATTTTGTGAAATACTCACCTGTAAAATGGGTATTATAAGTATGTCACACACCCCGCTTCACCCGCCCTTGTTTGGTACTCTGGATACTCTGTATACGGCATTTTGCGTGGTTCTTGGTTTTATTGTTGCCTCTTCCTGGTCCCTTGCTTACTGCTTCTGTATACTGGGTAATGAGTGGGAGGTCCCAGGTATTTGTGGAGCAGGGAGGGGCTTTTTTCTTTGCATCATCTCTGCAGGAGACGCCTCTTAAGGTGGTATTACCCATGTGTTATGGAAATCTGAAGCGGGGTGTGTGACATACTTATAATACCCATTTTACAGGTGAGTATTTCACAAAATGGTATTTCCTTGAGGTCCATGTTAACTTAGGACCTTAATCATGAAGGGATAGCGACAGGTAGTGCCTTGTAGGTAGCGACAGGTAGCGGCAGGTGAACGCCGTCCACGGCACGCAATTCCACATTTATGAAGCCAATTCTGGTGAGCGACTTGAACAGCGCCATGTAGCGTCTGATTCATCATTATTTCAGGCTCAGCGTAGAGCGCCAGCGTTCGGCCTTGCAGAGCGCCACGTCTTACCTGTCGCTATCTGTCACTCTCCCATACATTTCAATGGACGTTCCTTTTCTTCTCTTTAAACCGGGTTTTATTTATTTTTATTTTTTATTATCAAATATTTGTGTCACCTCTCCTGGCCTAGAAAAAGTCATTTTTGCAAACTTTTTTGATTTGTAATATTTTTATGCAGAATTGTCATTACAGGTCTGGTATTAAAGTGTTATTGTCACAGTGATATAACAATGTCATTTCATATGTTTTCGCTTTGTTACTAGTGGATATGCGTTCAAAAAACAGACTTTAATCACACAACTTCAGGCGCTCTGGGCTACAGCAACCAAATTTTGAGCGCCGGCGCTGTGTGAAGCTGTTTTTTTTGATGAATTTGCTTTGAATCACTCGCTACCATTCGCTCCCATATAGCGCTGTACTGGTGTTAGAGCGACTCACACATCATATTCATCAATGCCGGCTATGTTACTACAGCGGCTGAGGCGCTGTGTAATAGCGACTCACGGCCGATCAGAGCGACCACTAGAGGTTGCTCTTAGCGCCGCTGTACAGACGCTCATCGGCTTTTACCTGGCGCTAGTAAGGAATCAGCCTGTAAGACAAACAGTTTATTCTGATTGGATGGGAGGAGGGTTATAGTCATTCAAAGACCACAGTAATGAAGAACAATTTGTTCTGCTGATCTTAGGGGGATTTTGCTCCATAGCAATTAACACCCTGCGCCCCACATTTTAATATCGATGTTGGATGGGGGGTTTCTATGAACGATGTATATCATCTGCTCTCCTTATGGTATATTGCGGAATATCTATTGATCTGGGAGCATTGGCAGGATACGGGAACATTCTCCGACCCTTTTGAAGTAGATGAAAATACTGAACTAATTAAACCAAACTTAGGTTCTGAATAATCAGTTAACACATTGTGGAGGCACATGGGGTTCATATGAGTTAGCTCACAATAGGCAATCCATAATGTGGCCACACCAGCTCCATACAGTGATGGGCTGGGGCCAATATTTTTATTATGTATTTTAAACAATACAAGACAAATATCACGGTCCATATAACCATCCCACGCAGGGGAGGCAGAAGAGATGACGATCTTAGTAAACAAAATTACAGTTCAGACTAATTTGCGTGCATGTGTATAATAACATTTCCTGAGAAGATAAATAATAAAATATAGCAAAAAAAAAAAACACAAGTGCAATTGGTATAATTTCTTTCAATACTATTTAAAGTGGACCAAAACCCAGGATTTTCACTATCCTGGGTGTTGGTCCACTTCAGCGGGGAATCCGAGATCAGGATGCCCCGCTGTGTGAAACCCCCCCCAAAAGCCCCAAAAAAACTTACCTTTGTGGCGATGGACAAGCGACGGATAAGCCGCCGCCTCCCGCGCGTCCCTCTTACGGGGCGCGCCCCCACGCCGGCCATTCACAAATGGCCGGCACGGGCGCGCGCACTGCTAGAGGGGCGCGCGGGAGGCGGCTGATTCGTCGCCGCAAAGGTAAGGTTTTTTTGGGGCTTTGGGGGGGAGGGGTCCCACACCGCGGGACATCCCGATCTCGGATGCCCCACGGTGAGGGAAGTGATCGGCCCGGGAATCTTATAAATTCCTGGGCCGATCACCCCTGGGTATTGGTCCACTTTAAAGTGGATCAACACCTAGGATTTTGACTATCCTGGGTTTTGGTCCACTTCGGTGGGGCACCCTGTGTGAAACCCCCCAGAAAGCCGCAGAAACTCACCTGTCCCCGCTCCCACGTGACAGCTGCAGCCAATCCCCGCCGGACAAGCGAGGTCCGTAGCCGGACAAGCGAGCGTGCCCGCCGCGGCGGCGGCTCGCGCATGCGCCGCTGGAACGAGGAGCAGGTAGGGATTTCGGGGCTTTCTGGGGGGTTTTACACAGCAGGGCACCCCCGATCGGGGTGCCCCGCAGGCCCGATGCTGATCGGCCGGGAATCTTATAGATTCCAGGGCCGATCAGCATCGGGTGTTGTTCCACTTTAATGGCCATATAGGTTGTGTACCTATCGGCACGTGGAGAGTGCCCCAATCCTAGGCACTCTTATTACATGATCTTTATTATTTGCATTTCGGGATGTGTTTTAGACCATGAATTGTATCTAAGTGCAGGAGTAAAGATGAAGGAGTTAGGGACGAGAGTTGTCAGATGAAAGGGAGAAGAAATGAGACTAGGGAGCTTAGGGGGGAAGGTGGTAAGAGGAAAGGGGGGGCCGGGGGAGTCTTCAACCCCCGCGTTCCACCCTCCACCACACACAATTAGTTCAGTGCTTTCAATGGTTCGCCGGGCCAAGCTGACACCCCCGAAATGGGGGTAAATTGCTTCTTCCATGCCATAGTAATGGTCTTTTTTGGCAGCAAGGAGCAGGTATACAAACTGTTTATTTTGCTTGCTTGTAAGTTCTGGAGGCCTACAGTGCAGAAGGGAACCCGTAATCAGCCCTGGATTTTACCCCAGCCCTAGACATCCCTGCTGAGGCCCCCAACCATGATGCCAGCGCTATAGCATTAGAGCTGGGGTTTCTTGGCTTGTGGGTACAGGGGGCTGAGAGGGAGACTAAGGGGGACAGGAATTGAATGTGGGTGTTAAAAGCAGCAGCCCAACTGGCCCCAAAGCAATGCGGCCCACCGGGCATTTTCCTGGGGCTCCATGTGGCCATTCCATCCCTGTCTCTAGATTTGTAGTGATGGATATCTGCATTGCCCTGTGTAAGGGTGAAAAGCCTTGTTTCCCATGTGCAAACACATTTCCTGATGGCTTCTTCTGGCATCTCTAAGCATTCCATGATCATACACACACCACATGGCCAAACGTAGACAACCAAGTGATTTTATGTAGCGGACCTTCACCCTGAATAAGAGCCAATCGTATATGTTTTCCCCACCCTGTACATACAGATTGCCCACATTTAAAATCATCCTACCTGCACCTGTTGCGTTTTTTTTTTACCTTTTAACTTCCAAGATGGCGGTCCATGGAGTCTCAGGCTGCATGCAGACAGGAAGGGTCTTCTGACTTTGCAGCTCTGCATTCTGGGATTGCTGTCCTTTTCCTGACCTCAGCTCTGCTCTGTCTGTGCAAAGCAAAGCTATAAACCCCGCCCCCAGCACTTTTCACCCCTCGCCCAGCAGGGTAAATGATGCCGAAGGTCCAGTTTAAAGTGGACTAAAACCCAGCTTGATCGTCCCGGGAATCTATAAGATTCCCAGGTCGATCGATTCCCTCCCCCAGGGGAATCGAAAATCGGGATGCCCCACTGTGCGAAACCCCCCAGGTCACCCCGTTCACTTACTTGGTTCCCGGTCCAACGGCACATGCGTGGGCCGTGGCCGCATCCTGCTATCCCTCTAGCAGGGCACATCAGGCATTTGTGAATGGCCAGCGCGGGCACGCTACCTGTTAGAGGGAAGCGGGGATGCCCGCTGGCCTTAGACGCCGTCTTAGATGGCGCTACGTCAGCAGCTCCGAGCGCGCTGATTGGACAAGTGGCCGCGCATGTGCCATAGGACCAGAAAGAGTTTTTTCGGGCGATCTGGGGGGTTTCACACAGATTTTGACTATCCTGGGTTTTGGTCCACTTTAACTATTTAATGGCCAGTACTAGGGATGAGCGAATCGATCCGGACGAACCCGGATTCGATCCGAATTTCAGGAAAAATTCGATTCGGATCGAATCCGAATTTCCCCGCGATTCGATCACTCGAAGTTTTCCTTTAACATCCATTCATTTACATTACAGGCATTCTAAGATGGCGGGCGGGACATGTCTGGACATGTATCCCGCGCCAGTGCAAGCTGGGGCAGTCACATGCAGCCTATCAGCAGCCAGCAAGCCCGGTGACGTCACACAGCGGTATTTAACGGCGGCCATCTTGCTTTTCCTCATTTCTCTATTGCATTCGTGACAGACAGACAGAACGCTGTGTAGCTGAGGCAGTTAGACAGGCTGGAGACAGGGACAGACAGGGACAGGCTGGAGACAGGCAGGAGACAGGCAGGAGACAGACAGGAGACAGACAGAAAGCCAGGGAAAGGTAGGAAAAACGGAGCTGGCTGACAGGGAGATTTTTTTTTTTTCATCCAGCCTTTGTTAGCGTTTTCAGGCTGCTTATAGTAACTAACTGTGCATATATACTGAACTGATCTTAAGTCTGCTGTGAGGCATCCCATTCTGTGACTAAAGCAGCCTCTGTTTAAGACCATATAAGCATTTGCTCTTATCATATTTGAAATTAGGCCTGATAAAGACACTTTTGCTGGCCAAAGCACTACTGTACCCTGCCAGCTCGATTCCTGCCCGGGGCATCCCATTCTGTGACTAAAGCAGCCTCTGTTTAAGACCATATAAGCATTTGCTCTTATCATATTTGAAATTAGGCCTGATAAAGACACTTTTGCTGGCCAAAGCACTACTGTACCCTGCCAGCTCGATTCCTGCCCGGGGCATCCCATTCTGTGACTACAGCAGCCTCTGTTTAAGACCATATAAGCATTTGCTCTTATCATATTTGAAATTAGCCTGATAAAGACACTTTTGCTGGCCAAAGCACTACTGTACCCTGCCAGCTCGATTCCTGCCCGGGGCATCCCATTCTGTGACTAAAGCAGCCTCTGTTTAAGACCATATAAGCATTTGCTCTTATCATATTTGAAATTAGGCCTGATAAAGACACTTTTGCTGGCCAAAGCACTACTGTACCCTGCCAGCTCGATTCCTGCCCGGGGCATCCCATTCTGTGACTAAAGCAGCCTCTGTTTAAGACCATATAAGCATTTGCTCTTATCATATTTGAAATTAGGCCTGATAAAGACACTTTTGCTGGCCAAAGCACTACTGGACCCTGCCAGGTGCACTCCTATTTGGGGCATCCCATTCTGTGACTACAGCAGCCTCTGTTTAAGACCATATAAGCATTTGCTCTTATCATATTTGAAATTAGGCCTGATAAAGACACTTTTGCTGGCCAAAGCCCTACTGTACCCTGCCAGCTCGATTCCTGCCCGGGGCATCCCATTCTGTGACTACAGCAGCCTCTGTTTAAGACCATATAAGCATTTGCTCTTATCATATTTGAAATTAGGCCTGATAAAGACACTTTTGCTGGCCAAAGCACTACTGTACCCTGCCAGCTCGATTCCTGCCCGGGGCATCCCATTCTGTGACTAAAGCAGCCTCTGTTTAAGACCATATAAGCATTTGCTCTTATCATATTTGAAATTAGGCCTGATAAAGACACTTTTGCTGGCCAAAGCACTACTGTACCCTGCCAGCTCGATTCCTGCCCGGGGCATCCCATTCTGTGACTAAAGCAGCCTCTGTTTAAGACCATATAAGCATTTGCTCTTATCATATTTGAAATTAGGCCTGATAAAGACACTTTTGCTGGCCAAAGCACTACTGTACCCTGCCAGCTCGATTCCTGCCCGGGGCATCCCATTCTGTGACTAAAGCAGCCTCTGTTTAAGACCATATAAGCATTTGCTCTTATCATATTTGAAATTAGGCCTGATAAAGACACTTTTGCTGGCCAAAGCACTACTGTACCCTGCCAGCTCGATTCCTGCCCGGGGCATCCCATTCTGTGACTACAGCAGCCTCTGTTTAAGACCATATAAGCATTTGCTCTTATCATATTTGAAATTAGGCCTGATAAAGACACTTTTGCTGGCCAAAGCACTACTGTACCCTGCCAGCTCGATTCCTGCCCGGGGCATCCCATTCTGTGACTAAAGCAGCCTCTGTTTAAGACCATATAAGCATTTGCTCTTATCATATTTGAAATTAGGCCTGATAAAGACACTTTTGCTGGCCAAAGCACTACTGTACCCTGCCAGCTCGATTCCTGCCCGGGGCATCCCATTCTGTGACTACAGCAGCCTCTGTTTAAGACCATATAAGCATTTGCTCTTATCATATTTGAAATTAGGCCTGATAAAGACACTTTTGCTGGCCAAAGCACTACTGTACCCTGCCAGCTCGATTCCTGCCCGGGGCATCCCATTCTGTGACTAAAGCAGCCTCTGTTTAAGACCATATAAGCATTTGCTCTTATCATATTTGAAATTAGGCCTGACAAAGACATTTTTGCTGGCCAAAGCCCTACTGGCACTACTGTACCCTGCCAGCTCGATTCCTGCCCGGGGCATCCCATTCTGTGACTAAAGCAGCCTCTGTTTAAGACCATATAAGCATTTGCTCTTATCATATTTGAAATTAGGCCTGATAAAGACACTTTTGCTGGCCAAAGCACTACTGTACCCTGCCAGCTCGATTCCTGCCCGGGGCATCCCATTCTGTGACTACAGCAGCCTCTGTTTAAGACCATATAAGCATTTGCTCTTATCATATTTGAAATTAGGCCTGATAAAGACACTTTTGCTGGCCAAAGCACTACTGTACCCTGCCAGCTCGATTCCTGCCCGGGGCATCCCATTCTGTGACTACAGCAGCCTCTGTTTAAGACCATATAAGCATTTGCTCTTATCATATTTGAAATTAGGCCTGATAAAGACACTTTTGCTGGCCAAAGCACTACTGTACCCTGCCAGCTCGATTCCTGCCCGGGGCATCCCATTCTGTGACTAAAGCAGCCTCTGTTTAAGACCATATAAGCATTTGCTCTTATCATATTTGAAATTAGGCCTGATAAAGACACTTTTGCTGGCCAAAGCCCTACTGTACCCTGCCAGCTCGATTCCTGCCCGGGGCATCCCATTCTGTGACTACAGCAGCCTCTGTTTAAGACCATATAAGCATTTGCTCTTATCATATTTGAAATTAGGCCTGATAAAGACACTTTTGCTGGCCAAAGCACTACTGTACCCTGCCAGCTCGATTCCTGCCCGGGGCATCCCATTCTGTGACTAAAGCAGCCTCTGTTTAAGACCATATAAGCATTTGCTCTTATCATATTTGAAATTAGGCCTGATAAAGACACTTTTGCTGGCCAAAGCACTACTGTACCCTGCCAGCTCGATTCCTGCCCGGGGCATCCCATTCTGTGACTAAAGCAGCCTCTGTTTAAGACCATATAAGCATTTGCTCTTATCATATTTGAAATTAGGCCTGATAAAGACACTTTTGCTGGCCAAAGCACTACTGTACCCTGCCAGCTCGATTCCTGCCCGGGGCATCCCATTCTGTGACTAAAGCAGCCTCTGTTTAAGACCATATAAGCATTTGCTCTTATCATATTTGAAATTAGGCCTGATAAAGACACTTTTGCTGGCCAAAGCACTACTGTACCCTGCCAGCTCGATTCCTGCCCGGGGCATCCCATTCTGTGACTACAGCAGCCTCTGTTTAAGACCATATAAGCATTTGCTCTTATCATATTTGAAATTAGGCCTGATAAAGACACTTTTGCTGGCCAAAGCACTACTGTACCCTGCCAGCTCGATTCCTGCCCGGGGCATCCCATTCTGTGACTAAAGCAGCCTCTGTTTAAGACCATATAAGCATTTGCTCTTATTATATTTATATTATAAGACACTTTTGCTGGGCATAGGCTTACTGCTGCCTGCCAGGTGCACTTCTGTTGAGGCATCCCATTCTGTAACATAGCATACCCCTCTTTATTTACACTAAGCAGCTCTCTTATTTACACTAAGCAGGCCTGTTGGAGGCTGAGTGTTACTGCTCACTTTTGGTGTGCATTATATTCTGTTTCATATAGACCCACCGCTGCCCGGGGTTTTTTTAAATATCACCTACTACCACGCCAGTTAGACTATGTCGGGCAGACAAGTGCCTGGAAGTAAAAAAAGAGGAGTGGCAGAGGCCAAGATTCCGCAGGCAGAGCTCGCATCAGACTGGGGGCCAGTAGCAGCAGGAGTCACGCTGAGAGACCTAATCTGCCAGTATCTGCTAGCGGTCGGGTCTCCACCAGTAACGCATCTGCCGTGGTAGATTGGTTGACGCGCTCATCAACAACATCATCACAACTTACGTCTGAGACCCCCAGTCTAGGGTCGGTAGGTTCCTCTGACACAACCCTGAGTTGGCATGCCCCGAGAGCAGTCCCTGTCCTCCCATTGCCTCTGGCCTACGCCGTTCCCTCCCCCAGCGACGTATCCTATGCTTTGGGTTCAGCTCCACTCTTTAGTGAGGAGGACCATCAGATAGAGGACAGTCAGCAGCTACTGCCCAGCCAAGAAATGGAGGTGGCTTCTTTAGCTAGGCAGACAAATAGTGATGTGGACAGTGTCGTGGGTGCTGCGAGCGTTCCAGCTCCTGCGCCAGACACTGTTGACGAATCCACGAACATCAGTGACGTACAGCCACAACCCGGTGATGATGATGATGATGACGATGAAGCCGATCGCACTTGGGAGCCGGGTGATGAAGGGGCTTCATCGTCATCATCAGGAGAAGAGGGGTGCAGGTTGCCCCGGAGTCAGCAGCTGAGGCAGCAAGGTGGTAGCAGTCAGCATGGGGGCACAATTCCAAAGGCTGGAGCCGGCCGGGGCCGGGGCCGGGGTAGAGCACCTGCTGTGCGGCAGTCTACCTTATCGGGAGGTAGTGGAGCAGGGGTTCCTGGAGTTGGCAACAGCAGCAGTGAATCAGTGAGGCCAGGGGGTGGGAAAAGTAGCTACTCGGCAGTGTGGCAGTTTTTCCTGAGGCATCCGCAGGAGGGTAACATGGCCACATGCAAGATATGTAGGCAAAAGGTGAAGCGTGGCCAGGGTCCAAATGTTGGCACCACGGCCCTGCGTCAACATATGATGCGTCACCATAAAACGACCTGGGAGAACCGAGGCTCCCAAGGGGTGGTCCAGTCTGCTTCCTCACCAAGTGAGCTCCCAATTTCTGCCAGCCAAGGCTCCAGCACCTCAGCCGAAGGCAGCTGTGCGTCATACCCATCCTCTGTCGCTCCTGCTCCTCCTCCTCCAAGTCATGCATCCCGCCAGCAATCCATCAGCGAAGCCATGTCCAAGAGACAGCAGTATGCGCCCACTCATCCTACGGCGCAGAAGCTGAATGTGCTCCTGTCCAAGTTGCTGGTGCTGCAGTCGCTCCCTTTTCAGGTGGTGGAATCTGCACCTTTCAGAGAACTGATGGCTTGTGCCGAGCCGAGGTGGAGAGTCCCAAGCCGTCATTTCTTTGCCAAGAAGGCAGTACCAGCGCTGCACACTTTTGTTGAACAGAAGGTGGGCCAGTCCTTGAGCCTGTCGGTGTGTAGCAAAATACATGGCAGCGCCGACATCTGGAGCTGTAACTACGGTCAGGGGCAGTACATGTCGTTTACGGCCCACTGGGTGAATGTGGTCCCTTTGCAGCAGCAACTTGGACAGGTCACGCCGCTTCGGCCTCCGCGCTCTCTGCCCATTGGGCCTGTGACACCGTGCGACTCGGCCTCCTCATCCTCCGCCATCTCCTCACCCTCCACTGTAGGCTCAAGTCTCAGTGCCCCTCCAGTCTACCATGTGTGCAGGGCACGGAGGTGTCACGCAGTGCTTCACATGGTTTGTCTTGGCGAACGGAGTCACACAGGGGAGGAACTGCTTAAATGTATTCATCAGGAAATCCAAACATGGCTTACTCCGAGAAAACTTAAAATGGGAATCATGGTTACCGACAATGGGAAGAACATTTTGTCTGCGCTGCGCCAAGGAAGCCTGACCCATGCCCCCTGCATGGCTCACGTCTTCAATCTGGTTGTCAAGCGGTTTCTGAAGTGTTCCCCCCATCTGCAGGACATCCTAACAACTTCACGGAAACTTTGCATGCACTTCAGCCACTCCTACACTGCCAAACACACCCTTCTTGAGCTACAGCGTCAGAATGGTATCCCCCAACATAGTCTGATTTGCGATGTTTCCACCCGTTGGAATTCCACCCTTCACATGTTGGACCGATTATATGAACAGAGAAAAGCCATCACGGATTTCCTGATGATCCAAGCAGATAGGGGGACTCCCCTGTGTAACTTCAATGTCAACCAGTGGCAGCTCATACGTGACACCTGCCGTTTGCTCAGGCCCTTTGAGGAAGCCACTTTATTTGTCAGTCGGCAGGATTACGGGATGAACGACGTGATTCCACTGCTTCATGTACTACAGCACATGTTGGAAACCATGGCTGGTCAGGGCACTGGAGACATGGCGTTTACATCTTACGGCCACATGAACCCCCTTGGAGCTGAACTGGAGGAGGAGGAGGAGGAAGAGGAGGAGGAGGAGTTGCCCAGCGAAACACAGTTTAGGCTTGGCGAAATGGCTGGTTTATCTAGTCAGCGGACAGGAGAGGAGGAGCAGGAGCAGCCAGAGGAGCTAGAGGTTTTTGAGGAAGGAGAGACAGAGGACCCGGGCACACCGTGGCAGTATGCAGTGGAGATGGAGACAGGTAGTCCATCCGAGTCACTTGCGCAAATGGCACGAAGCATGCTCACGTGCTTGCGTAGTGACCCCAGAATTGTTTCCATCTGTCGGCGGGATGACTTCTGGCTGTCCACCTTATTGGACCCTCGCTTCCGGCACAAAATGGGGGCATTTTTTAAACCCACCGAGAGGGAGGACAAACTCAACTACTACAAAGACATTCTACGTAGGCAGTTGGCCGATGCCTATCTGCGCCATGGTCCATACTCTCGCAGGTCTGACTCGAGGGGACCTCTGCGCTCACCTTCCACTGCCATGGCCGCTGGGGGGGTTGGCAGCAGCAGCAGCAGAAGCTCCATCAGCAGCAGCAGCCTCAGTCTTCAGTCGCTAATGAGTAGCTTTCTACACCCGCATAGTGAGGCTACTCATGAGCAGCAGGAAGACCTGGAGCAGGACCTGAACCAGCAGGTCATGTCATACTTTGACATGACCATGCCAACACACCTTGAGGATCTGCTGGACTTCTGGGCAGCCAAACTTGATTTGTGGCCGCAACTAGCAGAGTTTGCCCTGGAAAAGCTGTCCTGCCCGGCAAGTAGCGTGCCATCTGAGCGGGTGTTTAGTGCGGCGGGGGCCATAGTTACGGCGAGGAGAACTCGTCTGTCAACTAAAAATGTGGAGAGACTCACCTTTGTCAAAATGAATCAGGGATGGATCAGCCAGGATTTCCACCCACCAATGCCTGATGCATGCGACTAGATTCAGCATGGTGCCACGTTTTACACTTTCCAAATGGTGCAAAACATATTTATGTCTTTAGGCCATTTTTTGGGCTCCTGCTGCTGCTACTGTCAACTCCTGCCAACTCCAGGGTGTGATTCATCCAATTTTTGGGCTCCTGAAGCCAACTCCAGTGTATATTTGGGCTCCTGCTGCTGCTGCTGCCAACTTCTGCCAACTCCAGGGTGTGATTCATCCAATTTTTGGGCTCCTGAAGCCAACTCCAGTGTATATTTGGGCTCCTGCTGCTGCTGCTGTCAACTCCTGCCAACTCCAGGGTGTGATTCATCCAATTTTTGGGCTCCTGAAGCCAACTCCAGTGTATATTTGGGCTCCTGCTGCTGCTGCTGCTGTCAACTCCTGCCAACTCCAGGGTGTGATTCATCCAATTTTTGGGCTCCTGAAGCCAACTCCAGTGTATATTTGGGCTCCTGCTGCTGCTGCTGCCAACTTCTGCCAACTCCAGGGTGTGATTCATCCAATTTTTGGGCTCCTGAAGCCAACTCCAGTGTATATTTGGGCTCCTGCTGCTGCTGCTGTCAACTCCTGCCAACTCCAGGGTGTGATTCATCCAATTTTTGGGCTCCTGAAGCCAACTCCAGTGTATATTTGGGCTCCTGCTGCTGCTGCTGTCAACTCCTGCCAACTCCAGGGTGTGATTCATCCAATTTTTGGGCTCCTGAAGCCAACTCCAGTGTATATTTGGGCTCCTGCTGCTGCTGCTGCCAACTTCTGCCAACTCCAGGGTGTGATTCATCCAATTTTTGGGCTCCTGAAGCCAACTCCAGTGTATATTTGGGCTCCTGCTGCTGCTGCTGCCAACTTCTGCCAACTCCAGGGTGTGATTCATCCAATTTTTGGGCTCCTGAAGCCAACTCCAGTGTATATTTGGGCTCCTGCTGCTGCTGCTGCCAACTTCTGCCAACTCCAGGGTGTGATTCATCCAATTTTTGGGCTCCTGAAGCCAACTCCAGTGTATATTTGGGCTCCTGCTGCTGCTGCTGCCAACTTCTGCCAACTCCAGGGTGTGATTCATCCAATTTTTGGGCTCCTGAAGCCAACTCCAGTGTATATTTGGGCTCCTGCTGCTGCTGCTGTCAACTCCTGCCAACTCCAGGGTGTGATTCATCCAATTTTTGGGCTCCTGAAGCCAACTCCAGTGTATATTTGGGCTCCTGCTGCTGCTGCTGTCAACTCCTGCCAACTCCAGGGTGTGATTCATCCAATTTTTGGGCTCCTGAAGCCAACTCCAGTGTATATTTGGGCTCCTGCTGCTGCTGCTGCCAACTTCTGCCAACTCCAGGGTGTGATTCATCCAATTTTTGGGCTCCTGAAGCCAACTCCAGTGTATATTTGGGCTCCTGCTGCTGCTACTGTCAACTCCTGCCAACTCCAGGCTGTGATTCATCCAATTTTTGGGCTCCTGAAGCCAACTCCAGTGTATATTTGGGCTCCTGCTGCTGCTGCTGCCAACTTCTGCCAACTCCAGGGTGTGATTCATCCAATTTTTGGGCTCCTGAAGCCAACTCCAGTGTATATTTGGGCTCCTGCTGCTGCTGCTGCCAACTTCTGCCAACTCCAGGGTGTGATTCATCCAATTTTTGGGCTCCTGAAGCCAACTCCAGTGTATATTTGGGCTCCTGCTGCTGCTGCTGCCAACTCCTGCCAACTCCAGGGTGTGATTCATCCAATTTTTGGGCTCCTGAGGCCAACTCCAGTGTATATTTGGGCTCCTGCTGCTGCTACTGTCAACTCCTGCCAACTCCAGGCTGTGATTCATCCAATTTTTGGGCTCCTGAAGCCAACTCCAGTGTATATTTGGGCTCCTGCTGCTGCTACTGTCAACTCCTGCCAACTCCAGGGTGTGATTCATCCAATTTTTGGGCTCCTGAAGCCAACTCCAGTGTATATTTGGGCTCCTGCTGCTGCTGCTGCCAACTTCTGCCAACTCCAGGGTGTGATTCATCCAATTTTTGGGCTCCTGAAGCCAACTCCAGTGTATATTTGGGCTCCTGCTGCTGCTGCTGTCAACTCCTGCCAACTCCAGGGTGTGATTCATCCAATTTTTGGGCTCCTGAAGCCAACTCCAGTGTATATTTGGGCTCCTGCTGCTGCTGCTGTCAACTCCTGCCAACTCCAGGGTGTGATTCATCCAATTTTTGGGCTCCTGAAGCCAACTCCAGTGTATATTTGGGCTCCTGCTGCTGCTGCTGCCAACTTCTGCCAACTCCAGGGTGTGATTCATCCAATTTTTGGGCTCCTGAAGCCAACTCCAGTGTATATTTGGGCTCCTGCTGCTGCTGCTGCCAACTCCTGCCAACTCCAGGGTGTGATTCATCCAATTTTTGGGCTCCTGAGGCCAACTCCAGTGTATATTTGGGCTCCTGCTGCTGCTACTGTCAACTCCTGCCAACTCCAGGCTGTGATTCATCCAATTTTTTGGCTCCTGAAGCCAACTCCAGTGTATATTTGGGCTCCTGCTGCTGCTACTGTCAACTCCTGCCAACTCCAGGGTGTGATTCATCCAATTTTTGGGCTCCTGAAGCCAACTCCAGTGTATATTTGGGCTCCTGCTGCTGCTGCTGCCAACTTCTGCCAACTCCAGGGTGTGATTCATCCAATTTTTGGGCTCCTGAAGCCAACTCCAGTGTATATTTGGGCTCCTTCTGCCCCTCATAGTGATGCCACTTCAACTCTCTGCAATTGTGCCGCTCTGCGATTCTATTAGCGATGCCTCTGATCTGCATGTGATATTTCTTAAAAGTATTATTTAACTAACCCAGCACGCATCCTGTGCGTGTTACAGCAAGGCTGAATGGTTTACAACCCTATTGAGGCTGTAGGAGGCTCAGAAATAGCCGTTTTTAATAGCGATTCGTCGCGAATTTATTCGGGTCGAAACGATTTTTGTCGGAAAATTCGGCGAATCAGTCGAATCGAATTTTTCAAAAGTTCGCTCATCTCTAGCCAGTACTGCCAGTTCAATAGCAACAATGATTGTGAATCAATTTCTCCTGCTCTGGTGAAAATGTAACAGGCAACTGGTAGAAATGATCAGCAATTAGCAAGACACCCCCTATAAAGAGGTGGTTCTGCAAGAAGTGACCACAGACCTTTTATCTGTCCTCATCCTTTTTGGTTGTTGTTTTGGTCACTTTGAGGCCGATTCATTAATAGCGCCAGGTAGCGACAGATGAGCGACTGTAGCAGTATTTTCACAACGCCCGCTAGTAGTCGCTGTGCTTGCCCGTTGTTCGGTTGTTGACAGCGACTCAGTCGGTGTGCAGTAATGTTGAATATTGGGTGAGGAGTCGCTATTTGACAGGTTCCGCGCTGTATGGGAGCGCATGATAGCGAATGGCCATAGCGACCGGCTCCCACCATATTCATTAACAAATCACGCTCAAAAAATTCTCGCGCTGTGAAATGCTTGTTTAAACCCCAGAGCGCTGGCGGCGATGGGTTAAAAGTAGTTTCTTAACCCCCAAACAACCATATTTTTGGAAACCAAAAAAAACAAGTTTCTAAAAACATTTTTTAATATGAATACATTAATATCAGACCTTTAATATCAATTCTGCACAATTTTTTTTTACCTTAAAAAAAAAATCTAACATTGCAGAAGTGGTCACAGAATTTTTCACATTTAAAAAAAAATTATTAACAATTAATTATGAATATTTTAAGATTGTTCCATTGAAATGCATTGGAGAGCGCCAGGTAGCGAGAGGTCATACCTGTCGCTGTTCAAGGTCGGACGCTGGCGCTGTGGGCTGAGGATGGAATAATGATGAATGAGTGGCTATCTGGCGCTATCTCAGCCGCTAAGCAGGATTGGCTTGATAAATGTGTGATTGTGGTGGGGAGCCGGCGTTCTCGTGGCGGTGCCCGTCATTACCGGTCGCTCACCAGTCGCTACCTGGCGCTATTCCTTGTTAAATAAGGGCCTTTGCCTTTTTGTCATTGCTCCCACCCCTAGAGGTACTGTAGCATGAAGCTGTGTCTACAACCCAATGAAGTTGGTGCAGCTCACCCAGGATGGCACATCAATGCAAGAAGATTAGCTGTGTCTGTTAGCAGAAATGGAGCCAGGGGCATACATGCCATAGAGGCAGGGAATGCAGCTGCTACCGGGCCCATGGCAAAAGGAGGCCCCGATGACTGCTGCTTCCTTGCACTTGCTGTGCCTGTGTATGGTGCCAATGCAGTATGTAGTGTCTGCAGGCAATGCTGGGGGTCGGGACCATAGGGTTGGATTGGAGAACTGTCTCTGGGAGCCCATCCTACACTTAGATGTGAATATTCCCAGCTTATATTTAGGGCACATGCATACACATATTACCCCCCTGTATTATCTGTATGTGCACTTGGAATGCCCCAAAGTCCAGGGGCCCATTGGGGGATTTGGCTAATACAAGCTTGGCCATAGGTTTGCACAGGACAAAAGATGGCAACACATTGTTTCAGCCCAGCGCTCTGTGTATATAGTTCAGGAGAAACAAAGTCCTGGCAAGAAATGACCCAAATCGGACCCCACAGCAGTCTGCAATATCAGTAAGGTATATCAATAGGGCCATAAATATAGGGGTGCAGGGGGTGCGACTGCACCAGGGCCCAGAAGGTCAGGGGGGCCCATCATTCTTACTTCCCCAACTTATATTTGTGATCATCTGGAATCATGTAGATAAAGGAAGCAGCAGTTTCAGTCTTCAGTTGTCTAGCTGCATCCAGTTGAGGTATATAATACAGAAAATGATTGCTGTATTAGGCCTTGAAAGGGCCCCATTTAAGGTTCACACCAGGGCCTTGTCACATTTAGTTACGCCATTGTATATTTGCTTTTTTGGCGGGTCCCCACTATGAAATTTGCTGCGGTACCCTGTGTACCCCCTGTACGCCCCTGCATGGAGCAGATACCAGTGCACCAGGAGATGTGGAGGGGCCTGTAGGAGCAGGACCGCTACCTTCTAATCTGTGCAAGAAGGACCAGGAAGAGCAGTGCCATAGTCCTACAAAGTGACATACAGCAGACCACTAATATCCATGTGTCTGCTCAAACTGTCCAAAACAGACTCAATGAGGGTGGTATGAGAGCCGACATCCACAAGTTGGTGTTGTGTTTACAGCCCAATACTGTTCAGGGCGATTGGCATTTACCAGAGAACACCAAGATTGGCAGATTCAACATTGGCACCCTGTGCTGTTCATGAATGAGAGCCGGGTTACCCTGAGCACATGTGAAGGAAGTGACAGAAGAGTCTAGAGACACCATGGTGAACGTTCTGCTGCCTGTAACATCCTCCAGCATGATGGTATGGGGAGGCATTTCTTTGGAGGGCTGCACGTGTGCTAGCTAGAGGTACCCTAACTGCCATTAGGATGAGATGCTCAGACCCAATGTTAGATCATATGCAGGTGCAGTGGGCATATGGCCGAGGAAGGCATTAATGCTATGGACTGTCTTGCCCGTTCCCTAGACCTTATTCCAATCGAGCACATCTGGGACATCATGTCTAGTTCCATCCACCAACGCCACCTTTCACCACAGACTGTCCAGGAGTTTACTGATGCTTAAATCCAGGTCTTGGAGGAGATCCCTCAGGAGATCATCCACCGCCTCATCAGGAGCATGCCCAGACATTGTAGGGAGGTCATACAGGCTGGGCATGGGACTACACTGCAGAACACAGCTGGTTGTGGGAGAACACAACGGACTGCTCTTGGCTATATCTGTTGTGCCGTGGATTAACATGCATGATACACAATTCTGATTGGATGAAAGCCCACACAAGAGCCATGGGAGCAGCGGAAAGGTTTTAAATGTGATCTTTCACACAGCGGGGCATCCCAAATCGATACACCCCAGGGGCAAGAACCATAACCTAGAACAGAGAAAATCCAAGACTTTGGCGCGCTTTAAACCTATGTTCCAAATGCACTAAACAACCATTTAAAGGGTATGAAATGCACATCAATAGTTTTCCTTACTTTTTGGAGCAAATCCACATTTTTGGAGTACAAAATAGATGGCAGCAAATAAGACTGGTGTACAGATCATTCTGTAATCTTATTAAATACCAGCTGATAGAATCTCGAGTACCACCAGTGGTACCCCTACCACTGGCTGGAAACCCCTTGTCTGATGTATACACTGAAAATAAATATCAAATACATGTAGATTGTCTCATAAATTAGTTATTTGCCATAGACAGGCCCAAATTGGCCTGTTAAGGAAAGGGGGTTAAACAGATTGGTAATGAAGGGGTTAAATAATCACACAAGTGTAGAGTTGCTAGGTTTATATACACTATGCAAGATATCTGTATGACAGCTGAGAGGCTGGACCAAACCTGTTCATTCTTCCTCTCTATGGAATCGGCATCCGCGTTTTATCGTGCACTTGGGTTCCGCAGTATAAATCCTATCATCACACACAGGCATCATTCTAGTATCCTAGTAGATTAAATCCAGGTACAGACATCGGAGGATGATACATAATGAAAGTGTGATGCTAGTGCTCTTGGTGATGTCTGTCCTACAGCTGCCAAAGAGACACGTGCACTCTGCCACTCTGGCTCATGCAAGATCTGCCAAGTGTATATAGGTGTAGACCTGTGGTGGGAAATGTTAGGACTAGTGATCTGCTTCAGATCTGGGCAGAAGCTAAAATCAACCTGGAAAATCAACCTGGAACTTGGCGATTGGGTCTGGTTCACCCAATTCCAGATACCAGAAATATCTGGATCAAATGCCAGTGCTGGAAGGTGGCATGCCCGACATCAGTATTGGGCTTCCTTGGACCACTTTACTAGTTAAAGTGAAACAAATCACAGGCTTTTGACTATCGTGGTGTTTTGATCCATGCCCCCGGGGCACCCCGATCGGGGGTGCCCTACTGTGTGAAACCCCCCAGGTCGTCCAAACTCACCTCTTCCCGGTCCCACGGCACATGTGCAGCCGCTCGTCCAATCAGCCTACTTAGATCCACTCGAGCCCCTTTGTCCAGGAGCTTGTCTAATGCGAGCGGATCTGAGCGCGCTGATAGCTGCATCCCCCGATACCCTCTAACAGGGAGCGTGCCCATGCTGGTCATTCACAAATGCCTGCCGTGGGCAAGCGTTCTGCTAAAGGGATATCGGGGATGCGGCCGCTGCTCGCGCATGCGCTGTTGGACCGGGTACAAAGATAAGTTTTTTTGGGCCGACCTGGGGGGTTTCACACAGCACCCCCAATCAGGGTGCTCCTGGGGGAGCGAGTATGCCTGCCTTGGAGTTTTGGTCCTCTTTAAAAAAGAAGATACAGTTTAAAAGAACGCATCGTTACTGCGTCGTCCTATATCTTTTCCCTGTTGGGTGACATCTTCTCTGCATGTACATGGTGCAGGTGCATCTGTAGTGAGGTGACACAGGTCCCCCATTTTTTTCCTTGGTGTCCTGCCAAGCTAATGCTGGCCCACCAGGGTTTGTATACCCCAGAGGAGGAGCCTCTTTGGACCCCACCCTTGTGACTAATGACATCACAGGAGGGGAGGGACGTGGAGGGAGATTCCCTGACTGTGCCTTTAACAAAGAAAACATAAATTTTAGGCCATTTCTAAGCAAACAAGTATGATTTGGGGTTGGGGTAGGGAAAACTGTGAGGATAAGAACACTCCAGTTCTATACAGAACATGTGCTAATAGACATAGATGTTTGATCACAGAGTAGCAAAGCAATGTTACTAACATAGAAACATAAAAGGCTGATGGCAGGAGACCATACGGTACATCTAGTCCTTATGTGTATACTGTATGCTCTCTGTATCTTATGTGTATACTGTATGCTCTCTGTATCTTATGTGTATACTGTATGTTCTCTGTATCTTATGTGTATACTGTATGTTCTCTGTATCTTATGTGTATACTGTATGTTCTCTGTATCTTATGTGTATACTGTATGTTCTCTGTATCTTATATGTATACTGTATGTTCTCTGTATCTTATGTGTATACTGTATGTTCTCTTTATCTTATGGGTATACTGTATGTTCTCTGTATCTTATGTGTATACTGTATGTTCTCTTTATCTTATGGGTATACTGTATGTTCTCTGTATCTTATGTGTATACTGTATGTTCTCTTTATCTTATGGGTATACTGTATGTTCTCTGTATCTTATGGGTATACTGTATGTTCTCTTTATCTTATGTGTATGCGGTATGTTCTCTGTATCTTATGTGTATACTGTATGTTCTCTTTATCATATGTATATACTGTATGTTCTCTGTATCTTATGTGTATACTGTATGTACTCTGTATCTTATGTGTATACTGTATGTTCTCTGTATCTTATGTGTATACTGTATGTTCTCTGTATCTTATGGGTATACTGTATGTTCTCTTTATCTTATGTGTATGCGGTATGTTCTCTGTATCTTATGTGTATACTGTATGTTCTCTTTATCATATGTATATACTGTATGTTCTCTGTATCTTATGTGTATACTGTATGCACTCTGTATCTTATGTGTATACTGTATGTTCTCTGTATCTTATGTGTATACTGTATGTTCTCTTTATCTTATGGGTATACTGTATGTTCTCTGTATCTTATGTGTATACTGTATGTTCTCTGTATCTTATGTGTATACTGTATGTTCTCTGTATCTTATGTGTATACTGTATGCACTCTGTATCTTATGTGTATACTGTATGTTCTCTTTATCTTATGGGTATACTGTATGTTCTCTGTATCTTATGTGTATACTGTATGTTCTCTGTATCTTATGTGTATACTGTATGTACTCTGTATCTTATGTGTATACTGTATGTTCTCTTTATCTTATGGGTATACTGTATGTTCTCTGTATCTTATGTGTATACTGTATGTTCTCTTTATCTTATGGGTATACTGTATGTTCTCTGTATCATATGTATATACTGTATGTTCTCTGTATCTTATGTGTATACTGTATGTTCTCTTTATCTTATGGGTATACTGTATGTTCTCTGTATCTTATGTGTATACTGTATGTTCTCTGTATCTTATGTGTATACTGTATGTTCTCTGTATCTTATGTATATAATGTATGTTCTCTGTATCATATGTATATACTGTATGTTCTCTGTATCTTATGTGTATACTGTATGTTCTCTTTATCTTACGTGTATACTGTATGTTCTCTGTATAGAGATGTATAGATGTGTGCTTATCCCAGGCATGTTTAAATTCTCTGACTGTCGATTTTTCAACTACCTCTGCTGGAAGTTTGTTCCAAGCATCTACTACTCTTTCTGTAAAATAATATTTTCTAACATTGCTCCTGATCTTCCCCCCGACTAGCTTCAGGTTGGGCCCCTTGTTCTATCATTAAGTTTCTTCTTAAAAACACTTCCCTCCTGAAACGTATTCAATCCTTTCACATATTTAAAGGTCTCCATCATGTCTCCTCTCTCCCTTCTTTCCTCCAGACTGTACAAATTAAGTTCTTTAAGTCTTTCCTGATAAGTTTTAAGTTTAAGTCCTTCCACCATTTTTGTTGCCTGTCTTCGGACCCGTTCTATTTGAATAATGTCTTTTTGCAGGTAAGGTCTCCAGAACTGCACACAGTATTCTAGCTGTGGCCTCACCAGGGCTCTATACAGCGGCATCACAACCTCCCTCTTCCTCCTGGTGATGCCTCGAGCTATGCAGCCGAGCATCCTGCTTGCTTTTCCCACTGCCTGGCTACACTGTCCATTCATCTTGCAGCTTTCAGTAATCAGTATCCCTAAATCTCTCTCCTCCGAGGTCCTGGATAACACAGTGCTGCCCATACGGTGCTCAGAGCAGGGATTCCTTCTACCCAAGTGCAGGATTTTACATTTAGAGACATTAAACTCTAGTTTTCACAGTTTTGACCATTTATTCTGTAAAGCTAAATCATTTTCAGTAAAGCTAAATCACTTACCAGTTATCCAGTTGTTGAGTTTTAAACATTTATTATTCATATGTTTGCTATTATGGTTTATGATGTAGGTACAACTATATGCGGATTGATGAAATCTCCGAATGCCTTGCTGTGTAATAAGAATGACTGGAGAACCATATCAACATTGGGTGGAGAGGGAGTCTGCAAAGGGGTCCAATCAAACAAGGAGAAGAAGATGTTCTCATTCTTCCTAGGAGGACAAACGTTTACTGGAAGTAAGTAGTCTATTGTTCTCCTGGAGTCTGCATACAAACATCTGGAGAAATAAGCACAAAGTAGCTTGTAGGGCAGAAGAAAGAAAATAAGTAACATCAAATACTGTAGGCAGGGCCGGATTATGAGGGGGCACAAGAGAAGCGAGCCCCGGGGCCTCCACCACTTGCCTTGCAAAGGGGGCCTCCACCAACCTTTGGGTTATGGTCTGGTCCAGGAGGCCATCAGCAACGCTACAGTGATGGGTGCAGAGCTGTCACTGCACATAAGCCACCAAGCACAGCCGCTGGCAGCTCAATGCAGGGAACCAGCCGGGCGACTACACTACCCCCCACCCAGAATGGCAAAGCAGGAGTTACCCAGAAGCACACACCCGCACAAGGGGGGCACAAGGGACTCCATCTGATGTTCCAGTAAGTAGGCGGGTGCCAGACAACCACCAATCAGTTACTTGGCTGGACTATTATTTTATAGGAAAAAAAAATTATCTGGGGCCTCCACCAGATTTTGTGCCCAGGGGCCTCCACCACACTTAATCCGGCCCTGACTGTAGGTAAAATGGTTTAATTCTTGACTTAAACTGCATGGAGTAACCTAAACAAACAGCTAAAAATAAGAGCAGCCATTAAAGTGGACCAAAACCCATTGAGATCGGGCCAGGATAGTCACAATCCTGGCTTTTGGTCCACTTTAAGTGGCAATAGCAGCAGCCATTTATATATTTGTTACATTTCTAGGCTACTCTTTGTTATCTGAAAGCGTCGGCATGGTGGAATACAGCACAGAGCTGACTGATGATGTCAAAGCAGAAATCCAGGAGCGTTTCATCGGTTTCCAGAGAGTCTTCCTAAGTACAGGTAACACAATGAAACATTGGAGACAGTTTATATAGTATCTCAGTTTTATTTTCAGACGTAATTATGCATTTATAAAAAAATCTTTAATAGGCTATGTTTTGCTATTTGTGTGTTGCAGATGGTAATAGGACTTCCTGTCCAGCTGATGTTTCCCAAAATAAAACTGACATTACAGGTATCAATGTTTATCTTGATTGTGTTGCTACTTTAAAATCTAATGGCTGTCTTAAAGTGGACCAAAACCCACACTGATCGGCCTGGTAATCTATAAGGGGCTGATCGATCCCCCCCCCATGTGGCATCCAAAACCGGGATGCCCTGTTATGTGAAACCCCCCAGGTCGCCCATAAACTCATCTTGTTTCCCGGTCCAATGGCGCATGCGCGAGCCGCAGCCGCATCCCCGCTATCCCTCTAGCAGGGTGCATGCCTGCGCCAGTCAATTCTGAATGGTCAGCGCGGGTACGCTCCCTGTTATAGGGAAGCGGAGGATGTGACCGTCAGCGCGGTCGGAGCAGCTGCTCTTAGACGCGCCGTAGGACTGGGAAAAGGTGAGTTGGTCTTGGCGTCCTGGGGGGAAAAATCCTTGGTTTTGGTCCACTTTTAGATGCACATTTAGAACCATTGGGTCTTCAGCTTCCTGTGCATCCGCCGGCAACTTGGATTAAACACTTTTCAGTTTGGCTTATTAAGGGCTTTCTTTTCCAATGTTGGTCATGTGCACAGTGGCCTACAGAAAAGCATCTTGTGCATCCCCTTTAAATGCCTGACTGGCCAACATGCATTGCAACTGTTCAGGAATCGAGGATACAGGTGCCGCCATCTTGCCTCAGAAGCATCACACACTGGGGAGAGGAGAGTGGGACAAAAGTGCAGGGGGCGGGGTTATAGCTGTGCTTTGCACAGACAGAGCAGAGCTGGGGTCAGGAAAAGGGCAGCAATCCCAGAATGCAGAGCGGCACAGTCAGAAGACACAGCCTGAGACTCCATGTGCCGCCATCTTGGATGTTTAAAAGCTCATAACATGCAGTAGATGCAGGTAGGATGATTTTAAATGTGGGCAATCTATGTACAGGGTGGGGGAAACATATAAGATAGGCTCCTATTCAGGATGAAGGTCCGGATTAACGTGAGCAATCTGTATGTACAGGGTGGGTGAAACATATAAGATAGGCTCCTATTCAGGGTGAAGGTCCGGATTAACGTGAGCAATCTGTATGTACAGGGTGTGGGAAACATATAAGATAGGCTCCTATTCAGGGTGAAGGTCCGGATTAACGTGAGCAATCTGTATGTACAGGGTGGGGGAAACATATAAGATAGGCTCCTATTCAGGGTGAAGGTCCGGATTAACGTGAGCAATCTGTATGTACAGGGTGGGGGAAACATATAAGATAGGCTCCTATTCAGGGTGAAGGTCCGGATTAACGTGAGCAATCTGTATATACAGGGTGGGGGAAACATATAAAATAAGCTCCTATTCAGGGTGAAGGTCCGGATTAACGTGAGCAATCTGTATGTACAGGGTGGGGGAAACATATAAGATAGGCTCCTATTCAGGGTGAAGGTCCGGATTAACGTGAGCAATCTGTATGTACAGGGTGTGGGAAACATATAAGATAGGCTCTTATTCAGGGTGAGGGTCCAGGTTATAACTTGGTGTGTTCCCCTAGACCCCCCCCCCCCCCCTTACAATCTAAAGTCCAACAAAAAATTGTATTGGGCACAGCTCAAGATCATAGCAAAAAATAAATACAGCTTTTATTACACACAAAATACAATAAAAGACAAAAAACAGGAAGACAACAGTTAAAAGAAAGTTTCGGCTCAGCTCTAGACCAGATGATAATACATTAAAAACCATATCACTGAGTAGACTTGAGTCACATGACGGTAATACATCAATGCAATATCCTAATGAGGAGTGTAATAATAAATGGCAGTAACTTACCAAAAAACAGAAGAAATGATTCATTTATTTGCTCTTGGCGGCCAAGCAAGCCATTGCTAGGACCTGGAACAAACAGATACAGATCCGCTGTCGGAGGTGTCGTCCAGGATGAGCGGCTTTTTGGTTAATGAGAGGCTCTCAAGCATCCTGGCTGACACCCAAGATAAGTTCCTTTCCATTTGGGAGCCCTGGATAAAATATGACTGGCCTAATGCGCTGCCGGGATGCTAAATTAGGTGACCGGTGTGGGCTAGGTTGCGAGGACCCCTCTCCCCCTGTCCCCCCCTACTCCTGCCCCCCCTTCCCTCCCCCAGTCCGTTATCTTTCTTTCTATTTTGGGTCTATCCCCCCCACTCTTTGTGTCCTTTTTTGTCTTTGTTTCTCTCTTTTTTTTTTCTTCTTTTTCTTTTCCTTTTCTTTTTGTCTCTTGCTTCTTGTTCTGCGGCCCACCTCTCGCTGGTCTCCTGGGCCGTGGGCCTCGACGCATGGGTGCTTTGTGGCGGCTGGCGTGCCCTGGCGTCCGCGGTTCGGGTTGAGTGGCGGGGGGTGCGCTGTGGTGAGAGGCTTATAAGGTCTCCTTAAAACTACTATTTTCCGACGCGTGAGGCAATACAATTGAAGACACAACACCAACAAATCCTGTGTAGCAATTGTTTATTTATGTCCAGCTGTGTTGTAATTACACTGTCATTTGCTTCGGGGAGGCTGATTTATTAATAGCGCCAGGTAGCGACAGTTGAGCGACTGTAGCGGTATTTTCACAGCGCCCGCTAGTAGTCGCTGTGCTTGGCCGTTGTTCGGGTTGTTAGCGACTCAGTCGGTGTGCAGTAATGTTGAATACAAGGTGATGAGTCGCTATTTGACAGGTTCCGCGCTGTATGGGAGCGCATGATAGCGAATGGCCATAGCGACCGGCTCCCACCATATTCATTAACAAATCACGCTCCAAAAATTCTCGCGCTGTGAAATGCTTGTTTAAACCCCAGAGCGCTGGCGGCGATGGGTTAAAAGTAGTTTTTTAACCCCCAAACAACCATATTTTGGGAAGCCAAAAAAAACAAGTTTATAAAAGCATTTTGGAATATGAATACATTAATATCAGACCTGTAATATCAATTCTGCACAAATTTTTTTTTTATCTTTTTCTTACCTTAAAAAAAATATCTAACATGGCAGAAGTGGTAACAGAAATTTTCACATTAAAAAAAAAAAAAATTATTAACAATTAATTATTAATATTGAAAGATTGTTCCATTGAAATGCACTGGAGAGCGCCAGGTAGCGAGAGGTCATACCTGGCGCTGTTCAAGGTCGGACGCTGGCGCTGTGGGCTGAGGCTGGAATAATGATGAATGAGTGGCTATATGGCGCTATCTCAGTCGCTAAGCAGGATCGGCTTGATAAATGTGTGATTGTGGTGGGGAGCCGGCGTTCTCGTGGCGGTGACCGCCATTACCGTTCGCTCACCAGTCGCTACCTGGCGCTATTCCTTCATAAATAAGGGCCTTAGATGATCTGACTTGCTATGACCTGTTCTCTGGTCCAAACACGGTTAATTGTAGTAATCATTGTAATGCTTGCCTCCCCTGCGCAGGATGGGTTTTCTTTTTGCTTGACTGATCACCTGTACCTGTACCATTTTCTTTTTCCAAAATTAATAAAAATATTGAGAGATAATAAATGGCAGTGATGGGCACCCTGCCAACCCCCCCCCCCCCCAAAAAAAAAGTGCTCTGTGTACTATACATCTTACAAACAGAATGTGCAAACCAACAATTAGTGTGCTAAATAATCACATTAGGAGTAATCAATCAAAAAATATCAAGAATTACCACACTTAATTAATTACCAACACTAATCAATGATACACTGCTTGTAATATAACAACCATCCCTTACTCTAAACCAAAATCCTAGTAGCAGAGACACTCTCACCATTACCAGAAAAGAAGAAAAGGCAGCACTCCAAGAAATCAGCCCTATTGTAATAAGGCCCTTATTTAACAAGGGATAGCGCCAGGTAGCGAATGGTGAGCGAACGGTAATGACGCTCACCGCCACGAGAACGCCGGCTCCCCTCCACAATCACACATTTATCAAGCCGATCCTGCTTAGCGACTGACAGAGCGCCAGATAGCGAATCACTCATCATTATTCCAGCCTCAGCCCGCAGTGCCAGCGAGCGACCTTGAACAGCAACAGGTATGACCTCTCGCTACCTGGCGCTCTCCAATGCATTTCAATGGAGCAATCTTTAAATATTCTTAATTAATTGCTATTAATGTTTTTTTTTTTGTTTTTTTTAAATGTCAAAAATTCTGTGACCACTTCTGCAATGTTAGATATTTTTTTAAGGTAAAAAAAAAAAAAAAAAAATTTGTGCAGAATTGATATTACAGGTCTGATATTAATGTATTCATATTACAAAATGTTTTGAAAAACATGTTTTTTTTTTCTTCTAAAAATATGGTTGTTTGGGGGTTAAAATACTACTTTTAACCCATCGCCGCCAGCGCTCTGGGGTTTAAACATGCATTTCACAGCGCGAGAATTTTTTGAGCGTGATTTGTTAATGAATATGCTGGGAGCCGTTCGCTATGGCCATTCGCTGTCATGCGCTCCCATACAGCGCAGAACCTGTCAAACAGCGACTCCTAACCCCGTATTCAACATTACCGCACACCGACGGGGTCGCTGTCAACAGCCGAACAACGGCCAAGCACAGCGAATACTAGCGTGCGCTGTGAAAATAACGCTACTGTCGCTCATCTGTAGCTACCTGGCGCTATTAATGAATCGGCCTCTAAATCCACATCAAAAAAAGTCTATACGTGTATATGTCGCGCATATCATTCATTGTCCATATAGCAGCTCAAAGTTTCGGGGCTCAAACGCCCCTTCCTCAGGGACAGACAAAGCAGCAGAGCACCCATCCTGTGAGTGTTAAATACCTAGGGGTCATGAGAATATCCCGCCTGAGGTCATCAATGACGTCAGTGGGTCATACTGGTCACTGATGACGTCAGGCGGGATATTCTCATGACCCCTAGGTATTTAACACTCACAGGATGCTGCTTTGTCTGTCCCTGAGGAAGGGGCGTTTGAGCCCCGAAACGCTGGACTAATGTATGGACAATGAATCATATGCGCGAAATATACATGTATCGACTTTTTTATGTGGATCTATTACAATAGAGCTGATTTCTTAGAGTGCTGGCTTGTCTTCTTTTCTTAACTTAAATCAAGAGAGGAAAATAAACCCCATTCTACATAACATAATTGAGAGACAGAAACCCACAATAAAGGAATAAATATATAGATATTACCCTGTGACCAGATCAGCCATTTAATGGTCCCGAGGTCAAAAAGCCAGCATTCTCCATGCGTTCCGCCGCGTGCCACAGCTTCTCCAGGGGTTCCTTGGGATTGTTCCACTGTTGTAACTCCAGAAAAGTGTGCGCTCGACGCTCCTTTTGCGGAACTGCACTGCAAACAGCTCTAAATGGACAAAAGCCTGCGCATGCGCCATAGGACCAGGGAGAGGGGAGTTTTACTGGGCAGGTTTCACACAGCGGGGCAGATTGGCATGTCTGGGGGTAAGGAACAGAACCTATAATAATCAAAATCCTGATTTTTGAGTCAATATCTTGGAACTTTTTAGGTGCCATTGAATTATATCTGGGTGCTTTGTAGAAGAAGTAATGGGCTCCACAGCTACTGGGCCCTTCAGTACCAATGACTCCCATAGATATTTCTTCAACCAATTTTCCTTGGTGGGCAATAAGGGGATGAGGGCTGTAAATCCCTATTAAAGTGGCAATATCCTTTTCTCACTGTAAAACCTAAAAGCTCTTTCAGCTGGATTTAGGGTTAAGGTATTGTATGTAAAATGTAATGTATACAGTTGAATATTAAATATTATATTCTGGTTGGCTGCCTGGATTATTGTTGTTTTATTGAACAAACCACAAAACTTTTCACGCCTCTCCCTGCAGGGTCTGTACAGGAGTTTTTCCTTCCAGTGACCAGTGAAGAACTTGTGGTAAACCAAGATGGCAGCCCTATAGCAAATGCAGAGTACTGGATTTCTAAAGATCATTACAAGCCCAATGAAGCTCTGAACTGGTGTCTGTCCCGTGAGTATCACTCAAAGCTCCTGATTTCCTTATAGAAATTTCAGCTGTTGGCATCTGTGGGCCGAATTCTCAACATAAGTAATGTTTTCTGGATATAATATTTTCCACAATCACAATCAGTGTCCAAAAATGACCCGCAATGATGTTGATACGATTTCGGATACAAGATGAATCTGTCATGATTTAGAAGTAATGTATGTTTCCCATAGGATTACATTTGTCGGTTATAGGATTTAACTATGTCGGTTATAGGCATTGTGATCATGTCACTGTGTGTATGCAAATCTGACCATGTGATTCTCATTTACACATGCAGACCAGGGCAGACTAAAACCACAAGTCCTGACCTGCCCATGAACTCTTTAGCCCCACCCCCGAGGAGCTTATTAGCCTATCAATGTGTGTTTATCAGCCTCAACTAGTGGCACGGGGTCCAAACGCGTACTTCAGTGCCAGATTTCCGGACCCCTGTCCTGACAGGTCTGCACTCAGTTGCTTCTGAGTTGGCGTGCTCACAGTTGCCCCCTTCCCCCAGTGTGCTGCTTTATAACTATCCACCCCCCTCGCAATAGCCCTCTGCCCGGACCTTCACCTCTCAACGGATGCCTTTAAATGGACCTTTACAAGAAGTGGTTGAGTACCCCTGTGCTATAGCATTGCAGGAACAGGTCATGGGCAGGGGTAGATAGGTGAAAGTACTGAAGCTTTACTATTGTAGAAGCAGCTATTGGGGCCTCCACAGGCATGATTTTGAGACATTGTGGGGGGCAGAACATGGACCTGGGGGGTCTTGGAAAGCAGGGAATGGAGGAATATATGTGAAGAATGTATGGCTAGTCCATACCCTGCATGCAAAGCACATAACCTAAAAAAAACAGTGAAAGGCATCTAAAGAGCAGTTCAGGCTCATCTAAAGTATGAATAGCAAGTCAGAGGCATCTAAATAATTCCCAACATAAGTAATGTATGTTTCCCATAGGCGTACACTTACATGTCAGTTATAGGCAGTATGATCATGTGACTGACTATGTGTGTATGCAAACCTGACCATGGGATGCTCATGAAAGCGAAATTTAACCTGGGATTAGGCCTATCCCAGGTTTTGTTCCTTTCCCCCAGGGCATCCTGATTTGCCCTGTATGCCCCCCCCCCAGATCCCCCCAGTAAAACCTCACATTTCCCAGGTCCTACCGCACATGCATGGACTTTCACTCAATCAGAGCCATTGTAAAAGTGCTGGCAAAGATTCAGTATCATACATGCAGATGGGGAAAGTGATGGGGCCTTGCACAATTGAAGAAAAAACTCCTCAAAACTCACTTGCCCCATCTGCATGCATTATTCTGTATCATTGTCAGCACTTACATTTGCTCCTGCACCCGCTCAAAGCTGAGACGCCGCCTCACCTATTTTCTCCTGGTAGAGGTCATTTTGGAGCTTCCTTTCTCAGCATCCCAGCCATACCGCTGCCTGGATTCAACTAAAATAACCCACAATGCACAGCAGCAGGAAACCCAGCACCACTGCCTCTTTGCAGGCAGTTTGTAGCTCCATGGTTGTAAAATTGACCACGGTAGGGGGTTATAAAAAGGCAAATGAATTTTTATGTGCAGCAATCTGAATGGCTCTGGGGAGGGATACATGTGAGCGCTGTTTTTTCTTAGGGTGTTGGTCCTGTTTAAGGCTTTGCTCTTCAGTTGTGGGACGATTGGGATTAATAAGCAATCATTGCCCATGTAATCCTATGGGCACTTTGCCATTTGCGTAAAATGCCTGCGAAATTGTGATTGCAAAGTGAGTGATTTCACAGCTCATCGCTCCAGTGTGTGAAATGGGCCTTTCTCTGATACATCTTTGCTCCACCTCTGCCTCCACCAAGGCGATAGGGATCAACCAAAATATGAATAATAGGGAAAAAGAAAGCTAAGTAAAGCCAAATAAGGTCGTGATTCAGCAATGATGACCAAACAGGAAGGTCGTCTAAGTTCAACATTTTGGGCCGGTTCAAAACAGCACCTGTGCCAGTTTGTTTTTTTCTTCTCTAGGCTATTCTTTCATCCAACTCCGCTAAAAAAGAGCTTTGGAGAGAACATTAAAATGATGCTGGCTGCTCTTACGTGGGCCAAGAGATTAGAGGAAACAGAAAAGTCAAACCGAGTTCAGAAACGTCTCAGGTTGCCAATTTCAGCCGTCCTACATACATACCTCTATCACAGCACATCGCTCCAGTGTGTGAAATAGGCCTTTCTCTGATACATCTATAGTCCAACCCGGCCCTACTACACCCATTAAATCATTGAGTGCATTTGTGTATATATCCTGTGTAAATATATTGTCACTACATTAGATGTGTTTAGTTCTGTTACTAATATGCTAATAATCCACACTTTTAACTCGTGTACCCACCTCTTGCTGAATTAATTTCCTTATCGGAAAGTTTCAATTAAGTAGCCAATAAGAGAGACTGCAATTTAACCCTTATTAACGCCAAATTGACCAAAGGAGGTCCAATTATTTGGACCAACAAAATGACCAAGGCGATAGGGATCAACCAAAATATGAATAATAGGGAAAAAGAAAGCTAAGTAAAGCCAAATATGGTGGTGATTTAGCAATGATGACCAAACAGGAAGGTCGTCTAAGTTTAACATTTTGGGCCGGTTCAAAACAGCACCTGTGCCAGTTTGTTTTTTTTCTCCAGGCTATTCCTTCATCCAACTCAGATAAAAAAAAGAGCTTTGGAGAGAACATTAAAATTATGCCGGCTGCTCTTACGTGGGCCAAGAGATTAGAGGAAACAGAAAAGTCAAACCGAGTTCAGAAACGTCTCAGGTTGCCAAATTCAGACGTCCTACATACATACCTCACAGCACATCGCTCCAGTGTGGGAAATAGGCCTTTCTCTGATACATCTATAGTCCAACCCAGCCCTACTATACCCATTAAATCATTGAGTGCATTTGTGTATATATCCTGTGTAAATATATCGTCACTGCATGTGTGTTTAGTTCCTGTTACTAATATGCTAATAATCCACACTCTTAACCCACCTCTTGTTGAATACATTTCCTTGTTGGAAAGTATCAAAAGAACTCAGCCAATAAGGAAGACTGCAATTTAACCCTTACTAATACCAGGTCGACCATTTATTTGGTCCAACAAAATGACCAAGGTGATAGGGATCCAACCAAAAATACAACTCTGTGATTACTCACCTGTAGAATTGGTATTATGAGTATACAGTACATCCTGCTCCAAATCTAATACTTACAGTTGGGATATACTCCGCCAGATGACGCTGGACTGCAGAGACATCGAAAATAGGCTCCTCCCGGACCCTCAAATACCCGGGGACCTATCACAAATCCCCAGCATTGAAAAACAGTTAATGAGAAGCCGGGAGAGTTAAACAATCCAAACTATCAACTATAACAAGGATAGCAATCACCATACAGGGGATCCAAGATAATTCAACCAAGGGTGGGTTGGAGCAGGATGTACTGTATACTCATAATACCAATTCTACAGGTGAGTAATCACATAATTGTATTATTCTTAGTATACAGTACGTCCTGCTCCAAATCTAATACTTACAGTTGGGACATCCAATAGCAGTGTCCATAAAGTAGGTGGGATCCCCAAGAAAAATCAGCAGCAGACAGTTTAAACCACTGCCGCCTGCAGAACCTTTCGGCCAAAAGCAGCATCAGCTGAGGCCCTAACATCAACCTTGTAAAACTTTGAAAAGGTATGAACAGAAGACCAAGTAGCGGCCTTGCAAACTTGTTCAACAGAAGCCTGGTGCTGAAAAGCCCAAGAGGCACCAATAGCACAAGTGGAATGAGCAGTAAGGCGGAAGGGAGGATTCTTCCCCTTAGCAGAGTAGGCCTGAATCACAGCCTGACGAATCCACTTGCTGATAGTAGACTTGGCAGGAGCCAAACCCTTCCTAGGACCAGAAGGGACCACAAAAAGAGCATCAGTTTTCCTGAAAGGTGCAGTAGCCACCAGATAGTACTTCAGACACCTAACCACATCCAAAGAGTGCAAAACTCTCTCCTTAGCATTGCTAGGATTAGGGCACAAAGAAGGAAGAACAATAGGGTTGATTCAAAGCCCCTTTCTCATCATTTTTATGGAGGTCTTGCTACCAAACGAAAAATCATGCAAAAATGAAAACATTTCACACTAACATTCTCGCAGAAAAAAGGCTTTGCTGAATCAGACGAGGGGAAAAAATGAACGAGAATGGAAATATTCACTCAAAAAAAAAGGTGAGAAAGAGCTCTGAATCAACCCTATTATCCTGATTCAAATGAAAGGCAGACACTACCTCAGGCAGAAAGTCAGGTTTGAAACGAAACACCACCTTGTCCTGGTGCCTCCCATAGTAGGGGGGCTGAATGGAAAGCGCCGCCAACTCAGACACACATCTGACAGAAGTGATAGCAACCAGAAACACAACCTTGAGCGTAAGAATGGCCAAGGCAGCATCCTGCACAGGTTCAAAGGGAGCACCCTGCAAGGCTGACAGAACCAAGTTCAGATCCCAAACAGGCACCATAGGCTTACGTGGGGGGCGCACATGGGTGACCCCCTGGAAAAAAGTCCTGATCAGAGGGTGCTGAGCAAAGGACTTCTGGAAGAAAATAGCCAGGGCAGAAACCTGTGCCTTCAGAGTACTGAGTTGGAGCTTCATCTCCAACCCATGCTGTAGGAACTCCAGAATCCTGGGAATAGAGAACACACGACAGGGAAGAGACTTAGACTCACACCAGTCAATGTAGGCACGCCAAACCCTGTAATAAATAGAAGAGGAAGACTTCTTCCTAGCTTTAATTTATGAAAGACATAAGCAGACAAGACCTGTAAGCACACAGTAACAAAAGTGAAAGATATAAAGCCGCCCGCGAGGGCACTTACGGACCGCGGTAGGTAGGGGTTCGTCGCGTATGGGCCAACAAGCAGGATAAAGATGGCGTCGGTATACCTCGAGGGGTGGGCCGGTATCAGCGATGACGCAGAACGCGCCATAGACGGGCCCCGCCCACCCCGAAGAGCGCGAAGCCAAGAACGTGCAAGCAGCCAATGATGGCGCACCAGCGCCTGAGGTAATGCCGCCGCCAAGCGCGGAACCAAGTCAGCGCGCGGCGGCGGCAATTTTAAAAGACAGTAAAGACAAGCCAGCGCGGCGGCTGACACAAGACTAACAGAATGGAAAAAATGGTGTAAAACACAGAATGCATAGCATACATATTTACACCCCCCCCCCCTTTTCCCCCGAAGACTACAAGGAGGATGAGGGAGGACAGCGGCCACTTAAACAGGGCCCACCGATGGGCAGGGGCAAGGGGGCACTAGTGCGGGAGGGGCATCCCATAGAGGCTCACCATAAGCCTGAACCGCCTACCCTTTGGTGGGGGATTGCGGTGGAGCAGCGCTCCTAAGCACCTAACAGCGGTGCTGCCTACCTTCACCCGACCAGCGCAGCCAAGGCTGGGAGGCATATTACTAGTGGAACGGGTGGGAATAGTCCTACAAGGCCGCAGGTTAATAACCCCGCTCACCTGCGAGTAGAGAGTCATTTCTCGTCCTTCGCAGCCAGACTGCAGAGAAATTCTGGGGATTTGTGGGAGGTCCCCGGGTATTTGAGGGGCCGGAAGGAGCCTATTTTCGATGTCTCTGCAGTCCAGCGCCATCTGGCGGAGTATATCCCAGCTGTAAGTATTAGATTTAGAGCAGGACGTACTGTATACTAAGAATATATGAATAATAGGGAAATAGGGAAAAATAAAGCTAAGGTGGGCATTCCGCTGTCCACAGCTAGGGCTTCAGAAAAATGGCTGCCCCCATGAGTGAGTACACTTTACATTGAAAGCTGCTGTAAGTGTCTGCTAATGGGCAGATCCTGGGGCTGAGTTAAGGCCGCCGCCTGCTGCTGTGCACTTTAAGTGAAGCTGGTTGATGGGGTGCTCAGCTTTCCGTGGTTCGGGCCAAACGCTGAACATGGACTTCTGCCTGAAGTTCGGATTTGGGAAACCGAACTCTCAAGTTTGGTACGAACTTTGCAGTTCTGGTTTGCCCAACACTAGCAACCTTTACTGTGCAGCGTTCCAGGTTGCTGTGAGTTGTTGTGGGGCAGGAACTGGTTTTGCAGTCACTGGAAATTGAATTTTCACATTGTCTTCCTCGGCAGGTTGTAAGGAAGAGGAGTCTTGGTGTCGCTTGGCAGACTTACGAGACACAGTGGACGGATTCTTTACATGTATCATTTACCCAGACACATGGAAATGTAATAATGTCAGCGACGCCTCAACAACTCAATGCAACATTATGCTGAACGGCGAGCCACAGAGTTTGTATCACAGACGAGGTTTGTATTAGTCATTTCTCACTGTCTAGGGGAGGCGAGGGGGTGACAAATAATCCAGAAGATCCTGCAATGGCTTTCAGGGACTGTGCGTTAGCTTTTCATCTGGGCCCTGGTTTGACCTAGGTAATAAATAAAGCTCTTAAAGAGACTGTAGTTCTTCTGGTTGCTTCCTGGGATGCTCAGCTGAATAACCTGCCTACCATCACACTTCAGCCAACCTCTGGTAAGTGCAGCCTTTCCTCTGGTGGCCAATCAGACGAACCAGATGAGTGTGCAGACAGTGTGTGTACTCTCAGCATTGGCACTTGAATCGGGTGATTAAAGTGGACCAAAACTCGCTGCGTGAAACCCCCCAGATCGTGTGAGCCAATTCACCTCTTCCCGGTCCTACGGCACATGCGTGGCCACCTCGTCCAATCAGCGGGCTCGAAGCCACTGATGTCACGTCGCCTAAGCCTTCATCCAAGGCTGGTGGAGCCCTCTGGCGGCTGCATCCCCCGCTACCCTCTAACAGGGAACGTGCCCGTGACGGCTATTCACAAATGCCTGGCGCGGCACGCACCCTGTGAGAGGGGTAGCAGAGATGCAGCTCGTGCATGCGCCATTGGACCGGGAAGCAAGGTAAGTGTACGGGGCAACCTGGGGGGGGGAGGAAATCGGTCGGCCCGGGAATCTACAAGATTCCTGGGCCAATTGCGCTGAGTTTTGGTCCACTTTAAAGAGACTGTAGTACTGCTGGTTGCTTCCTGGGATGCTCAGCTAAATAACCTGTCTGCCTTCCCTAGGAAGCCCAAAAACAGGCTTTCTATCTTCACACTTCAGCCATCCTCTGGTAAGTGCAGTCTATTTTTGGAGGTTCAAAACCCAACATGACTGGCCCTGGAAGCCAAATTATTCTATGGCCGTTGTTGGCCTTCCTCTGGGAAATCTCAAATCAATATGCCCCGCTGTGTGAACCCCCCATCCCCAGTCACTGTATTTTCACCTTTTCCAGCAGCTCCCTTGCCGATTTAAAGGAGGCCACATCCCCAGCATCTCTGTGCTGAAGCGCGCTCCCGCACCTAGCTATTTAGGTAGGCAGGGGAAGGGAGTACGCCCGTGCCTCCTGCTCTTACTCATGACTGCAGAGCCTTATGCCGAGCATCAGTATGCACACCAAATGAATCTGATTTGCCGAAAGACCGTGCATGCGCCGTAAGTTCCAGTTTCTGGGTGATCTAGGGGGGTTTCACACGTCAGGGTGTCCTAAAATGGTATGCCCTTGGGGCAAGAAACAAAGTCCGGGAGTCAAAATCAGCTTTTTTCCGCTTTTGACTTGTTAGGCATTGCACCATCCCAGGCTGGGTGCCCCAGGGGGAGGCCCTTTACCAGATTTAACATTGCATTAGAACTTTGTCTGCTTAGGACTAATTCCCAGCATAGAGTCGGGGAGGCCGATTCATTAATAGCGGCAGGTAGCGACAGATGTGCGACTGTAGCAGTATTTTCACAGCGCCCGCTAGTAGTCGCTGTGCTTGGCCGTTGTTCGGTTGTTGACAGCGACTCACTCGGTGTGCAGTAATGTTGAATATTGGGTGAGGAGTCGCTATTTGACAGGTTCCGCGCTGTATGGGAGCGCATGATAGCGAATGGCCATAGCGAACGGCTCCCACCATATTCATTAACAAATCACGCTCAAAAAATTCTTGCGCTGTGAAATGCTTGTTTAAACCCCAGAGCGCTGGCGGCGATGGGTTAAAAGTAGTTTTTTAACCCCCAAACAACCATATTTTTTGAAACCAAAAAAAACAAGTTTATAAAAACATTTTGTAATATGAATACATTAATATCAGACCTGTAATATCAATTCTGCACAAATTTTTTTTTTATTTTTTTTTACCTTAAAAAAAATATCTAACATGGCAGAAGTGGTAACAGAAATTTTCACATTAAAAAAAAAAATAAATAAAAAATAATTAATTATGAATATTTAAAGATTGTTCCATTGAAATGCATTGGAGAGCGCCAGGTAGCGAGAGGTCATACCTGTCGCTGTTCAAGGTCGCTCGCTGGCGCTGTGGGGTGAGGCTGGAATAATGATGAATGATTCGCTATCTGGTGCTCTCTCAGTCGCTAAGCAGGATCGGCTTGATAAATGTGTGATTGTGGTGGGGAGCCGGCGTTCTCGTGGCAGTGACCGTCATTACCGTTCGCTCACCAGTCGCTACCTGGCGCTATCCCTTGTTAAATAAGGGCCTAAGACACACTAGGGTCTGGTGAAATCTCTCCCTTGGTGTGTGTGACACCTACCTGCCTTGGTTTTTACCTTGTTCCAGGATTTGCTTCCCTGCAGCACCCCTGCTTTCCTTCTGCTCTCCCCCCATCAGCAGATCTCCAGCGCACAGAGCAGATTGCTACTGCGGTATCTCGCACCAAGGTGAATATACAACTACAGGCTAGGAGGGTCACACTGCTGGGTTTTCCAAATCACGATGTGCCCTGGGAGGAATATTAGCCCAACGACCATAATTTGCAGGGTTTGTGACTCCTATTGGAAAGCTCATAGCCTATCTCAATTACTCTGGATTCATTAAATTGTATGTTCCCCATCTCCACACACAATGAAATGCAAAAAAGTATATTCTTAAAGATGACACAAACTAAGTTGCCAGGGAGGGTCCAGGTAGCTGTTGGTAAACCCTGTGATAAAGTGATGCTTAACTTCAACTCTCCACTGGAAACAGCTGCACATTGCAGCCCACACATCCCCTATTTTTGAAGGCTTGTCCTCAATGACTGGATCCTAGGGACTGGTCATTGCATTTACCATCAGGCCCAAGAGGAGAAGGGGTGCAATATAAGAGGGGGCAGGGAGAAATAAGGGGGGAGGTGAGAAGCTTGAACAAGGGAGACTGACTGTGATTTTGGGCCAGTGTTCTTGGGGCCTAGCCATGCACCTGCTCCAGTGTCAACGGGATTGTACGAGAGATCTGCTCACCGAAGACTTTGAGGTGGGCCCCGTCTTATCTCGAGTTCAATACAGGCTAAGTTAGGATGACCTCAGGGAAGAAATTGCCACGTACTGGTGTCATTGTAGTGGGGTGGCCTGCGTGCCAAGCTCGATAGAGGTCCGAAACGATTAAAGGAGCGCTATCATAAAAAAACACACACACATATATATATATATATATATATATATATATATGCTGGATGGCAGGAAGACGGGTCACTTATACACCTGGCATTAAAATATGGATAGATGGAACAAAGGAAGAGGAAATCGGATTGACAGGTTCTGTCACCGCTAATACATTAAACCTGTCACCCCTGGATTTTATTCCCACCAGGAGAAGAAAACTACAAGCTTATCTGGACTTTTATTCAGTTTTGCTGTATAAGTGACCCCTCCTCTCATTAGCCAACATGTTTATATGAATTTTTAATATAACACAATTTCGCGATAGTGCTTTAACAGTAAAGAGTTACTTTGCAAGAAGTGGCTGTCTGTGTGCAGCGACTACAGTTCCCCCACTGGGGGTGTGTGGATTACACAGCCTCCAAAGTACCACCCCCACCCTGCCTCCCTTTTATGGTGCTGAGGCAGGACGGGGAGGGCACAAAAAAGAAACTGCTCACCTCACCTGGGATCCATCGGAAACTAGGACTAAATTAAATGTATGCCACTGGGTCCGAGGACATGGGCATCATATTTACTCCCAATCCCTAAATGCCTGATTAAATAATTACTGCCGGTTCAGGGATTCAGGGTTTTGGACTGCAGAGATTGGGGATGGCTTTATACACCACTGACTGCAGAGAATACAGTAGATACAAAATATACCACTGTCCCAAGGACTATAATGTATAAATGTATGCTACTGCGTCCTAGGACATGGGAATCATATTTACCCCCCATCCCTAAACACTTGATTAAATAATAACTGCTGGTTCAGGGATAAAGGGATTTGGACTACAGCAATTGGGGGATGACTTAATACACCATTGACTGCAGAGAATACAGTAGATACAAAATATACCACTGTCCCAAGGACTATAATGTATAAATGTATGCTACTGCGTCCTAGGACATGGGAATCATATTTACCCCCCATCCCTAAACACTTGATTAAATAATAACTGCTGGTTCGGGGATAAAGGGCTTTGGACTACAGCAATTGGGGGATGACTTAATACACCATTGACTGCAGAGAATACAGTAGATACAAAATCTGCCACTGTCCCAAACACTATAGGAAATGACATTCGATTGGAATTAAAAATGATGGGAGGTACACACCTATTACAGAAGGTATAGCAACATGTTGTGTCCAGTAAATAGTAAGTGGGGTTGTTCATTTAAATGTGGAGCACCTTACTTGGAGGAATATACTTTATGCGGAGAGCTCTCCACCCTTAGTAAAAACCCATAGTAAGGTGTTATTTACTAATTTGTGACCTCATTGGAGAATGTCTTCACCTCACCAGGGGGCACTTCTCAAAATCCACTCAAGCGCAAGTCATTGGGGTCGATTCAGAGCCAATTGAGAATTCTCACTCCTTTCTTAGGAGAGAAAACTGCCATTCACTTTCATTGTCTACTTGGGGCTGATTCAAGTGAAAATGTACACCCGGTAGACAATAAAAGTCAATGGCTGTTTTTTCTCCTAACAAGGAGTGAGAATTCTCACCTGGCTCTGAATCGACCCCCATTGCGCCAGAAGCTGGAAAGCGATCCAACCTTTGGTGACAACTTAGGCAGAGAGCCCTATATATCGTATATAACAACCTTCTAAGTAGTGCTTGTCTTTTCGTCTTCACAGAGGCTATCGGAAATAAAGTCAAGCACTTCTACACTCTTGTGCCGTATAGAAAGCTGAGCAAAATAACCATCAGGAACCGACTGATGGTATCTGGAGTCACTGTTTCCCAAGGGTAAGTTATTGACTGGCAGACAGGGTCTATTTGAAGTTTATTATATAGCTGGACAAACACCTGTATTCTATCAAGCAAACAAATTGTCAGACACTAGCCATGTATGTACCTAACCACTACCCTTTATTATTATTGTTGTTTATTTATATAGCGCCATCTTCTTCTGTAGCGCTGTACAAGGTGTAATTATAGAAAAGGCAAAACATACTGTACAGGGACCAATAAAGATGCTAGATGCTGCAAAGTTCAAACCAAATGCTGTGAGAACAGGAGACAACAGGGAAGAGTGCCCAGTCCATGCGAGCTTACAGTCTAAAGGAGACAAAAGGACGGGATCACAAGTTATAGAGCTTGAGTTTGGCAGCATGTGCCCAGTGAAGGTTATAGAAGTTGCTTAAGCCAGGTTATATGCTTGTCTGAAGAGGTGGGTTTTGAGGGCACTTTTAAAGGCTTCGGCGTGTTAGAAAGTGATGGATTAAGTGGGAGAGTGCATTTAAATTGGACCAAAACCCAGGATTTTGACTATCCTGCGTTTTTGGATTTCCCCCGGGCGCCCCGATCAATGATTCCCTGTTGTCTGAAACTCCCTAGATCATGGAGCACAACTCACCTCTTCCCGGTCCTTCTGCGCATGCGCTTCTAAGCCTTCGTCTAAGGCCAGTGGCTCTGAGCGCGCTGGCGGCTGCATCCCCCGCTTCCCTCTAACAGGGAGCTTGCCCGCACTGGCCATTCACAAATGCCTGGCAGGGGCGTTAGCCCTGCTAGAGGGATAGCAGGGATACGGCTCGTGTATGCACCTTTGGACCTGGAAGCAAGGTAAGTGAACTGGGCAACCTGGGGGGTTTCAAACAGCGATTTTGGATGACCCGGGGGGAGGAAATCTGATAGATTCCCAGGCCGATTGGCGTGGGTTTTGGTCCACTTTAAGCAAAGGGGAGAAGTCTTGAATGAAGGAGTGTGAGGAGGTGACCAAGAAGGAGGAGAGAAGAATGTCAGAGGCAGAGCGGAGGTTGCATCTGGGTTGGTATAGCTGGATCAGAGATAAAATTAGGGAGGGTTTTAAAAAAGGTTTTAATCCGCTTTAATAGATAGTTGGTGACTTTGGTGAGGGCAGTTTGGGTGGAATGACTTGAGCGGAAACCAGACTGGAGGAGATGAAGGAGGGAGTTCGTAGACAGGTAGTGCGCCTGTTCTGAGTGGACATGTAGTTCAAGAAGCTTGGATGAGAAAGGGAGCAGCAAATTTGGGCAGAGGGTTCCATAGAGGGTTTTTTGGTAAGTGGAGTTATAACAGCTTGCTAATAGGAGGAAGGAAATGTACCAGTGGAGAGGGAGAGATTGAATAGAGATGTTAAGGCTGGTATGACAGGTGGAGACAGTTGAGTTTGAGGTGGGTAGGAATGGGGTCAAAGGAGCAGATGGTCAGGTGGGCCTTAGAATAACCATTTTACCGCTAGTCTTTTCCCATTGCATGGCACGACCTGCTTCACGAAGTCATTACATCAGGGTTATTCCGCCACAAGGTGGCGCAGTGTATTGCAGAAGAGTTGTGGCTCCTCCCTGTACCATATAAAAACGGAATTACCATAGACTTATCCAGTGTTCTCTCTGCAGTGATTTCTGCGAAGATAGAAGATGGCTCTCACTATTGCGCAGGTGAGCAAGGCAACCGAGCCTGCGGCGCTGCATGGCTATTTCTACCCGTTTCCGGACCCTCTGTGCCTCCCAGCCTCGGCTGACGGATCGGGTGAAGGTAGAGGAATCCTAGGGTCAAGTGCTCAAGGAGTGCTGCTCCATGCCGCAGACCCTGTACCACAAAGGGTAGCCGGCCATAGGCTTTATGGTGAGCCTGTTTGGGATGTGGAGTTCCTGTCCTAGCTTCTGAGGGGGTGAGGGTTTTTGGGGACTGTTTACTTGTCTGGCGTTTTGGGGTCCCCTTCCCCCCCCCCCACCGCCCCCACATCCCTGGCCTGGGCTCTCGCCGCTGCTCGCTCGCCTTCCTCTCCCCCCCCCGTCGTGTGCTCGGGGGGGGGGGGGGTGGATGGTAGCAGCGAGGGTGTCTTTTTTGCTGGCTTTTTGTACTCTACTGTGATGGCGCCGGCGAGGTCACGTGAGCGCCGTTTTCGCGGGGGGCGGAGCTGGTGGATGACACGTATCGCGTCGTCCTCCCGCGGCCCGCCCCTCAAGGTTCCGCTTCCGGCGCCATTTTGCTTCTGCTGCGCGTCTGGGGCCCTTTCTCATCCCGGAGCTGCAGCGGTGATCCCCGTCTATTGTCGCTTCCTCTTGTGGTCTGGTGGTTGGTGCCATTGCCCTACTTGGTCCGTGAGTCCCCTTCAGGGGTTTTTGGTTTCCTTGGGGCATGTGCTGCGAGATACTTATGTGTCTTTACTTATATCTTCAGGCGGGACAACTGTGGGTTGTGGTTTCTCCCGGTACTACCCCTTACCATCCCTCATCTTCCCTTACTGGCTTCTGGGGGCATCCTGTGGGGGGGGGGGGGGGCGTCCCGGGTGGCTCTTGTTAGGCTTTACCCTGTGCTGGCCTATTGCGCCTGTGTTAATCACCATATGGAGGCTTCTGGGGATAGCGTGCTTTGGGGTCCTTCGGGGCACTCCGGGCTGTGTGCATGTGTGGGGTAGCCCCTGTGAGTAACAGTGTCACGGTGTGCGCGCCGTGCACCCAAGGTATCCTTGCGCTCCAGGCTGGGCTGCCCGCTTCGCTCCCCAGCTCTGTGCCCCCTTCGGCATCGCCTACCCCCCCCCACACCTGCATTTAGCCCCCAGTGAGGGGGATACTAGCGGGGGGTCTCAGTCTGATCTGGCACTGCGTGTGGCCAGTATTGAAAGGCAGCTTGCCAGGCCTGTTCCACGTAAGGCCTCTGGCAAGAAGCGGCACCTAGCTCCCGTGACTTCCCTCTTTTCTGAGGAGGATGAGGGACCTGATACTTTTGTTAGCCTTTACCCCCTAGAGGAGGGAGAACTCTTTCAGGACGTATGGACCGGCTGGCCTGCCATGTTTTTATGTGTGTGGGGGCTGGGCTGCTCCCGGTTTGTGCTGCTGCCATTACGACTATTGCTCTTAAGAAACAGCTCAAGCGTCTCCTGGACGGCGCTACAGCTGGTAACAGGGGAGAGGACTATAGGTTCCTTTTTGCTTTGCTCTGTTTTTGTTGTCTTTGTCCTTACTGCCATGGATGATGCGGCACGGATGTGTAGTAGGGCCTCTGCCCTTTTGGTGGCTATGCGCCGCTCTGGTTGGTTGCGTCAGTGGGCGGCTGATACTGCCGCTAAGAAGGCTCTCACTGGGCTCCCTTTATGGGGCTGCGGCTCTTTGGTGAGTGTCTGGATGTTTTAGCTAAGGCTGCTAGGCTGCCTCAATGTAGGAGGCAGCCTCTGCCTTTTCGGGGGCCCTCCTCTTCCCTCCCCTCCTTTCAGGCTCCCTGAGGAGGTCGTGGCTCCCTCTTCTCGGGTACCCACAGGGATTCTTGGGGCCGTGGCAGGTCACGTGGTCGTCCCGGTCTCTCATGGGGCCCCAAGTCCAAACCTTCCCCCAAGCCTCCTCAGGCATGAGGGGGTGCCCTCACCCGTCCGGGTGGGGGGACAGCTTCGGCTCTTTGCTCACGCCTGGAGGCTCCGCGTCTCAGACCGGTGGATTCAGGAGGGGGTGTCCTCCGGTTACAAGATAGAGTTTGCAGCCTGGCCGCCCCCAAGATTCATCAGATCCCGGATATCTCAAGACCCTCTGTCAGCTCAGGGTTTGCGCCTTGCGGTTCAACGCCTGTTGGAATCAGGAGTCATTTGCCTGGTGCCTTCCCAGGAACGGGGTCGAGGATTCTACTCCAATCTGTTCACGGTCTCCAAAAAGGACGGATCCCCGAGGGCCATCCTGGACTTGAAGGGTCTCAACAAGTTTGTCTGCCTTCACGTGCCTATCTTTCCAAGTCATCAGAGATTCTCAGGTTTGCTCTAGAGGATCAGCATTACCAGTTTGTGGCCTTACCGTTCGGTATCACCTTGGCCCCTCGGGTGTTCGCCAAGGTGCTGGCAGGCGTGATGGCTCTGCTGCGGAATCAGGGCATTCGCATCCTCCCTTACCTGGACGACCTTCTGATTGCAACTCTGTCTCTTTATCAGGCCGAGAAGGATACTCTGGTGTTGATTTACACTCTCGAGTCCTTCATCTGGGTGATCAACTATCCCAAGTCTTTACTGTCTCCGTCTTTGGTGAGGTCTTTTCTGGGAATGACTATGGATACCTCTCAGGTCAAGGTATTCCTGCCTCAGCAGAAGGTGGAGGGCCTTTAGAAGCAGGTACGGGCTCTGCTCTTGGGTCCCCATCCCTCCATCTGGCAAGGGATGCAGTTAGTGGGCCTGATGGTGTCCTGTTCCGAGGCGGTCCCCTTTGCTCAGTTTCACATGAGACCTCTTCAGTTGCACCTCTTGTCAGTTTGGGATCGGGACCCTGTGTCCCTGGATCAGGAGTTTGCTCTGTCCCCCCTGGCCAGACAGTCCCTCTCGTGGTGGCTGGACTCAGGGAACCTTCTAGTGGGCAGGACTTTTCTGCCCCCGTGCTGGGAGATGGTCACCACAGATACCAGTCTGACCAGTTGGGGGGCTTTTGGAAGTCTCTGAAGTTCCAGGGTCGGTGGGGCCCCCAAGAGGCCCATGCTCCCATCAATGTCCTGGAACTGAGGGCAATCAGGTTGGTTCTGTCTCAGCTGACCACACACCTTTGGAGTTGGGCAGTATGCCCTGCCCAAGGATCCAGGTCTGCTCACTCAGGGTCAACTGTACCATCCGAATTTACAAACACTGGCTTTAACGGCTTGGCTGCTGAAACCTCCGTCCTGATGGACAAGGGTTTGCCGGCTTCTGTTGTTGATACCAGGATTAGGGCTAGGAAGAAATCCTCGTCCTTTATCTACTACAGGATCTGGCATGCTTACATTGCCTGGTGTGAGTCCAAGTCTTTTCCTTGTCGGGTGTTTTCTATCCCCAGGATTCTGGAATTTTTAAAACATGGTTTGGATTCGGGCCTTCAACTTAGTATCCTCAAGGGACAGGTGTCAGCTCTGGCAAGTTTTTTCCAAAGATCCTTTGCCAATCACCGGTTGGTTAAGACTTTTTCCCTGGGTGTTACTCATGTGCGTCCGCCACGTAAGCCTTTGCTACCGGTTTGGGACCTGAATCTGGTGTTGTGTACTCTGATGGGTCCTTCCTTTGAGCCTATACGTGGGGCTTTGCCCATTCTGACTCTTAAGGTGGCCTTTTTGGTGGCCATTACTTCTGTCAGGCGAGTTTCTGAGCTGGCGGCGCTTTCCATCAAGCCTCCTTATTTTGAAAGGTATCAGGATAAGGTGGTGTTTCGCCTTAAGCCGGATTTCTTGCCTAAGGTTGTGCCTGTTTCATCTCAATCAGGACATTGTTTTGCCTTCCTTGTGTCCTAACCCTGCTAATTCCAAGGAGCGGACCCTTCACTCTTTGGATGTTGTCAGGGCTCTGAAGTTTTATTTGGTTGCTACTGAGTCTTCCAGTAAGTCTGACGCCCTTTTTGTTCTTCCTACTGGTCCTAGGAAGGGTTTGCCTCCGGCTAAATCCACTATCAGCAAGTGGATCCGTCAGGCGGTGGAGCAGGCCTACTATTCTGGCCGGGGGAAGGTTCCTCCTTTTAGGGTTACTGCTCCTTCCACTCATGCTATTGGTGCGTCTTGAGCTTTTCAGCACCAAGCTTCTGTTGAACAAGTTTGTAAGGCCGCAACTTGGTCTTCTGTTCATACTTTTTCCAAGTTTTACAAGGTTGATGTTAGGGCCTCAGCTGATGCTGCTTTTGGACGAAGGTACTTCAGGCGGTAGTGGTTTAAACTGACTGTTGTTACTTTTTGGGGATTCCACCCTACTTTATGGACACTGCTTTTGGATGTCCCAGATGTAATGACTTCGTGAAGCAGGCCGTGCCATGCAATGGGTAAAAGACGGCCTGCTTCACTCCACCATTGTTATTGTTGTTCTTGGCTGCCTCTTTATGGTGATTGTTCCAAGTTAATTGGGGTTTTTGTTACCTGTTTTTACCTTTATTATCTCCCGGTTTCTTGAAATAACTGCTTGTCAGCACTGGTAATTCTGTTTTTATATGGTACCGGGAGGAGCCACAACTCTTCTTCAGTACACTGCGCCACCTTGTGGCGGAATAACCCAGATGTAATGACTACGTGAAGCAGGCCGTGCCATGCATGGCAAAAGCAATTCTACAGGTGAGTACTCACAGAATTGTCTTTTTTAATTTCCTCTGACTGCCTTATTAAGCCCATGTGGGTCTCTTTCATGGGGATTTTAAGGGGCTCCGCTTGTATCTCCATTCAGTACAATGGATATAAAAAATCTACACACCCCTTTTGCAACCGCAGGTTTTTGTCATGTAAGAAAATCAGACCAAGAAGAAAATTTTCCACCTTCAGTGTGACTCAATTAGCAATCTGGTCCGAGGCTAGATTCAACTCAGATCTTGCCAATTTATTCTGGGTCACCCTATTCCGAATCACGCCAAGAGAAACGCCAGTAATGATCCGGCATGCACCCGCCAGTGCAGGCAGGTCACACGATGATCGCCATGGATTCCTTGGATCCCTTATAAGTTCAAAAACAGTTAAAAAAATACAGTTCCACCGTACCAGGGCTTCCTCCTGGTCTGGCAGCTGTCATCTTCCGATGTGGGAGTGCGCGCTCCCCATTATCAAAACATGAGCACCAAGATCCCATCAATGCGCCATTGGACTGGGGAAAGGTGGGAGTTTAAAGCTCGCTGAAAGCATGAGTGGGGGGGGGGGGGGGGACATAAAAACATACGAATAAAAGAAACTGCTGCATGCTTATCATTGATATTCTAATTACCCATCCAGCCACTCAGGGATTCCGCCATGGTCGCCACAATTTTGCTACACCCAGGAGAATCACAATCTCACAATCCTCCCAGGTGCCCTTATGCAAATCTTGCGCCTGTGCACGCAGCCGGTGGCCGGTGATGTCACCATGCAGCAACAGTAGTCAGCTGTGTGCTGCAGGGACATCCGGACCTGCACAGAGAATGTAACTAAGATGCTGAAACTAGAGTTAAATGTCTCTAAATGTAAAATCCTGCACTTGGGTAGAAGGAATCCCTGCTCTGAGCACCGTATGGGCAGCACTGTGTTATCCAGGACCTCGGAGGAGAGAGATTTAGGGACACTGATTACTGATAGCTGCAAGATGAGTGGACAGTGTAGCCAGTCAGTGGGAAAAGCAAGCAGGATGCTCGGCTGCATAGCTCGAGGCATCACCAGTAGGAAGAGGGAGGTTGTGATGCCGCTGTATAGAGCCCTGGTGAGGCCACAGCTAGAATACTGTGTGCAGTTCTGGAGACCTTACCTGCAAAAAGACATTATTCAAATAGAACGGGTCCAAAGGACGGCAACAAAAATGGTAGAAGGGCTTAAACTTAAAACTTATCAGGAGAGACTTAAAGAACTTAATTTGTACAGTCTGGAGGAAAAAAGGGAGAGAGGGGACATGATGGAGACCTTTAAATATGTGAAAGGATTGAATAAGGTTCAGGAGGGAAGTGTTTTTTTAAAAAAAGCTTAATGATAGAACAATGACAGAAACAACCCGAAGCTGCTCGGAGGGAAGATCAGGAGCAATGTTAGAAAATATTATTTTACAGAAAGAGTAGTAGATGCTGGGAACTAACTTCCAGCAGAGGTAGTTGGAAAATCATCAGTCACTGAATTTAAACATGTCTGGGATAAGCCTCCATCTATCCTAAGATAAAGAGAACATACAGTATATACATAAGATACAGAGAACATACAGTATACACATAAGATAAAGAGAACATACAGTATACACATAAGGGCAGACTAGATGGAGCGTATGCTCTCCTTCTGCCATCAACTTTCTATGTTTCTATGTTTCTATGTGGCTTTTTTGTTTTGGGGGTTTTAAAGGTCTGCAGAATAGTTGCTTAATGTCTCTCTTGGGTATCTATTTGATAAAGCTGTCTCTGAGATGTGCAGAACTATGTAATTAGTTCCATGTATAATGGGCAATAACTCTTTGGGCATCACCTATATGACATCTGGCCAGAGATTTTATTTAAACGCTGAGATTTCAGCTCCAATAATCAGATCACCTAGTCACCTATGTACAGATGTTCCCATGCACACGAGCTTTATCTGATTTATCAAAATCTTATAAATGTATAAAGTGCCATTGTATTCCCTGGTGCTGTACAAAGTAGAAATTACAGAAGGGTGGGATGAGTATTATAGACAAAGTATTATGAGTCAGATGCAAAAACACATTGTTACAGGAGTCCATTAGGAGAGAAAGCCCTGGTCTTGGTGAGTTTACAATCTATACCATATGTATATGTATATATTTTGGCATATGATGTTCATAGCAATGAGTAACTTTGTATCACTTTGTATCACTATCAGATTTTTCCAGTGTGAGCTCCATTGTGATGCTGACCCGTGTTGCAGAGGGTTTGGATACACGCAGAGGCCGGGGACTCAAGGTATGCCGACAGATCCGGAGTTCTAACAGGATGGAATAGATTTGCTAATTTTAGGGTTTGACCTCTCTCTGGTTTTATGAGTGGCACATTGAAGTCCATTATGGATCATCCTGAGCCGAAGCAGTGAACCATATTCTCACAACTAGTGATGGGCAAACACATACTGCACTGCCAGCTGGCACTAGGAGTGTCCTCACTCCAGGGGAGCATGGGGCGGACACTCACCGGCCGGGTCCGCATCTTCTGTAAGCGAGGAAGAGGTGCTGGGGATGGGTAACAACGACGGAGATACGTGGGTGCGTGCACAGTGACGTAGACATGCGGGCGCGACCAGGACCTGAGGCACATGAGTGCCGGAAATGGAGCAGTAAGGCAGAATAGGGTGCCATGAGTGCAGCCAGTGGGAAAGAGGTGGCATGGCTGGGTAAGTATGTGCAGGCAGGGACATAATACAGAGGCGGTGGAGGGTCAGGGAAAGGACAGCAATCCCAGAATGCAGAGTGTCACAGTCAGAAGACACTTCCTGTTTGCAGGCAGCATGAGACTCCATGTGCCGCCATCTTGGATGTTTAAAGGCTCAGAAAATACAGTAGATGCAGGTAGGGTGTTTTTTAATGTGGATGTATGTACAGGGTGGGGGAAACATATACGACTCTTATTCAGGGTGAAGGTCCGGATTAATGCTCATCCCCACAGGCTGCCTCAGGATTGGAAAGGAACAGATCACCCCTGAAAAATTGGGATGATACTCTAAGAAACTGGTCCTCCCTGGTTTTATTTTCTCCCACAAGCTTGATGCTTTTTTTTTCAGTTGGGGTGTATAAGTGACTCCTCATCTATCTAGCATGTTTATACAGACTTTTAATATTGAGCAATTTCTCAGTACAGCTCCTTTACAGCAACTCAAAACTCCTCACGCACGGCCTTGGAGCCTGAAAGACTGAAAGCCGGCCCTGGCGCATCCACATTCAACAAAGCTAAATATTTAGTACAGAAAGCTTTGTATGCAAGGTCAGATGTCAGATCTTCTCCAGATCTTTCAGGTTTCAGGGCTGGGCAACATTGATTTACAGCTCTCATTTAAAGCTTTTCTATTGGGTTCAGGTCTGGAGACTGGCTAGGCCACTCCAGGGCCTCGAAATGCTTCTTATGGAGTCACTCCTTAGTTGCCCTGTCTGTGCATTTCTGGTCAATGTCATGCTGGAAGACCCAACCACGCCCCATCTTCAGGCTATTGGCAAATCTTGTGATACATGGCACCATCCATCTCAATTCAGTGCAGTTGTCCTGTTACCTTTGCAGAAAAGCACCCTCAGATTATGATGTTTTCCTTTCCTTCCTCCAAAACAAGGCAAGTGGAGTTGATACCAAAAAGTTCTATTTTGGTCTAATTGGATCACATGATCTTCTTCCATAATCCAGATGGTCATTGATGAACTTCAAACTACCTTGCGCTGACATGAGCAGGGGAACCGTACATGCCCTGCAGGATTTTAATCCATAATGGCATAGTGTGTTAGTAATGATAATCTTTGAGACTGTGGTCCCAACTCTTTTCATGTCATTCATCAGGTCCTCCCATGTAGTTCTGGGTTGATTCCTGACCTCTTTCAGAATAATCCTTACCCCACGAGGCGAGATCTTGCATTGAGGCCCAAAGGGTCATCTTGTGTTTCTTCCTTTTTCTAAAAATTGCACCAAAAGTTGTTGCCTTCTCACCAAGTTTATTGTCCTGTAGCCCATCCCAGCCTTGTGCAGCTCTACAATTTTGTCCCTGATGTCCTTAGACAGCTCTTTGGTCTTGGCTAGAGATGAGCGAACTTCTTGAAAGTTCGTTTCGGGCGATTCGCCGAATTTCCCCAAGAAATTTGGGTTCGCCCGAATCGAACTTTCACAAATCGCTCATCGCTCCCACCATGCCGGCATTTTTTTTTTATTTCAGGGAAAATTCTATCGGCACGAACCCAAAAAAATTTGGGTTCGTGCCGAATCGAATTTTCCCTGAAATTCGGAGCGAATTCCGGTTCGTCCGAACCGGTTCGCTCATCCCTAGTCTTGGCCATTGGTTGGAATGTGATTAATTTAGTGTGTGGACAGGTCTTTTTTATACAGGTAACAAAAAGTTCAAACAGGTACAAACAAGTGTCAAGGACCTCTTACCAGTTCAGGGATGGGAAATTTATACTGGAAAGGGGCAGTTGTGGCCTAGAGGTAAGGGGAGCGTACTTGTGAGTGGAGGGTGGCAGGTTCAAGTCCCGGCCCTGGGACATGACGAATCAAACTTTCACAAATCACTCATCTGAAAAAAAAAAATGCTGGCATGGTGGGAGCGGCCTGCCCGCTCCCACCATGCCGGCATTTTTTTTTTATTTCAGGGAAAATTCTATCGGCACGAACCCAAAAAAATTTGGGTTCGTGCCGAATCGAATTTTCCCTGAAATTCGGAGCGAATTCCGGTTCGTCCGAACCGGTTCGCTCATCCCTAGTCTTGGCCATTGGTTGGAATGTGATTAATTTAGTGTGTGGACAGGTCTTTTTTATACAGGTAACAAAAAGTTCAAACAGGTACAAACAAGTGTCAAGGACCTCTTACCAGTTCAGGGATGGGAAATTTATACTGGAAAGGGGCAGTTGTGGCCTAGAGGTAAGGGGAGCGTACTTGTGACTGGAGGGTGGCAGGTTCAAGTCCCGGCCCTGGGACATGACTGAAGTGCTCTTGAGCAAGGCACCTAACCCCGTAACTGCTCCCCGGGCGCTGTAATTAGGGCAGCCCATTGCTGCGGGCATGTGTACACTCACTGCACGGATGGGTTATATGCGGAGAACGAATTGCTATGTGTGCACAAGCATACAATGGCCATCTATGCATTAAAAATTAAAATTAAAAGCTCACTCTTGGTATGAAAGCCCCTCCCTTCTGTGAGAAGCAGAGATGCCAGGAGGCCAGCTGGGCCGCTGCTTTTTGTGGAGACTGGCGTGGGACAGCGACAGAGCTACACGGGACAGATAGGGGCAGCGAGAGCGAAGGTGAGAGTTAGGATTTCCGGGAAATGTTTTGTTGGCACAAACCCCCAAAAATTCAGGTTTGTGTCTTATTTTTAGTTTTTCCTGAAATTTGGAGTGAACTCTGGTTCTAGCGAATCGGTTTGGTCCTAATCCTAACATACTGAATACGCTCATCACATATATTGTGGCCAGTATAGACACCAGTTAACCGAGCACTGCTACCCCCAGGTTGCGCAAGCCAAGTGATACATCAGGAGATGATGTAAAGTTGCAAATCACATTCAGGGCCCCCCTTGCTGAGCATCAGCCTCGCTGCCCAACTTGCCCCTTCTCTGCTTTTGTATGTACAAGAAATAAACGTTTTTGCTAGACCTTAGCCTCGATTCAATAAAGGTAGAAAAAATTATCATGGTAGTAAAAGATTCAATTCATGAGAAAAAAGCCTGAGAATGTCACTGTTACTGAATCACCAGCTAAGAAAACAATGAAAGTCAATGGCACTTTTTTACTCCTAAGAAAAGTAGAGAACTGTTTCCTCCTTTCTACACCGTAGTAAAAGCGGCCATTGACTTTCATTGTCTTTTTATCTGGTGATTCAGTAACAGTGACATTCTCAGGCATTTTTCTCATGAATTGAGAAAAAACATGAGAATTTTTTTCTACCTTTATTGAATCGAGGCCCAGATGTAGAAATGTTTACGAAAAGAATATTCCTTCTCTAGGTCTGGAGAGGATCTGCGTATTGCTAGCAAGTTTAGGAATAAAGTCCTGCGCCGAAGACACCAGAAGCACATTCGCCATTGCCAACTGCAGTTCTCCTTATGATGGGATGGAAACGTCACCGTTTGGCTGGTACCAGAAACCAGGTAGTAGAAGTGGTAAAGATTCTCATGCAAGGACTTGCTTTCTGTAGGTGGTTAGTGTAACCCAGGGAAGCCATCAGCGCCTCAAAGACAAAACTTTGAAGCTTCTGTCAAGTGAAGCCAGGTGGTGCCACTTTTGCCAGACATAGTTTTGGTATTTTGTTTATGCTATTTCATTGTTCTAAGGTTGTTTAAGTCCCTCAGAAATCAAAGGGTGGCTCCAGGGTGGGGACATTTAAGCAATACAGGTGGCCCTAGTTTGGTAAATCGCTCTAGGGTGCAGGGGCGAAGCTAGCCGCTCTGCTGCTTGAGACAGACTATAGAAAGTCCCCCTCCAGCTTATCAAGTAATAATCATGTTGTTTATTCAATACATTTCATCTATGCATCTACTTCCCAACTAATTTGTACCCACAGCCCCTCCGCTCCTACCTCCCGTCAACTGCTCCTCTGCTTTTACTTCCCACTCAAAGCCCCCATGAACCTACCTCGCACCCACTGCCCCTTCACTTCTACCTCCTACCCACAGTCCCTCTACTTTTACCTCCAACTCACAGCCTCAATGCACCTACCTTCCACCCACTGCCCTTTCGCACCTACCTTCTACCCACAGTCCCTCTACTTTTACCTCCAACGCACAGCCTCGATGCACCTACCTCCCACCCACTGCCCCTTCGCACCTACCTCCTACCCACAGTCCCTCTACTTTTACCTCCAACTCACAGCTTCGATGCACCTACCTTCCACCCACTGCCCCTTCGCACCTACCTCCTACCCACAGCCCCTCCAATTTTATCTCCAACTCACAGCTTCGATGCACCTACCTTCCACCCACTGCCCCTTCGCACCTACCTCCTACCCACAGCCCCTCCAATTTTATCTCCAACTCACAGCTTCGATGCACCTACCTTCCACCCACTGCCCCTTCGCACCTACCTCCTACCCACAGCCACTCCACTTTTACCTCCAACTCACAGCCTCGATGCACCTACCTTCCATTCACTGCCCCTTCGCTTCTACCTCCTACCCACAGTCCCCTCCACTTTATCTCCAACTCACAGCTTCGATGCACCTACCTCGCACCCACTGCCCCTTCGCTTCTACCTCCTACCCACAGTTCCTCTACTTTTACCTCCAACTCACAGCCTCGATGCACCTACCTCCCACCACCTACATCCCCTTCGCTACTACCTCCTACCCACAGCCCCTCCAATTTTACCTTCCACCCCATTCCTCTCTGCACCTACCTCCCCCCCCCAAAGCCCCTCTGCATCCCCACACCTACCTCCCACCACCGACACCCCCTTCGCTACTACCTCCTACCCACAGCCCCTCCAATTTTACCTCCCACCCACTTCCTCTCTGCACCCCTAAAGCCCCTCTGCTCTTACTTCCAATCTACCTCCCACCCATTGCCCCTTCACTTCCACTAAAAAGAGTTGAGTTTAAGAGGTTCTCTAGGTGAGGTGAAGAAGTTTTTCAATCAGTTAGAGATAATAAACTAAATGCTCTCCAACATATTAGTACATTTCCCCCAAAATCAGGATATACTGTGTTTTAAATATTTATCCCTGTGGGTTTAGAGACAATTCCCATTTCCCTAGCTAAAATCTTTAGGCTGGAGCTGAGCTTTAACCCATTTGGCTGTATAACTGCAGTGTATCATGTGCTGTAATTTGTTACAACACACACTTTTTGGTGATGTAACAAGACTTATCTATTTTACTATTTTATTTACTTACTTAATCAACAGTACACATCCCATTTTTTTATTTCTTATTCTGCTTTACAGAGGATGAGGCAGCTCTTCCGGCAGGCCTGTGCCCACAGGTTGATGTTCTCAAGAATACAAAGCCAGGTACACACAATAATAAAAATATACAATGGCTTATACAGATGAAGCAAATGTTAAAGTCCACTTTGCCAACAGACCTCAGATCAGAGATGCCCTCCTGTTAACCTCACCAGGCTCTGCGGGCGCACATCACTATCCTACAGCCTCCAGCAGCCCCCAGTGTACGGGCTCAGCCAAGGCCCCCACACACAATAATGGGCGGCTTGGGTCTCGCCTTGTAAATAGAACATCCTGGAAAGCAAAAATGCAGTCCTCGGCTTCAGGACAGCAATCATCACCCCAGGACTGGGTGAAAGTAAGTAAGGGAGCCGCATGTCCTGATTTGAGGTCTGTTGGGATAGTGTCATCCAGTGCTCTGTGCATGGACGGGAGTGTGGATGGTGGGGGTGCCGCTCTGTGCAGCCTCTATACGGCCACCGGTGTCAGTGCCAATGACAGTGCTGGATTTTCAGCAAGGTAAGTACTTTTTTCTTTATTATGAATTCCCTGGACATCCATTTTAAAGAGGAACATCCCTGGTGCATTCCGATCTGGGATGCCCCGTTGTGTGTATCCTCAGGGATCACCAAGTAAACTCACCTCACCCTGATACTATGGCACAAGCAGGGGTCCCTTCCACATCTTTGGATTCCCTCAACTAAGAAGCATTTCTGGAATTTTTACAGCAATGCCCAGGGGGATACACATAGAGGGGCATCCCAAATCAGGAGAGGTATAATTACCAGAAAAGTGAAAATCATGGGTACACCTTAAAGGAGCAGTATCGCGAAATTGTGTAATATTAAAATTCCATATAAACACTTTGGCCCTTATTCATCAAGCGATCGCGCCAGGTAGTGTCTGACGAGCGCCAGGTAGCGGCAGCTAACGGCGACTACCGACTCAAGTACGCCCGGCGGCGGTCACAATGACGCATTTATCAAGCAAATGAGGCTAGCGCCGGCGAGAGCGACGGCTAGCGCGGCATTCATCATGAAGCCGCCTGGACCGAACAGCGCCGCTGCAAATTCCCTCACAGCGCCAGGTATGTCCAATGCATTTCAATGGAGCAATCTATAAATAATCATAATTAATTTGTATTATTTTTTTTTTTAATGTCAAAAAATCGGAGACCACTTCTGCAATGTTAGGATTTATTTTTAAGTCAAAAAAAAAAAAAAAATATGTGCAGAATTGATCTAACAGGTCTGTGATTAATGTATTCATATTACAAAATGATTCTAAAAATATGTATAATGTTACATTCAAAAAATATGGTTGTTTAGGGGTTAAAAACTAGTTAATACACATCGCCGCCAGCGCTCTGGGGTTTAAACAAGGAATGGACAGCGACAGCACATTCGGAGCGTGATTTGTTGATGAATATGAAGCAAGCCGTTCGCTCTGGCCATTCGTTGTCAGGCGCTCACATACAACGCTGGACCTGTGAAACAGCGACCCCCCAGCCTGTATTCAACATTACCGCACACCGACTGAGTCGCTGTCATCAAGCTAATGCCGGCCAAGCACAGCGAATACTGGCTGGCGCTGAAAAAATCACGCTACAGTCGCTCTTCTGTCGCTACCTGGCGCTATTGATGAATCGGCCTCCCCAGCTAATAAGGGGAGGGCTTACTTATACACCCGAACTCAATAAAACTCCCACCAAGCTTGTGGTTTTCTTCCCCTGGTAGGAATAAACTCCTGGGGTTAAAGGTTTAGTCTATGAGGGGTGACAGAGTCTGTCACCCGAGATGTCCTCTTCCTTCCATTAAAATAAAAAAAACAAGCGTGGCTGGATATTTCTTGATACAGGTGTATAAGTGACCCCTCCCCCGCCATCCAGCATATTTATATGGATTTTTATCATTGGGCCATTTTTTTCGCGATAGTGCTCCTTTAAAGGTGGGTCCACCTTTTCATTTTCCTGGTAATTGTACCTCTGCCAATTTGGAATGCCCCTCTATGTGCATCCCCCGGGTTCACTGTAAAAACTCCCCTTTCAATCTTACCAATCAGATGGTCACACTCCTTTGAGATGAGACGAATGGAGCATGAGCCACTGGTTGTTCCATTTTGTACCAGTGCCAGACATGCTTCTTAGCTAAGGGAATCCAAAGATGTGTACAGGACCAGCGCTTGCGCCATGGTATCAGGGTCAGGTGAGTTTACTTGGTGATCCCTAAGGATACACACAATGGGGCATCCCAGATCGGAATGCACCATGGATGAGGAAATCAACCTCCATGGCCAACGTTCCTCTTTAAAATGGATGTCCAGGGAATTCATAATAAAAAAAACAGCTTACCTTGCTGAAATTTCAGCACTGTCACTGGCACTCACATCGGGGGCCGTATATAGGCTGCAAAGAGCGGGACCCCCACTCCATCCACACGCCTGTCCACGCACAGAGCGGGGGATGCCACTTGCAGCCTTTCCAAGATGGCTACATCCAGGACTCGAGTCTCCAGGGGAACAGCTCTGGATTCCCAGTGAAGTAAGCTGTTTTTTTTTCTGTACCCCTCCCCCCGATCTACCTCAACACCAGGGGAGGTAGGCAGTCTGGAGGGGATATGAATAGACAGGACATCCACTTTAAAGTGGACCAAAACCCAGAATTTTGACTATCCTGGGTTTTGGTCCTTTCCCCGGGGCCACCCCGATCGGGGGGTGCCCCGCTGTGGGAAACCCTCCAGATCGCCAAGAGCAACTCACCTCTGCCCGGTCTTATGGCGCATGCGCAGCCGCATGTCCAATCAGCGCACTCGGAGCCGCTGACGTCACGCTGTCTGAGGCTTCGTCTAAGGCCAGCGACTCCAAGAGCACTAGGGGCCGCATTCCCCGCTACCCTCTAACAGGGAGCATGCCCGCGCCGGCATTTACAAATGGCTGGCGCGGGCACGTGTCCTGCTAGAGGGATAGCGGGGATGCGCCTGCGGCTCGTGCATGCGCTGTTGGACCGGGAAGCAAGGTAAGTTTATGGGGCGACCTGGGGGGGTTTCACACAGCGGGGCATCCCCATTTTGGATGCCCCAGGGGGATGGAAACGATCAGCCCGGAAATCTTATAGATTCCCGTGCTGATCGCGCTGGGTTTTGGTCCACCTTAAATAAATGTTATGCTTTCCTTTATTACAAAACATCATGTGATCACAAATGGATAAATATGGTGAATGAACAGCAGTGTGGCCCCCTGACCACATGGGCCCCAACGCGGTTGCACTCTCTGCACCCCCTGAATGCATTTAGATTGCAGTCACTCTCTGCATTCGCCACAGTGTTTTTGCACTCAGACTGATGTGGTATTTATTAGGGGTTTATTCATCAATGGCTAGTGGCAGGTAGCACCTCGTAGCGACAGGTAGCGAACGGTGAACGCCAGGCGCTGTACACAATACCACATTTATCAAATTGATTCCGACTCTAACAGCGCCATGTAGCGTCCAATTTATCATCACAGATGGCTCAGTGTATAGCGCCGGCGCTCTAGCTTCCAGAGCGCCAGGTATTTCCTGTCGCTACCTGTAGCTCTCCCATACATTTCAATGGACGTTCCTTTTCCTCACTTTAAACAGGGTTTTCTTTTTATTTGCTTTTTATTTTTTTTTAATCAAACTATTGTGTGACCTCTCCTGGGCTATTAAATGTCATATTTTAAAACTTTTTTGATTTTTTATATCTTTATGCTGAACTGTCATTACAGGTCTGGCACTAAAGTGTTCATGTCACAATGTAATAACAATGTCATATGATGTCCACATGTTTTCGCTTTGTTACTAGTGGATATGTGTTCAAAAACAGACTTTAATCACACAGCGTCCGGCCCTCTATGCTATAGCGCCCAGATTTAGAGTGCTGGCGCTCTGTGTGAATATGGTGTGAGTCGCTGGGAGTCGGTCGCAATGAGCTGGCACTGCCTTTCACTCCCTGCAACGCTGTACTAGTGTTAGAACGCCCAACATACATCACATTCATCAATGCCGGCCAGGTTACTACAGTGACTTAGGTGCTCTGTTACAGCACCCGATAGCTGATCACAGCGTCTACTAGGCGCTGCTATAAAGACGCTCATCTGACGATACCTGGCGCTAGTAATGGCACGCGCCCTGCTAGAGGGATAGTGGGGATGTTGGACTGGGAAGCAAGATAAGTGTACGGGGCGACCTGGGGGGTATCACACAGTGGTGCATCACGATTTTGGATGCCCCGGGGGAAGGAAATCGAGCAGTTCAGGATTCTTATAGATTATGATCGCGCTGGGTTTTGGTCCACTTTAAGTAAATTTTATACAATTACAACTCCAAAACGTCATGTGATCACAAATGGATAAATAAAGTGGATGAACAATGGCGTGGCCCCCTGACCACATGGACCCCAACGCAGTTGCACTCTCTGCACCCCCTGAATGCATTTAGATTGCAGTCGCTCTCTGCATTCGCCGCATTGTTTTTGCACTCAGACTGATGCGGTATTTATTAGACTTATAAGCCAGGCGGGAGTTTCTCGCATGCACCTGGTGCTTATTTCTCGCTCCGGTTCAGTTGGAGTGACTCCACGTCTAAAGGTCTATATATGACATTAGAGGGACATGTGGAATTTTGTTTGGGATGAAGTTATGGACTAGCACACGCGCAGGATCCAGCAACACATTCTAGCTTCACATTCCTGAACAGCCAGACGTAAAGTCATAGCCGCAAACACATCACGAGTAGAGGTGAGCGCGGCCCAGACCCCGGGGATGACATTATTCTTTGAGTTGTGCGGTAGCCAGGATGAGGCTCATTACAGTTAACTCGCTGACGGCCGGTGCAGCTGTAACGCATTCCCCATTGGCACATTCAGTTTCTAAAAACGGCAGGAGTTATGGGAATTCGCAACAGACACGCGTCATGTGCGAACCTGTATCTGACACTGTGAAGCCCTCGCACATGGAGAGCACGCACGCTTTATGGACACCGCATGCAAGCTTCATAAAATAAAAAGAACTAACTGTGCCCGGGGCAGTTCTCGTAACAAAATCGTAGAAGCATTTATAAAGCAGACCCGCGGGCCTGGGAAACGCTTAAATACAGGAACATAGCAATCACCAGGGCAGGAAAAAATATTGCTACCAGATTTTCAAAATAATATCATTGGATATTTAGCAGACCCCACCCACTTTTAAGCCCCCCCCCCCAAAAAAAAAAGTAACAACATATTTTTTTTCTGATGCAATCGTTTTTATTGAAAGCTTAGACATCATAAATACACAATTGACATCCAACTATTTTTGTTCAGCACATAATGCATTAACATCGAGATGCACAGCATTGTACACAAAACGAATACGAATACTTTATTGACCGCCAAGTAAGTACAGGATACATACAAGGAATGCTTCTTGGAAGGGAGGTACTCCGTTAGAGCTATAACATTAAATATAAAATAGAACATTTAACATATTATACATATAATATTATACTATTAAAAATTTTTCTTCTACATTAACATTTTAACATATTTACATGTGGTATCGGTGGTAAATCAGTCAGTTCGTGGCAGATTATTTAGTGGTGGTTATTTAGTGCCTTAACGGCTAGTGGATAAAAACTATTTTTGTACCTGGAGGTTCTTGTCGAAAGAGCCGCGGGGCTCCGGCCAGAGGGCAAGAGTTTGAAAGATGAATGTCCTGGGTGTGTTGGGTCCTCAGTTATTCTTTTTGCCTTTGAGCAGATCCTTTGCATGAATTGCTCCTCCAGGGATGGTAAGGGGCATCCAATGATCCGCTCGGCTGTCCTGGTGATCCTGTTCAGCCTGTTCTTGTCCTTGGCTGTGGTCCCGCAATACCAGACCGTGAAGGAGGAGGTCAGAAGTGAGCCTATGGCACCATTATAAAAGGTTTTTAGGATCCTTTGACATACCGTATCTTGCTAGTTGTCTCAAGAAGTATAGCCTCTGTTGGGCCTTTTTCAAGATGACGGTAGTTTGCCTGCTCCACTTCAAGTCTTGCGTGATCATGGTGCCGAGAAATTTTGTGCTGGTAGCGATATTGACCTCTCCATTACCGATGGAAATGGGACGATGTGTTATGTGGGATCGTCTGAAGTCAAAATACTTCTGCAATCCAACCAATGCTAGCAAGAAACACACCTTAAAGTGGACCAACACCCAGGATTTTGACTATCCTGGGTCTTGGTCCACTTCGATGGGGCACCCCCGATCGGGGTGCCCCGCTGTGTGAAACCCCCCCCAACCCCCCGAAAAACTCACCTCTCCGCGCTCCCAGCGCCAACGTACAAGGACGTCTAAGCGGCTGCCGCCGCCGCCGCCTCCCGCGCGTCCCTTTTGACGCGCGCGCGCCCGCGCCGGCCATTCGCAGACGGCCGGCGCGGGGGCGCGCACGCCTGCAGGGGCGCGAGGGAGGCGGCGGCGGCCGGCCGCCGCCGAAGATCAGGTAGGGTTTTTCGGGGGTTTTGGGGGGGTTACACCCCGCGGGACATCCCGATCTCGGATGTCCCGCGGGGTGGGGGGTGATCGGCCCGGGAATCTTATAGATTCCCGGGCCGATCACCCGTGGGTGTTGGTCCACTTTAACTTCCCTCCCCCCACCTCCCTGGGGGGCCGAGATAGAGAGGCTAAATGCAAGACAAAAGATAGTTGTTAAAACGGACGAAGGAAAAGGTAAGAAAAATAAGAAGGAGAGAAAAGGAGAAGGAAGAAGAGAAAGAATGGGTTCCCGGCCTCCACCGATACACTGAGGTACTACGTTAGCTCCCTAAATTAACAGTAATTCCCGGTCAAAATGCCTCAGCAAGAAATGGGATATCCAGGTCTCCCAGGTCACTTAAAAGAGAGTCAAGTCCCCTTGCATAGAGGCCGCCATCTTCTCAAAAAACATAACCTCATTGAATCATGAGATCGGGCTCCCAAAAGGGATGTCTTGCTTCTTCCAGGAATACGCTAGAATTTTTTTGGCCGCCATTGTGATATGTCTTATAACTTCGAACTGGGCTTTCGAGCATCCTGGGGTTTCAAATTGAGCAAGAGAAGCTGCACAGAGGGGGTCAGCTGTAATTTGGTGGCCTTCCTAATTACATAAAACACCCTGAATCGTTTTACCACTCTACAATCCCACCAGATGTGACTATATGTCCCACAATGATGACAACCCCGAAAGCATTCCGAGGAGTAAGATGGACAAAATCTGTGAACCCTCTCGGGCGCTAGATACCACCTTAGCAATACCTTGGTGTTAACCTCTTGGGCTCCTACATTTAGGTACCCGGAAACGAATGCCTCCAGGATGCTCTCCACTCACTGTCCGAGTCCTATTTCAGCGCTTACTTTAATGGGCGCCCCTCCTCCACCCCACACAACTGCTTATATACCAGCGCGATCACCCCATACCCCAAAAGGTCCTCCCCGCAGACTCTCTCAAAAACTGAGAGCTTAAATGTGGAACCACCCATTCTAAATTTGGCCCTCCCATAATGCGAAAATTGTAAATAACGGAAATACTCGTTGTTGGGTATATCCCGAGAGGACTTCAGACCAGAAAAAGTCAGTATTCCACTCGGCGTAATAAGGTCCTTAATCCTAGTCAAGTTCTGCGCTCTCTACCAACTATAAGCCGCTGGTTCTGAGAGGCCCGGGGGAAACTCTTGGTTGCCCAACAGAGATAGCATTGGCCCGTAAGGAGAGGAGAGTTTCCCACGCGCATTCTTTGTCTTCCACACCCTAAGCGAGCGATTTAACATCAGATTACATAAGCCCTTATACGCCGAGAGGGCTAGCCATAACAGATTCGCAATGCTTACAGGGGAACAGCAGGCCTCTTCAATATCGCCCCACAATGGTCTATTTCCCTCCCCATGACACACGCTTAGTTGAGCAATCTGCTAGGCACAGTAGTATGGGGCCAGATTCGGAACACCTAGGCCTCCCAGCCGCTTGGCCCTATAAAGCGTCGCTTGATCTACTCGTGGTTTCTGTTTGCCTCACACAAACCTGTTTAGGTCCAATTGGAGACCCTTCAGGGCCACAGACGGAAAGTAACAACATTTTTAACACTATAGCCTTAATTTAGTAAACTTGCTGTAAAATAAATTAAAATTGGAACTGTCTCTTGCTTTACCTCACCATTCCAAATGGTGTCCCCCCCCCCAGTACTCAGGCCCCCCTTTGGTGCCCCCCTGACCTGCTGCACCTGGGGCACTTGAGCCCCCCCAAGCTACTTCCCCGTGGTGGTATAGGATGTCTGGCAGGCTATCAGCGGTCCTTGGAGTCTATTAGCCGCTTTAAACCTTTTAGTAGAGCAATGGGACAACTTTTTTAATTTTGCTTTTTTAAAGTAGAGCTTAATTACACTTTTTTTGGGTGGAGTAGAGATTTTCTTAAAGAGTCTAAAAGACTCCAAGGACATCCATGTTCCATTCCTTGGGGCATCCTGAATTGGGATGCTCTGCTGTGTAAAATCCGCAGAAGCCCCGTTTCACTCACCTTGTCCCGGAACCCTCACCGTGGCCGCATCCTGGCTCACCTCTAGCCGTGCTCGCACCTGTGTCCGGCCTTTCTGAATGGGGCGGTGTGGCCATGGCTAGGAGGACGGCGTGGCCACGCGACGGCTAGTGAACGGGAAAGTGGCTGGTGGCACACCCGGCTACCTTAGGCGCCACTCGGCTCCAGGCAGCTTAGCGGTCAGCGGAGCAGAAGGGAGCCAAGTGAAAGCAAGCGCACTGATTGGTTGAACAGGTCGCTCAGCCAATCCACACTCGCCCGTTCTCGCCCGAGTCTACGTCATGGGAGCAACAGGAAGGTAAGTGACCTAGGGGCATACACACAGTGGGGCATCCCAATTCAGGATGCCCCCACTGAGAGGAACAGCCCCCAGAAAAGTGAAAATGTGTTGTTGTAAGATTCGATTCAGCCAGTTCACTAAAATGACTTAAGATATTTAGGATGTTCCAAAAGAAATTGTAACTAATAGCGACAGGTAGCGACTGGTGAACGCCGGACACGGCACGCAATTTATCAAGCAGAGTCTGTTGAGCGACTGGGATAACGCCATGTAGCTTCCGATTCATCATTATCCCAGCCTCAGCGAATAGCGCCAGTGTTTAGCCTTGCACAGCGCCAGGTATGACCTCTCGCTACCTGTCGCTCTCCCATACATTTCAATGGACAATCCTTTTCTTCTCTTTTAACAGGGTTTTTTTTTTTTTTAAATCTCAAAAAATGTTGTGACCTCTTATGGCATTGAAAATGCAGTTTTTTTTTTTAATTTTAAATTTCATGTTTTATATATTTCTGCAGAAATGACATTACAGGTCTGGCATTAAAGTGTTCATGTTACAATGTTATTACAATGTAATTCCATATGTTTTTGCTTTGTTACTAGTTGATAGATGCTGAAAAACAGACTTTAAACACACCGCCTCCTGCGCTCTGGGCTTCAGAGTTTTGTGAGGATGTTTTTTAATGAATATATTGTAAGTCGGTCAAACTGACCAGTCGCTAACATGCGCTCCCATACAGCGCTGTACTGGTCAAATAGCGACTCCTCACAATGTATTCAACATTACTGAACAGCGACTGAGTCGCTATGAAGTAGCGACCCACGGCCGAGCACAGCGACTACTAGCGGGCGCTCTGAAAATGCCTGCTACAGACGCTCATCTGTCGCTACCTGGCGTTAGTGATGAATCAGCCAGCCCATCTGGTTCGTGTATCACACAAACAGCAAGGAAGGGCGGAATCCAGAGACAGCTGTTTGCACTTGAGTTTATGGTATGGTCCGGCTCTGCCCACCTATAAATGGCGAGTGCCGGCCATGTAAAGAACTTTTTGGGTTCGGCGGAGGAATTAAATAACAGAGGTGGCGGCTGTAATTTTACGGGAGTGCGGCGCACACCTCTGTAATTACAGACACACAATCATATGTTTGGAAGCTATTCTAGGACAAATAGATGTTTAAGTATGGCAGTGTTTTATATTTAATTTGGGTGCACATTAACACAGCTGGAACAACCTGTACTTGAACATCCTGTACTCCCCGGCCTCCAAACGACTGCGGCCCTTCTTATTCCTCCTTCTATTCCTGTGCCTCCTTTACCTTTTCACTTCTTTCATGTTTAACCCTCTCTCCCTGGGCTTTTCTTTCATTTTTCCTTGTACTTTCTCTTCTTCCATATCTTCTTGTCCCTTTCCATGATATTGTACTTTCTTTAAAGTGGACCAACACCCAGGATTTTGACTATCCTGGGTTTTGGTCCACTTCGGCGGGGCACCCCGATCGGGGGTGCCCCGCTGTGTGAAACCCCCCAGAAACCCCAAAAAACTCACCTCTCCCCGCTCCCACGTGAACGCCGCAGCCAATCCCCGCCAACGTCCAGGCGGGGGACAGGAACGTCCAAGCCGCTTCCGCCGCCGGCGCCTCCCGCGCATCACTCTCGGCGCGCGCACCCCCGCCGGCCATTCACAGAGGGCCGGCGCGGGCGCGCGCACGTCTGGAGGGGCGCACGGGAGGCGGCGGAAGCGGCGGCTGATCAGGTAAGATGTTTTTGGGGTTTCTGGGGGGTTTCACCCCGCGGGACATCCCGATCTCGGATGTCCCGCGGGGTGGGAGGTGATCGGCCCGGGAATCTTATAGATTCCCGGGCCGATCACCCCTGGGTGTTGGTCCACTTTAAAGCTGTCCTTCCCTCTGAATAAGAGTCTATCTTATATGTTTCCCACACCCTGTACATACAGATTGCCCACATTAAAAATCATCCTACCTAAGTACTACAAAGCCGCTCAGATTGCTCAACTGGCCCCTATGCATTCCCTTTCCAGGCCCCCAATGTGGATTTTCCTGGAACTTCCCAACTGTGCGCCACTACCCATTGATAGTTTGCTCTGGATGGACCAGGGACATAGACCCAAGACGCTCAGCCCGTTAATGAAGCATTCCCTCGCTGTGTGGGACTCAGTGAGGTATTCAGCCTCCCTGATGTCCCCACATACCCCCCTGGCCCACTTATGGGATAACCCCAACTTCCCCCCAGGGGAGAAGAATAGATTGGCCTTCAAGTGGTGGCAGGATCGGGGCATATACAAGATAGCGGACCTGCTCACGCTGAGGGGCTTCGGGACTTTTCAGGACCTGCAAGAGAAGTACGGAGTCCCCGGCAAGGAATATTTTCACTATATCCAGTTGCGGCACTGGATTTTGCCTCTAACAAAGCTGCACACCCCCTTCCGGGTGAAGACCCCCTTTGAGGAGTTATGCACTAATAACCCATTCCAGAGAGGGACAATCTCCTTACTATATTCAGCACTAAATGTAGCCGGACCAGAGATCCATGGGTACGTTAGCAGCTGGGAGAAAGACCTGGGCCCATGTCAGAGCGAGAGGGGATGGTCCGAGATATGGTCCAACTCCTCCAAATGCTCAATCAATGTCCTGACAACTGAAACGGCCTATAAGGTAATGCTTCGCTGGTACCTGCTGCCGGGTCGCCTGAGCAGGATGTTCCCGGGACAGTCTAAAACATGCTTTAGGGGCTGCAGTGCGGAAGGGGACTTTCTGCATACGTGGTGGACCTGTCCCATGTTGGCCCGCTTCTGGAACCAGGTGTATAAGCTGGCTAACGACATCTTCCAAACCAACATGAAAAAGGACCCCTGGGTTGCCCTCCTGCACTGCAAGCCCCAGGAGCTCACTGGCAAACAGCACAGACTTCTTGTCTACCTTCTCCTGGCGGCTAAACAGGCCATAGCCAGAGCCTGGAAAAAGCAATTTACCCCAATATCTGAAGTGTCGGCCAGAATGAATGGGTTCCTCATCAACGAAAGGCTATCTAGTATTCTGACCGACACCCATGACAAATTCCTTTCGATATGGGAACCCTGGATGAGATTTGCCTGGCCTGGCGAACCCCCATGGAGGTTGTAGCAACCATGCATGTTGGCTGGTGGAGTGCGGGAGCCCCTTGACCCCTTCCCCCCCCCCAACCTCCCCTCCTCCCTCCAACTTTTCCCCTCCCCCCCAGTTCTTTGTTTCTCCTCTCTTTAGACTGCGATCACAAAAGGCTTTCATTGACTCTCTCCCGTCAACGCGCTTGACGGGGAGGCCGATTCATTAATAGCACCAGGTAGCGCCAGATGAGCGACTGTAGCGTGATTTTTTCAGCGCCAGCCAGTATTCGCTGTGCTTGGCCGGCGTTAGCTTGATGACAGCGACTCAGTCGGTGTGCGGTAATGTTGAATACGGGCTGGGGGGTCGCTGTTTCACAGGTTCAGCGTTGTATGTGAGCGCCTGACAACGAATGGCCAGAGCGAACGGCTAGCTTCATATTCATTAACAAATCACGCTCCGAATGTGCTGTCGCTGTCCATTCCTTGTTTAAACCCCAGAGCGCTGGCGGCGATCTGTATTAACTAGTTTTTAACCCCTAAACAACCATATTTTTTGAATGTAACATTATACATGTTTTTAGAATCATTTTGTAATATGAATACATTAATATCAGACCTGTTAGATCAATTCTGCACAAATTTTTTTTTAATTTTTTTTTTACTTAAAAATAAATCCTAACATTGCAGAAGTGGTCTCCGATTTTTTGACATTAAAAAAAAAAAAAAAAAAAAAAATTAATACCAATTAATTATGAATCATTATAGATTGCTCCATTGAAATGCATTGGACATCGCCAGGGAGCGACAGCTCATACCTGGCGCTGTGAGGGAATTTGCAGCGGCGCTGTTCGGTCCAGGCGGCTTCATGATGAATGCCGCGCTAGCCGTCGCTCTCGCCGGCGCTAGCCTCATTTTGCTTGATAAATGCGTCATTGTGACCGTCGCCGGGCGTACTTGAGTCGGTAGTCGCCGTTAGCTGCCGCTACCTGGCGCTCGTCAGACACTACCTGGCGCTATCGCTTGATGAATAAGGGCACAAGTCTGCAAATCCTGTGGGCTCGCTTGGGGCGGTGTGGATCGTGGAGGGCGGAGCCCCCCCCCCCCGACCTGCAGGGCCCCGGAGTGGGTATAAACATGTCTCAGGTCAAGTGGGTCGCGCGAAGATGTTGAATGTTCTTTACGTTGTCATTTGCTTCCTCGCTTTGTATGCATTGCAAATTATTAAAACATCAACGTGATCTATGTGTAACCTTATGCAATTTAGAATGTTAGCTTTTTCTTTCACCTCCCCTGCGCGGGATGGCAATACAATGCATAAGCTCCAAATATCTGTAATGTTGAAAACCCAAAACTTTAATAAAAATATTGAAACAAAAAAAAAAAATCATCCTACCTGCATCTACTGCATGTTATGAGCCTTTAAACATCCAAGATGGCGGCTGCCTGACAGGAAGTGCCCTCTGTCTGTACTGCTCTGCATTCTGGGATTGCTGACCTTTTCCTGACCCCAGCTCTGCTCTGTCTGAGCAAAGCACAGCTATAACCCCGCCCCCTGTACTTTATCCCACTCTCCTCTTCTCAGTAAGTGTGATGCTTCTAGTCAAGATGGCGGTGCCCGTATCCTAAAGTCCTGAACAGAGTTGCAGCCCAGTGGGGGACAGAATAATAAGTAAGTGACTAAAGACTTAAAATATATTAATTTTAGGTGCTGGGGAATTGTTTTATAAGGGTTTGGGCTTTTCAATAAATCACGCTGAAGGTCCGGATTAAGTATCTGTCCTATTTAATTAAACCAGATTTTCAGCATCAATTAAAGCAGACCAGTACAACACACAGTGCTCATATTCATCCCTCCCCGGGGCAGTTTAGGGCCTTATTCATGAAGGTATAGCGCCAGGTAGTGCCTGTACAGCGCCAGGTAGCGGCAGGTAAACGCCGGACACGGCAGCAATTACACATTTATGAAGCCCAATCTGATGAACGACTAGAACAACGCCATGTAGCGTCCGATTCATCATTATCTCAGGCTCAGCGTACAGCGCCGGCGTTCAGCCTTGCAGAGCGCCACATATTACCTGTCGCTACCTGGCGCTCTGCCATACATTTCTATGGACGATTCTTAAATCCCTTTCATTATCCCAATTTTTTTGTTTTTAATAAAATCTCAAAATTTTCTGACATCTCCTGCCCTAGAAAATGATATTTTTGCAAACTTTTTGGATTAATAATATTTTTATGCAGAATTGTCCTTACATGTCTTGTCATGTTGTCGCTTTGTTACTGGTGGATACATGTTCAAAAACAAAATTTAAACACACAGCTTCTGGCGCTATGGGCTACAATTACATGATTTTGAGCGCCGGCGATGTGTTGAGGATGTTTTTTTTGATGAATGTGGTGTGAGTCGGTCGAAATGAGCTGGCGCTTACTTATTATTCTTTACCCCACTGGGCTTCAACTCTGTTCAAGACTCTAGGATACGGGCGCCGCCATCTTGCCGCAGAAGCATCACATGCTGAGGAGAGGGGAGTGCAGGGGGTGGGTTATAGCTGTGCTTTGCACACACAGAGCAGAGGTGGGGTCAGGAAAAAAATCCCAGAATGCAGAGCGGCTTATTCAGAATACACTTTCTGGCTGCATGCAGCCTGAGACGCCATGGGCCGCCATCTTGGATGTTAAAAGGTTAAAAAAAATGCAATAGGTGCAGGTGAGATGATTTTTTATTATAGGCAATCTGTATGTACAGGGTGGGGGAAACATATAAGATAAGCTCTTATTTAGGATGAAGGTACGGTTTAAGTATCTATCCTATTTACTTAAACCGGACCTTCAGCGTGATTTAATGAAAAGCCCAAACTCTTAAAAAACGGTTCCCCAGCATCTAAAATTAATATATTTTACGTTTTTTGGCACTAACTTATTATTCTTTCCCCCACTGGGCTGCAACTCTGTTCAGGACTTTAGGATACGGGCGCCGCCATCTTGAATCAGAAGCATTACACTTATTGAGGAGAGGAGAGTGGGATAAGGTGCAGGGGGGCGGGTTATAGCTGTGCTTTGCTCAGACAGAGCAGAGCTGGGGTCAGGTAAAGGTCAGCAGTCCCAGAATGCAGAGCAGCACAGTCAGGAGGCACTTCCTGTTTGCAGGCTGCCTGATAAGATGGCGGCTTCCATGAGCCGCCATCTTGGATGTTTAAAGGCTCATAACATGCAGTAGATGCAGGTAGGATGATTTTTAATGTGGGCAATGTGTATGTACAGGGTGTGGGAAACATATAAGATAGACTCTTATTCAGGGTAAAGGTCCGGATTAATGTGAGCAATCTGTATGTACAGGGTGGGGGAAACGTATAAGAGAGGCTCTTATTCAGGGTGAAGGGTCTGGATTAATGTGAGCAATCTGTATGTACAGGGTGTGGGAAACATATAAGATAGGCTCTTATTCAGGGTGAGGGTCCGGATTAACGTGAGCAATCTGTATGTACGGGGTGTGGGAAATATATAAGATAGGCTCTTATTCAGGGTGAAGGTCCGGATTAATGTGGGCAATCTGTATGTACAGGGTGTGGGAAACATATAAGATAGACTCTTATTCAGGGTGAAGGGTCCGGATTAATGTGAGCAATCTGTATGTACAGGGTGTGGGAAACATATAAGATAGACTCTTATTCAGGGTGAAGGGTCCGGATTAATGTGAGCAATCTGTATGTACAGGGTGTGGGAAACATATAAGATAGGCTCTTATTCAGGGTGAAGGTCCGGATTAATGTGAGCAATCACTAGCATCGCACCCTGTTAGGCCTTTATCTTTGTTTGTTTGATGTGTGTTCCTGGGGGGGATTTGGGGGATATATATGGTCATGGTGTGTTTGTGTACATATAGGAATTTTTTCTCTGCATTTAACCTGTTCGTGCAGTGAAACAAACACACACATGGCTGTATCCTTGCTGACAGTTTTTCAGTTTTCTTTATGTATTCCTCTCTTCTCTTGTCTTCTATTCTCTTTTCTTCTCAGTTTTTCACTTCTATTTTCTTCTTTGATTTTCTCTTCTCTTTTTCCATTTTTCTCTGTTCTCTTCTTTTTTCTTCCCTTCTTTTTCTTCCATTTCCCCCTTTTCTTCTCTTCCCTGTCCTTCCTTTTCACCTTCCCTCCCTTCTCTTCCATCGTTCTTCTCTTTTCTCTTCTATTCCCATTGGTTTCCTCCATTCCATTCCCCTCCCTTCTCTATCTCCTCTTCTTGTCTCTCTCTCTCTTGCCTTACATTATTTTCCTTCCATTCACCTCCAATCTCCCTCCTCCCTTTCTCCTCTCTCTTGCCATCCATCCTCTTCCCTTCCATTCACCCCCCCCCCTCTCCTTGTCATCTCTTCTCATTCTACTTTGTTTTTCGCTTCTATGCTTGTTCCTCTCTTCTCATTTTTTTCTCTAATTTTCTTTTCTCTTCTGCTTTTTTATCTTTTCTTTTCCCTTGTTTAAACTTTCCCCACCCCCCTCTTCTCATCCCTTTCTGCGTTTCTCTATCCTCCTTCTTTACTCTACCTTCTATGTTTCTCTGTCTTCTCTGTTTTTACTTTTCTTTCTTTTTTCCTCCCTTTTTTTCTTCATTCACCCCCCCCCTTGTCATCTCTTCTCATTCTACTTTGTTTTTCTCTTCTACGATTGTTTCTCTCTATAGTTTTATTTTCTCTCTAATTGTTTTATTTTTTTCTTTCTTCTTTTTTCGCCTATATGCTTGTTCCTCTCTTCTCATTTTTTTCTCTTATTCTCTCTCCTCTTCTGATTTTTTTTATTTTCTTTCCCCTTCTTTTATCTTCCCCATCCCTTCTTCTCATTCTATTCTGCGTTTCTCTACCCTCCTTCTTTACTCTACCTTCTGTGTTTCTCTGTTTCTAATTTTTTTCCTTTTTCCTCTTTTCTTCTCTTCTCCTCTTTTCCGTTTGCATCGCCTCTTTCTTTTCTCTTCTCTTGTCTCCTCTCAACAGAGGGATTTTTTTTTTTTTTGTTAATAAGGTTGAAAAAAGACACATGTCCATCAATTTCAACCAATGGTGTTGGGGTAGGCGGAACCCCTTGGTTGAACTTGATGGATGTATGTCCTTTTTTTTCTTCTCTTCTAATATCTTCACCAGTCTTCTCTTTTCTTCTCTTACCTCCCTTTGCTTCCATTCACCCATCTTCACTTCTTCTGTTTTCCTCTTCTTCTTTTTTCATCTCTCTTCCCTTTCCTTTTTTACCCTCCCTTCCATTCACATCGCCCCCTCTCTTCTGCCGTGTCGCAGGTGCCGATCATTTTCTTAGGCCCTTATTCATGAAGGGATAGCGCCAGGTAGCGCCTGGTTAATGAGAGGTAGCGACTGGTGAACGCCGGACACGGCACGCAATTACACATTTATCAAGCAGAGTCTGTAGAGCGACTGGGATAGCGCCATGTAGCGTCCGATTCATCATTTTCACAGCCTCAGCGAACAGCGCCGGCGTTAAGCCTTGCACAGCGCCAGGTATGACCTCTCGCTACCTGTCGCTCCCCCATACATTTCAATGGACGATCCTTTTCTTCTCTTTAAACTGTTTTTTAATTTTTTTTTTTCCAAAAAATCACAAATAATTCTGTGACCTCTTCTGACATTGAAAAAGCAGTTATTTTATATTTTTTTAATTTTTTAAATATTTCCTCAGAAATGACATTACAGGTCTGCCATTAAAGTGTTCATGTTACAATGTTGCTACAATGTAATTCCATATGTTTTCGCTTTGTTACTAGTTGATAGATGCTGAAAAACAGACTTTAATCACACCGCCTCCTGCGCTCTGGGCTTCAAGCAAATATTTTTCAGCGCCAGAGATTTGTGAGGCTGTTTTTTTGCTGAATATGGTGTGAGTCGGTCGCTATAAGCAGTCGCTAACATGCGCTCCCATACAGCGCTGTACTGGTCAAATAGCGACTCCTCACAATGTATTCACCATTACTGAACAGCGACTGAGTCGCTATAAAGTAGCGACCCACGGCCGAGCACTGCGACTACTAGCGGGCGCTCTGAAAATGCCGCTACAGACGCTCATCTGTCGCTACCTGACGCTAATGATGAATCAGCCTGCCCAACAAATTTAGAAGAAAAAATTGTTTTATTACTTTATTATTTGAGTTGGAAAGTCTCTCAAAACTCATCCTCTCCATAATGTCGCAGTTCTCCAAACCATCCGGATAAGCCACAGACGTCTTTGCAGCGAGTGTTTGGCCGGAACCCACATCTGGACTAAACATAAAAAGTCCATCCAAACTCTGCGCTAATCCAATGCTGTTTGTATCCAGTTGGCGATTCTCATAAGCTTTTTATTTGGTTTCCAGTTTTTATTAGTCCCTCAGTCACAGTGTGAGTGTCTTTAGCTGCGCTTGATGAATTCTCCCTCTGTCTACACTGCTGAGCCCGGCCTCTTACCAGTGACACATACAAACCTAACAAATAGCCTTATACAAATGACAAACGGGCAGGCTGATTCATCACTAACGCCAGGTAGCGACAGATGAGCGTCTGTAGCAGGCATTTTCAGAGCGCCCGCTAGTAGTCACTGTGCTCGGCCGTGGGTCGCTACTTCATAGCGACTCAGTCGCTGTGCAGTAATGTTGAATACATTGTGAGGAGTCGCTATTTGACCAGTACAGAGCTGTATGGGAGCGCATGTTAGCGACTGCTCATAGCGACCGACTCACACCATATTCAGCAAAAAAAAACAGCCTCACAAATCTCTGGCGCTGAAAAATGCTTCTCTGAAGCCCAGAGCGCAGGAGGCTGTGTGTTTAAAGTCTGTTTTTCAGCATCTATCCACTAGTAACAAAGCGAAAACATATGGAATTACATTGTAGCAACATTGTAACATGACACTTTAATGGTAGAGCTGTAATGTCATTTCTGAAGAAATATATAAAAAAAATAAAAACAATGTGAAAAAACTGCTTATTCAATGCCAGAAGAGGTCACAGAATTATTTGTGATTTGTGAAAAAAACAGAAACCCCCGTTTAAAGAGAAGAAAAGGATCGTCCATTGAAATGTATAGGAGAGCGACAGGTAGCGAGAGGTCATACCTGGCGCTGTGCAAGGCTGCACGCTGGCGCTGTTCGCTGAGGTTGTGAAAATGATGAATCAGACGCTACATGGCGTTATCCCAGTCGCTAAACAGATTCTGCTTGATAAACGAATAATTGCGTGCCGTGTCCGGCGTTCACCAGTCGCTACCTGTCGCTACCTCTCATTAACCAGCCATTACCTGACGCTATCCTTTCATGAATAAGGCTCTAAAGTATGAAAAGCACTAAAGTTTCCAATATCCAAGACTTTTCCCCTTCTCCACAGATTTTGGTCCGCAGCAGCAGCATCCTGATATGGGATTCTCCACGATTAGTGTTAGGCAAGCGCAACAACCAGCAAAGAGGGTTATTTAAGAAACGCTAGTGTCAGGTAATGCTAGGTAGCGGCAGGTAGCGTCTGGTGAACGCCGGGCGCTGTACGGGAAACCACATTTAAGAAAGGAATCTGGTGAGTAACTCTAACAGCGCCATGTAGCGTCACATGTATTATTACAGGCGGCTCAGCGTATAGCGCCGGCGCTCTAGGTTCAAGAGCGCCAGGTATTACCTTTCGCTCAGTGTCGCTCTCCCATACATTTCAATGGGGTTTTTATTTGGTTGTGTTTAAATAGCGTGTTGCAATTAAAATGTTTTTTCTCAAATCATCGTGTGACCTCTCCTGGCTGCAAAAAAACATTTTCATAATTTTTTTTTTTTTATATATTTTTATGCAGAATCGTCATTACAGGTCTGGCTCTAAAGTGTTAATGTCACAGTGTTATAACAATGTCATTCCATGTGTTTTCGCTATGTTACTGGTGGATATGTGTTCAGAAACAGACTTCAATCACACAGCGTCTGGCGCTCTATGCGACAGCGCCCAGCTTTAGAGCACCAACGCTGTGTGTGTGTAGTTTTTTGTTAAATATGGTGTGGACGCACTGAGCTGGCGCTACCTCTCGCTTGCTGCAGCGCTGTTCTCTTGTTAGATGTAGTGTAGTCTTGGGCACTTTGACCTTAGGACACCATCTAGTGTTCTCCATTGGCTCTGCAGTGAATCAGGGAAAGGCTTCTACAGCGCCCCCTACAGACATCACATTCATCAATGCCAGCCAGGTTACTAAAGCGACCGCTACTCTAGGTTACAGCGGCCGACACCCACTTACAGCATCTACTAGCGGTCACTCTAAGCGCCGCTATACAGACGCTCACATGCCAATACATGGAGCTAGTAGTAAATCAGCCTCTTAGACTAATTGCAGTGTGCAGAATAACGACTGTAACTTAACTGAACCCTGATATGGTCGCTGGTCTGTGGTTGGCGTTGCCATCCAATGGGCTACGCCCAGGGCCACAGAAACATGGCTGCCACTCCCATGAATCAGGACACTACTAGTGCCAGCACTGCCAGCTTGCACTAGGAGTGCCTCACTCATGGGAGTGGCTGCCATCTTTCTGAAGCCCTTACCGTAGCCTATTCGACAGTGCAAAGAATGCCCACCGCCAATGGGATCGCGGGGCTCAGGTAAGTTGTACAGCACCTTCCTGCTGCTGCACACTTTAGGTTAAGCTGGTTGATGGGCTGCTGGGGCTGAACGCCGAACTCGAACACAGGCTTCTCGGACAATTCTGTGTTTGAGTTTGGTCTTATTTTACTCCAGACCAAAACCCAGGTAATCTGGTTCTAGAATCTAAAAGATTCCCTGGGGCATCCTGAATTGATATGCCCCTCTGTGTGACTCCCCCAAGATTGCACTTACTTCGGTAATCGATCCCATAATGCATGCGTGGGCTAGCTGCACACTTGCTGCTAGCATATTATAATGGCTGCCAGTGGCCTTTGTGCAGCAGTGTTGTTAGGGCGAGTGCTGCACGCCCATCTAGCAACACTTCACTTACCTCCATGGCTGCATCCAGCCGTCATCCATTTTGCAGCACTTCCCTCATGGCTGTTCCCAGCTGTCTCCCTTCCCCCCATGCTTCCTTCTCGCATGCTCAGGTGCACGCACGTCTCCGTCCACTAGAGGGCGAGCGCACTGGATTCCTGAGATTTAAAGTGGACCAACACCCAGGGGGGATCGGCCGATCAGATCCCTCCACGCGGGGCATCCGAAATCGAGATGTCCCGCAGGGGGGAAACCCCCCAGGAAGCCCACAGAGCCTACCTTTTCCCCGTTCCAGCGGCGCATGCGCGTCCGCCGCCGCCTCCCGCGCGTCCTTCTAGCAGGGCGCACTCCCTGTAAGGGGTATGCGCGGGAGGCAGCGGCGGACGCGCTCTGCTTGTCCGTCGCTGCCTCTCGTTGTCCGTCCCCGGTGATTGGCTCCAGCGGTCACGTGGGAGCGGGGTGAGGTGAGTTTTCCGGGAGATCGGGGGGTTTCATACGATTGGGGTGCCCCAGCGAAGTGGACCAAAATCCACTTTAAAGGGCCTGTACAGCACTGATTGGTGCCCGATCATCCAATCCTGCATCCACTTCTCCTATTTAAAGAGGCACTTCCTTCCTTCAGTGCCGGATCTTGGTCTCTCCATGCTTGTTGAAAGTCAGACATTCTTGGATTGCTCACCCGTGTACCGACCTCTGCCTGTCCCCGACTCTGAACCTTTGCTGCCTGCTCCGACCTCGGCTACTCACCTTTACCGCGAACCTGTGCTGCCAGCCCCGATCTCTGCCTGTACTTACTACGCCTTTTCCCTGCCACTTGTGTACCTCGCTGAACCTCGGCTGACTGTGGGACTGGGCCGCTGTTGGGGGGTAGCGACCTGGGGGTCACTCGCCGCACAAGACCAACCTGCCTTGCGGTGGGCTCTGGTGAATACCGGTGGCCCCTTAAACTCCGCTCCCCTGACACGGTACCCGCCATCGGTCCCACAGTTAAAGCGGATCCACACCCGAGTCCGCTCCAGTCCGTGACAAGTGTGGAGGCTTCTGGCAATCCGTTCATTCAGGATAGATTACTGGGCATCAATATGCACTGCAGTCTATTATTACTGGATGAGAGGCCGTACTGTTGGACAAACCCGAACCGCAAAGTTTGGGTTCCCAACCCTGAATACAGACCCACCTAGATTGGGGTCTGATACTTATCCCCCCGCTGGACATTCCCAATGCCCCTCTGGGCAGAGTATCCCACCCCTCCTCTGCCTCTGACCCCGTTTATAATCTACAGACACTATTTTAGCATTTCTTCTGCATGGAGATACATACAATCCCAGTTCTGGAGTTGGACTATTGGGCTTGCCATGGCATGCCGCACCTTTTGGGTCCAAGAACATGGGGGGGTTTACAGAGATGGGACAACTTGGGGTAAATTCGGCTTTATCTAAGCTGCTGTACAACTTACCTCAGCCACAAGATCCATCCATCGGCGGTCGGTGTTCCACTGTCAAAATGTCCACGGCAGGGGCTTCAGGAAAATAGCCACCCCCATGAGTGAGGACACTTTACATTGAAAGCTGGGGGGGGGGGGGGGCTGCCATTTCCCTGTCGTAGACATCTTGACAGCGGAAAGCCACTGCTGATGAATGGACCACGGGGCACAGGTAAGTTGAAAAGCTGCATTGGGGGACCCCCTCGATCCCTGTTCGCCTGGGCTCCATGAGCTCCTCACCCACCAGTAATTTTAATTCCGCGGCATCGGTTTCCGGTCCCAAAGTTCGCGCTCCCATTGATTTCTATGGGGACCAGGTTCGGGTTTGGATCAAGTTTGGTATCCGAACCGAACTTTTCTTCAATGTTCGACCAAATTTGAACCAGTTCGTTCATCCCTGCTTATAAGGAAATGTAAAGCTCAGATAAATGTAAGACATGCCCCCTAAAGTGGACCAACACCCACCCCTGATCAGCCCGGGAATCTATAAGATTCCCGGGCCGATCAGCTTCCTCCCCGTGGGGCATCCGAAATCGGGATGCCCCGCTGTGTGAAACCCCCCAGAAAGCCCCTAAAAACGTACCTTATCGGCGACGGACAAGCGACGGATAAGCCGCCGCCGCCGCCTCCCACGCGCCCCTCTAGCAGGGCGCCGCCCTGTAAGAGGGATGCGCAAGAGGCGGCGGCGGCTTATCCGTCACTTGTCCGTCGCCGGTAAGGTAAGATTTTAGGGAGGTCGGGGTGCCCCGCGGAAGTGGACCAACACCCAGGATAGTGAAAATCCTGGGTGTTGGTCCACATTAACATATAAAGCATGAAGCTGAGCAGAAAACATTTAACCCTGCATTAAATGCTCAAATTTGTACTTACTGTGACTTTTTGGGGGCATCCCAAATGGGGATGGAGGGCGTAAGGGGCAAAAAAGACTTTGGGTCAACTTTTCTTATTTTCCTTAGCCCTCTTTTAATTTCAGCAAGGAATTTCCTGTGAAATATTGTTATCTTGATAATTTTTTCTATTTTGAATCATAACAGTGTCTATGGATGAGTGGCTCAGTCTGGATCGTGGCTCTGTGATTCTGGATCCTTCTGTATCCAGTTATGATACTTTGGAGGTCAGCCGGGGTTCCTCTGATGCCTACAGCCAAGCCAGAGATTATTGTTTATCGGGTAAAGTTTCTTCCAGTTTTATCATTACACAGTACTGTAAATAGGAAGTGAAAGAGTAAGAGAGTTCTCAGCAGGTGCAAAAATGACCAGCCCACCATCCGCCAATGAGCTCATAAGCTCCACCTCCAAGGAGTTACTCAGTCTATTAATTAGGGCGTTTATCAGCTAATGATTTAGCATTGCATGAACAGAGCATGAGCAAGGGTAGACGTATATAATAAGTAATAATATTATTAATGTTTTCTTAGAAATCACAAGTCCTAAAGGAGCCACAGCACTCAACCATGTTAGCTTGCAAACCAACCTAAAATCTGTCTCTAAGGCTGGTTAAAAACAATTTATCTTTTGCATTGTAAGTCCCAAATGAGTTAGGACTGCACCTCACAGAGGCACCTTGGCGCTTGGTGGTGCAGCTTAAATGAGCAGTATCGCAAATTTTTCTTGGTGACATATTTAAATGGTACTTTGAATGTAGGTAAGTGTTGGAGTAAGAATTACAAATTTAGAAAAAAATGATGTCTGTGTTGTGCAGCTGGAGACTAATAGCTCATGTTTATGTCTGCTAAGTGTCGGGGCCCGACACTCTGGCCTGTTCCACGCTGAGGAGAGGGGGAAACAATGTAACAAAGTAATCAGCTGTTCAGTGCTGGCAGCCGTCCAGCATAAGATAATATTGCAACATTGCCTGGCCAGAACTCATATATCAAAAACAGAAAGAAAAGCTCTAGAAGTCATTTAGCTCATTGGTAAATTCAATGTCAGTTTGAACCAGAGAGTCATTGGCTCGAATCTCAGACTCATCAGTTTTTTTGTTTTTTTTTTTGGGGGGGGGGGGGGTTATTTTATTTCAGAATTGGATTTTTATGTTTACATCCTGTTTTTTTGCTCTAAACATTTTTTATTTTGACAGTTTTCCCTTCATGTTGGCTCTGCTGCAGAATCTTTCAGTTTACCATTTTCTCTTTCATATTCTTATTTTTCATTTTTCCATATGATCTTTCTTTCAGCTTTGTGTGTTTTGAGCAAAACCCAACCCAGGATTTTCACTATCTGGAGTTTTGTTTTTGTGCCCCAGGGGCATCCCGACTTGGGATGCCCTGATATGTGAAATCCCCAAGTTCGCCTGTGAAAACGTACCTTTCCCTGCAGTTCAGGATGGCCATTAGAGCCACCGGGCCAGTGGCCCTCTCTTCAAAGCTGGGCCTCTTGGGAGTCTTGGCTCTTGTGCCCTGGTGGCTGCCCTGCCCTGCCCAGAATAGACTATATAGGAAATAATAGCCAATAGGAGAACATTTTATCACATCAATGAAGAAATGTACCAGAAAAGGCAATAATTATATATATAAATGCATGCAAAGAGGTAAAAGGATAAACTCTGTATTAACGGGATTCCACCAGCACACCGACAAGAAAACCAACCAATTCCTCCCCCCCACAGGCCCAAATTTCCCCAGCCAGGATCCTATCGGGTGATACTCAGCGAGGCTGCAGGCTTATCTGTACCCCAACCTGATCTGCTGCCATCTATACTTTACCACAGTATGACTTGTTCAAAGTTGTTAAAGTGGACCAAAACCCACCTTGGAGTTTATGAGACCCAAGGCATCCCAGTGTGTGAAACCCCCCAGGGTGCCCAATATTCTTACCTTTTCCCCAAGCCCATGGTGCATGCACGGCCAGCGCCGGCATCACTCACCTCCCTTCTTGTCTGTGCAATGCCCCCCCCCCTGCACTGTGATTCCGTGCGCCGCTCGTAAGTGGAGGCTAGGGATTCCATTCAGCTACTGTAGCCACACATTAATAAGCCTATGCTGTGGGCTTGAGGAGAGGTGAGGTAGCTCAGCGTTCTGGGGTGGTTTACACAGCAGGGCATCCAAAAACAGGGGTGCCCCGAGGGGAAGGAACAGAACCCGGGATAGTGAAAATCTCGTGTTTTGATCGGCTTTAAGACAACATTTTTAGGTGACCAACAACCCATATGCACCACCCAGGTGATACTTGAGATAATTTGAAACTGGAAAGTGGTACTTGCTAAAAAAGGTTTGGCAGACCCCTGATCTAATAATCATAATGAATCCTAACAAAATGTTTTTATCACTAGTTATTGCCATTATGTCTCTGCAGAGTGTTTGCGGGTCCCTGCATGTGTAACAACCACCCTCCACCTGCAGCAGGAAGCCATTAAATGTACATTCTATCCCGAAACCCAGACCTGCTCCTACAGCCTGAACGGACATCACTGCCGCTTACTGCTAAGAGAACCTGCTACTGACATCTTCAGGAAGAGAGGTGAGTACATGGCTTGCTTTTAGCTCAAAATACATGTACACTAGTGGATGGTGTTTGGCTGGGTAAATTTAAAGCTTATCCTTGGCATTGCCCACCCAGCGGCTCTGAGTGTCTTGGATGTGTGATGCCCAGCAGGACACCAGCCTACTGTAAGCAGACAACCCCCAATATCCACCGCTGCTTCTGCCTATAGCCAAGCCCCCGTTTGCCGGGACGCTAGGAACGCCTCACCGGACACGATTGGCCCAGGTCTTAATAGGTGCAAAGGATGTCTGCTTATGGTGAAGGTTGATGAGCCGCGAGGGTATCCCAAAGCTGAGGTCATACACGGGAAGACAGTCCGGAAGATGCATCAGAGTACAGGGATGAGACAGGTGCGTAGTCAGGGGTAGCCAAAGGGTCAAGCTGAGAGGTCAGAGATAGCAGGGTCAGTACAGGCAGCTGACAGGGATGATCGATAAAGCCAGGTCAGAAACAGATAATAACTAACGGAATCACACCCTAATCACAAACGACTATAACGGGCACTGAGCACTGGGCTGATTCCGTATTTATTGGGGACCTGACCAATGGCAACCTGGGAATGAGCGTGTGTGTGTGGTGATTGGTGCAACAATACTGATTGACTGGACAATTATCCAGGGACTGGTCAGTCTTGGCAGCAAGGCTGACCAGCCCCTGATTCCATGAGGTGTGGAGGACGCTGCGCCGCCTGCCACTCGCAGTGCAGTGCCTCCTAGCGGTGAAACTGAGAGAGACTGCGGGGTGTGCACCCGCACAGCTAGAGAGGGGCGGGGGAGGCTGTCAGAGTGATGTGCCGCGCTCCCCGTCATCCAGGAGCGGCAGTCGTACTTAGCAGCAGGAGCGCCGCGCCGAGCAGCAGACGCTCCCCGCAGGCCCCCAGACACAGGTAAGTTTCTTACAGGATGGCTCAGAGACATAAAGAGATGATTTGCAAAGCTCTGTTCACTGCAATGAGTGATGGGTAATTCTATTATTCCTTGTGTTGGGTGCTGCAAATACTTTTTGTTTCAGGAAAGCACCTGTTTTTGTTAAGCTTTTGTTGTGGGTACATTTTTTTGCAGATAATATAGGTGTAATGAAGGCAGGATCCAACAGGACATTGATGTTAAAGCGGGTTTGGTTTCATGCCCGGGGGAAATCCCAAATGGGGATGCCCCACTGTAGGAAACCCCCAGAAAAACTCACCTCTAATCGGTCTAATTGTGCATGTGCAGGCTTTTGTCCAATCAAAGCTGTTTTCCGTGACTGGGGCCTCTATTCACAAAGAGTTGAAAAAAACTCTCATGGTAGTAAAAAATTCAATTAATGAGAAAAAAGCCTGAGAATGTCACTGCTAGTGAATCATCAGATAGGAAAACAATGAAAGTCAATGGCAGCTTTTACTACAGGTAAAAAGGGGTAAAGAGTTCAATAATTTTTTCAGGAGTAAAAGAGTGCCATTGACTTCCATTTATCTGGTGATTCACTAACAGTGAAATTCTCAGGCTTTTTTCTCATTAATTGAATTTTTTACTACCATGAGAATTTTTTTCAACTCTCAGTGAATCAAGGCCTATGTTATTGGGCAAACGGCTCCAACGGCCTTCAATGGTGTGCGCAAGCAGAAGCATCCCCAGCGGCACGCAAGCTCCTGTCCCAGCCTATACGAATGGCTGTGGTGGGAGCGTGCGCATGGATGCAGGGGATGCTGGCTCTCGCTCCCCATTATAAACAACCATAGCCATTTGCCGAATTACATCGGCACAGCAAACGGCTCTGATTGGACAAGAGCCCATGTATGCCCTGTTGGACCAGGAAAGGTTAGCTGATACCGGCAACCTGGGGGATTCATACAGCATGGCATCCCAATTTGGAATCTTTTAATTCTTTTAAATTCCAAGGGCAGCCGTCTTGGGTTTTGTTCCGCTCTCCAAAAATCATTTGTGAGTTTGCATGGGCACCATAGGTGGATTGTGCTGGCAAGCTCTTTTCCACACAGGGCCAGATTATGAGGGGGAGGCAAGGGGCTACTACTTGTCCTGCAAAGGGGGCCTCCACCAACCTTTGGGTTATGGTCTGGTGCAGAAGGCTTTTCATTGTTTGGTCTGATGAGCAGCGGGGCCAGCAACAAAGCTATCGACAGCAGTGGGGGCCCCTGCGCCTGGACAAGCCTTTTTTCTTTTTGCAAACCTGCAGCCGAAGCCACCACAGGGCAGGACGGAGAGTCTAGAGCAGCAAAGCCGCCGCCAGCAACGCTACAGTGATGTGTGCAGAGCTGTCACTGCACATAAGCCACCAAGCACAGCCGCTGGCAGCTCAATGCAGGGAACTGATTTCTGCTGGACCAGCCAGGTGGCACAAGGGACTCCATCTGATGTTCCTAAGTAGGCTGGTGCCCGACAACCACCAATCAGTTACTTGGCTGGACTATTATTTTAAAGGAAAAAAAATACTGTATCTGGGGCCTCCACCAGATTTGGTGCCCAGGAGCCTCCACCACACTAAATCTGGCCCTGCGTGCACAGGAACTAAGGCCCAAATTCACCCACACCCATTGCAAGAGTTATTTTCTTGTCTCTGACCAACTGGGGATGTTTAGTTGCCCAATTTGTTAAGATCTTCTGTATTTACACTGTCTTATATAGTGCACTTCTTACTCCAATGTGCAGCTTTTACAACTGTCCTGAAACATCCACAGGCAGGCTGACTCATGACTAGCGCCAGGTATGGGCAGATGAGCGTCTGTACTGCGGCGCTAAGAGCGACCGCTAGTAGACGCTGTGATCGGCTATCGGGCGCTGTAACAGAGTGCCTCAGTCGCTGTAGTAACCTGGCCGGCATTGATGAATGAGATGTATGTTGGGCGTTCTAACACCAGTACAGCGCTGCAGGGAGTGAAAGGTAGTGCCAGATCAGTGCGACCAACTCTCAGCGACTCACACCATATTCAACAAAAAAACACACACACACCGTCGGCGCTCTGGATCTGGGCGCTGTAGCATAGAGCGCCAGACACTGTGTGATCAAAGTCTGATATTGAACACATATCCACCTGTAACAAAGCGAAAACACATGAAATGACGTTGTAACACTGTGACATTAAGACCTGTAGTGACAAATCTGCATAAAAATCTAAAAAATCTAAAACGTTTTCAAAAATGACTCTTTCTAGGCCAGGAGAGGCCACACAATGATTTGAGAGAAAAAAAAATGAAAAACAAAAAACCCTGTTTAAACAGAAGAAAAGAAACGCCCATTGAAATGTATGGGACAGCGACAGGTTACGACAGGTAATACCTGGCACTCTGGAAGCCAGAGCTCCGGCGCTATACGCTGAGCCACCTGTAATGATGAATCGGACGCTACATGGCATCACCAGGCACTATCTGGTGCTACGAGTGGCTACCTGGCGCTATCCCTTGATGAATAAACCCCTAAGTGTGTTGTCACCACGTTAGCTCAGTGCATTCTAAAATAAATGTCGCTTTTCACATTGTAGCTCCTTCACTTCCTCTGGCATCAGTAACTCTTCCTGGGATTGTTATTCTTGGAAAAAGCCAAACTGTTCTCATCGGTTCTGACGTCAAGACTGTGCACCAGTTCCTGGGTGTCCCTTATGCCGATCCGCCCACTGGAGAGAATCGCTTCCGGCCTCCGCAGTCGCACACACGGACGGGCACATGGAATGCAACCTCTATCAGGTGAAATCATAAATCAGTATTTTATATCCTGATAACTCTGCTCTTACTTTACCCTTAAAGTTCATTTATCTAGTTCTGCATTAAAAGAAGCACTATCACAAAATTATGTAATATTAAAAACCCATATAGACACTTGGCCAATGAGAGGAGAGTTCACTTATAAACACAAACTGAATAAAATTCTCACCAAACTTGTGGTTTTCTTCTCCTGGTAGGAATAAAATCCAGGGGTGACAGGTTTAGTGTATTAGGGGTGACAGAGCCTGTCACCCGATTTCCTCTTCCTTCCATTAATAAAAATAATAAACATTCCTGGCTGGATATTTCCTGATGCTGGGCGTATAAGTGACCTCTCCTCCCACCATCCAGCATATTTATATGGATTTTTATTATTGGTCCATTTTTTCGCGATAGTGCTCCTTTAAAGTGGACCAACACCCAGGGGTGATCGGCCCGGGAATCTATAAGATTCCCGGGCCGATCACCTTCCTCACCGCGGGACACCCGAGATCGGGATGTCCCGCGGGGTGAAACCCCCCAAAACCCCCAAAAAACCTTACCTCTAGACATGCGCGCGCCCGCGCCGGCCGTTTGTGTAAAAGTGACATGCGGGAGGCGGCGGCGGCGGACGCGCTGTCTTGTCCGTCGCTGTCACCCGCTTGTCCGTCGGCGGGGATTGAACGGCGCGGTCACATGGGAGCGTGGTGAGTTTTTGGGGCTTTCTGGGGGGTTTCACACAGCGGGGCACCCACGAACGGGGTGCCCCCCCCCCCCCCGAAGTGGACCAAAACCCAGGATAGTAAAAATCCTGGGTGTTGGTCAAAGTGTTTGTGAAATACATTTTTTAAATGAAGGTTGTGTTACCATTCTCAAAAAGTTTTAGGAGTCTATTTAAGGGACCATTCCTCACAGCCCTGCCACTCTTCCCTAGCGATAAAGCATGACAGGGGTTACATTAAAAAAAACTCTTACCTGTTACACAATGCAGCGCAGAGGATCGCCTAATTGGAGCGCTGGCCGCAAAAAGTGGCCCAATGATAAAAATCCATATAAATATGCTGGATGGTGGAAGGAGGGGTCACTTATACACCCGGCATCAATGAATATTCAGCCAGGCTTGTTCCTTTCTTTTAATGGAAGGAAAATGACACCCTTGATAGACTAAACCTGTCACTCCTGGATTTTATTCCTACCAGGAGAGAATAAACCAGAAGCTTGGCGGGAGTATTATTCAGTTTGGGTGTATAAGTGACCCCTTCTCTCATTAGCAGTCGTGTTTATATGGATTTTTAATATTACACAATTTCGCGATAGTGCTCCTTTAGGTAGGCGGTCTGGAGTGTGAACAGGAGCGGGGGACAGGCGGCCTAAGGAAGATGGCGGCGCATGGCACTCCAATCAGGTCCCGTGCAGCAATGTGACTCTACTGGTGGCACACCCTCTGAATTCCATAGATCACCAATCATAGGCTTCAACTGCTGATCTATAGCTCCACCCCGCTTATCAGCTCAGCAAGAATGAGCAAACTTGTAACATGCAGCCTGAGCCATCACAGCCAGAACAGCCTTTCTCCCCTCTCCCTTCCTTGTGCTTTCCAGTTAGCATTCGATCACCATCTGATTAGCGTTTCAATGACTGCAACACTTAGGCCCTTATTTAACAAGGGGTAGCGACAGGTAGCGACTGGTGAGCGGCCGGTAATGACGGGCCCCGCCACGAGAACGCCGGCTCCCCACCACAATCACACATTTATCAAGCCGATACTGCTTAGCGACTGAGATAGCGCCATATAGCCACTCATTCATCATTATTCCAGCCTCAGCCCACAGCGCCAGCGTCCGACCTTGAACAGCGACAGGTATGACCTCTCGCTACCTGGCGCTCTCCAATGCATTTCAATGGAACAATCTTTAAATATTAATAATGAATTGTTATTAATGTTTTTTTTTGTTTTTTTTTTTTAAAGTGGACCAACACCGAGAGGTGATTGGCCCGGAAATCTATAAGATTCCCGGGCGATCACCTCCCACCCGATCTCGGATGTCCCGCGGGGTGAAACCCCCCCAAACACCCCAAATCACCTACCTTATCTTCCGCCGCCGCCGCCTCCCTCGCGCCCCTCTAGGCGTGCGCTCCCCCGCGCCGGCCGTCTGTGAATGGCCGGCATGGGCGCGCGCGCGCCAAAAGTGACGCGAGGGAGGCGGCGGCGGCGGAAGCCGCTTGGACGTTCCTGTTCCCCGCCTGGACGTTGGCGGGGATTGGACCGGGCAGTCACGTGGGAGCGGGGAGAGGTGAGTTTATTGGGGTTTCTGGGGGGTTTCACACAGCGGGGCACCCCCGATCGGGGGGCCCCGCCGAAGTGGACCAAAACCCAGGATACTCAAAATCCTGGGTGTTGGTCCACTTTAAATGTGAAAAATTCTGTGACCACTTCTGCAATTTTAGATAATTTTTTTAAGGTAAAAAAAAAATTACAGGTCTAATATTAATGTATTCATATTACAAAATTATTTTAAAAACTAAACAAAAATATGGTTGTTTGGGGGTTAAAAAACTACTTTTAACCCATCGCCGCCAGCGCTCTGGGGTTTTACAGCGCGAGAATGTTTTGAGCGTGATTTGTTAATGAATATGGTGGGAGCCGGTCGCTATGGCCAGTCGCTATCATGCGCTCCCATACAGCGCGGAACCTGTCAAATAGCGACTCCTCACCCAATATTCAACATTACGGCAAACCGACTGAGTCGCTATCAACTACCGAACAACGGCCAAGCACAGCGACTACTAGCGGGCGCTCTGAAAATGCCGCTTCAGTCTCTCAACTGTCGCTACCTGCCGCTGTTAATGAATCGGCCTCCCCGTTAGCATTTGTATCGCCCATAGATGCCTGTGTGCTTGTGATTGCTTAGTGGCACAATTACAGCTTTGGAACAAGACAATAGAACCTGCAACCCCTCCCTTCAATATTGATAATCAGAGAGTTAGATTAGAAATGCTGCTGTGCAACAACTGATTCTAACAATTGTATAAAAAGACTGGCAACAGGGAGAGAGGAGCACAGCAAGGGTGTCTGAAGCACAATGTCTATTATGCTGATTATTATGCAGCATCGCAGTTCCAAGAGCCACACCCACATGCTTCAGAAAAAAAATCGTAAAGCGAAACTGCAATCCTTGATACCTCGGCCATTTCTTCTTCAATTTAAAAATGTAAAACAGTTTTAGGTCAGTGCCAAACGTAGCCTGAAACAATGGTCTAGCAAACTGCCTTTGCTGTCTGTATCCCTTTAACTGCTGCTATTATTAGGCATATTTACACAAAAATGTCCTGATAACTCGGGTGACAGTTAAATTCATTGTTTGGGAACAGTCCCCCCTCGCCTCTCTGCTCACTACCTGTCATTAATGCTCCATTTCTGCTTTTATGTGTGAGTTGCTTCCACTACTTCTGCTTCCATTTCTGCATTTTTAGTCCATGTTTGCTTCTTGTGAATAGACGTCTTGTTTCTTGTTAGCCTCAGCTTCTGCAAGCGCCTTCACGAGCTGCCGGCTGGGCCTAAGAAATGTTTGCTATTGTAGAGCTATTTCCAATGCAGGCGCTTGATGTGGGAGAACGGGACGAACTTTCCAGTAGCGTCGCAGTTTTGGCCCCAGCTGTTATTTTAAGGTGAAATGCTACACAGGGCAGGCGTCAGCGTTAGGCAAACTTGGGTAATTGCCAGGGCCCATGGTATCTTCAGGGGCCCACTCAGGCTCAAACTTGGCCGTGGTATTATTTTACATTGGACCCGAACCACCCAATGCCAGGTGTTGTGTGTAGACCTGCTCATGGCTGACCTCAGCAACAGGGGATGATCAGCAACAATGGAGATGGAATGGAGGGCAGTTGATGGAAGCTCAGAAGGTGGCGAGAACCAGGTGAAAACTGAGAGCAATGATGGAGTCTTTAGAAGCAGCAGAGAAAGTAGTAAGGGCCAAAGGGGGTTTGGTGGAAGAAGGGAATGCAACAAGGACTAGAGGACAATTGGTGGCTATAGGGAAGGCAAAAAATGACTGGAGGGTGATCAGCAGCAGAAGATGACCCATTTGTGGCAGCAGAGCTGAAAGGTGACATCATGTGACTCACTGCTTTGGGGCCCACTAAGACTCTCTTGCCCACGGGCCCCCACAAACCTGAAGCCGGCAGTGCCCATGTAGGATACATAGCCGTGCAGTAACCAGGACTAAAGACTGTCAGCCAGGGGCAGATTGGCCATTGGGAGAGACTTTCTATAAGTCCCTCTTTTCTTTGTTTCTTTCCTTCTATTCGTTTTCATTCATACTTTCTTCCATCTATTTTTTGTTTCTTTCTTTCATCTGTTTGTTTTGTTATTCCTTTTTTATTGTTTTTTTCTCTTTCTTTCCTTCTATTTTTTTTCTGTCAGTCCTTCTATTCTTTCTTTCCTCCTCTCTCTTCTGTTTTTTTCTCCCATTGCTTCTCCCGGTCTTTCCTTCTTTTTCTGTCTTTCCTTTAATTATTTCTTTGTTTCTGTCATTCACTCTATGCTTTTGTTCTTTCTGTTTATTTCCATTTTTTTTTAAATATTTTATATTCATACATGCAACCTTTATCGCCATGTATAGAGTATCATACCACACCTGCAAGGGGCGCACTAAGACTCTATCGCCCAAGAGCCCGCATAAACCTGGAGCCGGCACTGATGCTACATGTTCCCTTTACTTTCTAAAATCTGAAAGTCTCAAAATCTGAACTGACCATTTTTTTTCTTTTTTTTTTGGGGGGGGGGGCTCTTAAAGTGGACCAACACCCAGGGGGGATCGGCCCAGGAGTCTATAAGATTCCCGGGCCGATCAGATCCCTCCCCGCGGGGCATCCGAAATCGGGATGTCCCGCGGGGTGAAACCCCCCAGGAAGCCCACATTCCTACCTTCTCCCCATTCCAGCGGCGCATGCGTGTCCGCCGCCGCCTCCCGCACGTCCCTCTAGCAGGGCGCGCTCCCGCGCTGGCCGTTTGTGAATGGCCGGCGCGGGTGTGCTCCCTGTAAGAGGGACGCGCGGGAGGCGGCAGCGGACGCGCTCTGCTTGTCCGTCGCTGCCTCTCGCTTGTCCATCGGTGGGGATTGGATGCAGCGGTCACGTGGGAGCAGGGAGAGGTGAGTTTTCGGGGCTTTCTGGGGGGTTTCACACAGCGGGGCACCCCCGATCGGGGTGCCCCACCGAAGTGGACCAAAACCCAGGATAGTCAAAATCCTGGGTGTTGGTCCACTTTAAAGTAGGACAATCTAAACCAGTTTGTGGCTTATTTACAGGCTTTTGAGGAACAAATATCCACTGCATTCTATGCTACTCGCAGGGGCGGACTGGCCATAGGGAGACCCAGGACAATGGCCAGTGGGCCATACTGCTTTAGGGCCAGTTGGGTTGCTGCTTTTAACACCCACATTCAATCCCTGCCCCCTTAATCTCTCTCTCAGTCCCCTGTATCCAGCCCCACGTTACCCACAAGCCCCCAATGCTATAGCCCCGGTATCATGGTTGGAGCGCCTCAGCTGGGATGTCTCAGACCGGGCAGGGGCTGGTAAAATCCAGAGCTGATTTTTGGCCAAGTCCGCCACTGGCTACTCATGTGTGTAAGTAGGTGTAGCCCCGCTCCCAATCACATGCTCCAGAGATTTTCAGTCCATAAAAGACGTTGGTGATTGAGCTGTTCATCCAATTCATGCATTCCACTACTGATAAGGAAATACAGGTTTAAAACTTGACCAATTCAAATTCAATGTAAATGCAATCCAGTCCAATTTATATTAATTCATAACATTATAATCAGCGTTCCATGTTAAACATTAAATTGTAAGATTATCCTTGAAGCTAAATGTATATATATCCTTGTCTCGGCTTGCACACTAGCAGAACAGCTGTTATGCGCCTATCACAGGTGTATATGCTGATGTTGTACCTATTATTGTACTATACGGCTTGTACCATGTGATTGGTTAAAACAGGTGAATGTGAATGTCCAAAAATGTATGTTAGAAACTCCCCTTTGTTTTACTAGAATAAAACTTGAGGAGAGATGGACGGAAAGACTGACACTCCCTAAAGGGATACAGGAGCCACATGGTGTTTTTGTGATGTTTGGTCAGAGGGTGTCCTGAATCCAACATCTAATGACATAATCAAGGAGAAATGGCCAAAAATATTGTACGAATGTTGCTGTAAAGAGGAACAACACGCCCGATTGTCGCTTTTCGGGGTGTTGTTCCTCAATATGGGGGCATCCCAAATTGGGATGCCTCGCTGTGTGTATCCCCCCCAGGTCGCCCCATACACTCACCTTCCAGTTGCTCCCATGGTGCAGGTCCGAGCCGAGAGCAAGCGCACTAATTGGCTACATAGCCCACCTAGCCAATCAGCACTCTCGCTTTCGGCTCCACTGGCTGCTAAATCACCTGGACAGCTAAGCTGCCGAGCCACGGTGAATGGAGCCAAGAATACCACTGGTCGCATTCCCCGCTCACCTTCTAGCTGTGGCATGCCTTTGCTGCCTATTCAGAAAGACGTGCGCGTGCAGACGGTTAGAGGTGAGCAGGGATGCGCCACAATGCAGAGACATGGTGAGGGCTCCGGGAGAAGGTGAGATGGAGAAGGAGATGGGGGGGGATGTTCACACAACGGGGCATCCCGGATGCCTGAATACTGGAACTCGGAAGACCCTGGAGACTCCAGGGCCTCCTATGTTCCTCTTTAACATGTTTGCATAATGTATCATTTTTGGTTTATTAGGTCAAGCTGTATACAGCCTGGAGATGGAAAGGCTCAATATTCTTCTGTTAGTGAAGACTGTCTGTACCTCAATGTGTTCGTCCCCCAAAATGCTGTAAGTGCTTTTGATATCCTATCAACATGATTGAAACTGCTGCACGGGCAGGGAACAATGTGGCCGATCATTCATACAGCAGACTGGTTCATGGTTTTATAAATATTGGGCAAAGTCTTAGGTAAACCAAGAAACACAGGCTGTTTTGGGACACTGGGAAAGGGAGAGAAGGTAACAAAAAAAGTCCTTTCTCTGTATAGGATCGCTTTAAAGCTAAAGCCTCAGAATGGTGGTGGGGGCATCTGGAAAGGCGCAAAGCTATATCCTCAGGATGGTGGTGGGGGGATCTGGAAAGGCACAGAGCTATAGCCTCGGGATGGTGGTGGGGATCTGGAAAGGCACAAAGCTACAGCCTCAGGATGGTGGTGGGGGATCTGGAAAGGCACAAAGCTATAGCCTCAGGGTGGTGGTGGTGGTGGGGATCTGGAAAGGCACAAAGATGTATCCTCAGGATGGTGGTGGTGGTGGCGGATCTGGAAAGGCTCAAAGCTATATCCTCAGAATGGTGGTGGTGGGGGTCTGGAAAGGCTCAAAGCTATATCCTCAGGATGGCGGGGGGGGGGGGGGTTCTGGAAGATATATCCTCAGGATGGTGGTGGTGGTGGTGGGGGATCTGGAAAGGCTCAAAGCTATATCCTCAGGATGGTGGTGGGGGGATCTGGAAAGGAGCAGAGCTATAGCCTCAGGATGGTGGTGGGGATCTGGAAAGGCACAAAGCTATAGCCTCAGGATGGTGGTGGGGGTCTGGAAAGGCTCAAAGCTATATCCTCAGGATGGCGGGGGGGGGGGGTTCTGGAAGATATATCCTCAGGATGGTGGTGGTGGTGGTGGGGGATCTGGAAAGGCTCAAAGCTATATCCTCAGGATGGTGGTGGGGGGATCTGGAAAGGCACAAAGCTATATCCTCAGGATGGTGGTGGGGATCTGGAAAGGCTCAAAGCTATATCCTCAGGATGGTGGTGGGGGGATCTGGAAAGGAGCAGAGCTATAGCCTCAGGATGGTGGTGGGGATCTGGAAAGGCACAAAGCTATATCCTCAGGATGGTGGTGGGGATCTGGAAAGGCACAAAGCTATAGCCTCGGGGTGGTGGTGGTGGGGATCTGGAAAGGCACAAAGATATATCCTCAGGATGGAGGTGGTGGTGGTGGTGGAAAGGCTCAAAGCTATATCCTCAGGATGGTGGTGGTGATGGAGATCTGAAAAGGCTCAAAGCTATATCCTCAGGATGGTGGTGGTGGGGGTCTGGAAAGGCTCAAAGCTATATCCTCAGGATGGTGGGAGGGGGGGTTCTGGAAGATATATCCTCAGGATGGTGGTAGTGGTGGGGGATCTGGAAAGGCTCAAAGCTATATCCTCAGGATGGTGGTGGTGATGGGGATTTGAAAAGGCTCAAAGCTATATCCTCAGGATGGTGGTGGTGGGGGGGATCTGGAAAGGCTCAAAGCTGTATCCTCAGGATGGTGGTGGTGGGGCTCTGGAAAGGCGCAAAGCTATATATCTGACTATATATCTGACTGAACTCTAATGGTCTGGTGACCTCACCCTTAGGAATTGGGCTATACAATTACATTTTATCTCATTTGGAGGTTCTAGGCATATACCCCCTATCTTTCGCCTATTCACTCGACCACATCTGAATGTGTATATAAAAAACATACAGTTCATTCGTTATTCATACAGCTTTTTAACAGACAGTGTAAATAATCTGTACTCTACAAGTTTTCATGATGCATGATGTTAAAAGAAAGACAAGCAACTGGAGGATGCAGGCAACATCATGCATCATAATAACGTGTAAAGTACAGATTATTTATGTCTCTTAAAAAGCTGTTGGAATGAATTTTGCTTAAAAGAAAAGTTTTTTTTTAATGAATAACAAATAAACTGTATGTTTTTTATATACACATTAAGATGTGGTCGAGTGAATGGGCGAAAGATGGGGGGTACATGCCTAGAACCTCCAAACGAGACGTGTTTGATGTGAACTGTTGGAATAATTTTCACTATATCCAGTCCAGGTCATCCCAGAAGTGATAACAGCTGGGTAGTCCGCCACCAGGTGGCGCAGTTACTGCAAGATCCAGAGCTGTAACTCCTCCCGGCCCCCTATAAAAAGAGCTGTCTCCATAGAATTCCCAGAATTCATCTTGCAGTAGCTGCTGTGAGGATCGTCTTGGATATTCTCTCTGGATACTGCAGCTGAGCGGGACATTTTAAGCTTGTCGGCCGCTGCACCCCTATTACCTCTGTTCCTGTGGACCCATTTATGCCTCCCAGCCTTGGCTGACGGGACAGGTGAAGGTAGGGAGAACGCAAGGTTCGGGCGTTCACAGAGCTTGGCTCTGGGCCGCAGACCCTCCATAAAGGGTAGCCGGCCATAGGCGATGGTGAGCCTATTGGGGGGGAAGGGACCATCTAATTACCCGGGGTTTATTCCCTTATATGTGCCCACTAGCTTTATTTTCATATGTTGTGCTTTTTACCTCACTTTTACGTCTTTTTTACCTCAGACTTTGTTGTTACTTGCAGCTGTGCATACTCACCTTCCCTCGTTCCCTCACCTCTTCTCCTTCCCCTCCATCTTGTAGCTGTGGGGGGGGGGGGGGGCGGGAGCAGCGTTGGTCGAGGCCGGCTTGGGGGGCGGCTCCGCGCGGTGGCGCATTTTGCGTCATTGCTGCGTGGCCCGCCCCTCGAGGTTCGGCCTTGCTGCGCTCGGGCGCCTTTTTCCTTGCTGCTCACTGTGTCATTTGCGGACCCTGCTGAGGGTCCCCACGGCTGACGACCTCAGTTTTCGCTACTCCTGCGTGCGCTTCTGGTGCCTGTCTCCTGCACCCCCCGCTACCTTGCCGGTCGGTTCCGTGCGTCCCTCTGGTTTTTTCTCTGTTGGATTTTGATGTGTATGTGCTGTGGGATGCTCTTGAATCCTTCCGTTTGTGTCTTCCAGGTGGGCCCCCCTTTCTATTGCCAGCTGAGGGTTGTGGTTCCTCCCGGTCTCCTACACCCCCCCTCTATCTCCGCACCCTCTCCCCTTAAAGAGGGATTACTAAAAAGAGGGACTAAATTGGGTGTCATTTAGTTTTGGGCCGTTAGTGCCTTGTAACCTGTATATTCTTAGTATACAGTACGTCCTGCTCCAGATAAAATACTTACACTTGGGTTATCCTCCACCAAATGGCGCTGCACTGCAGAGACATGGAAAAACAGGCTCCTCCCGGCCTCTCAAATATGCGGGGACCTCCCACAAATCCCCAGATTTTCTCTGCAGTGCTGACTGCGAAGACATGAAGTATCACTCTGTCACAGGTGAGCAGGGCTATTACAGCCTGCGGCCCTGTTGGACTATTCCCACCCGTCTTCCCTGTGATGTGCCTCCTAGCCTGGGCTGCGCTGGTCGGGTGAAGGCAGCACCATGTGTGCTTACGGAGCCATGCTCCACCGCAGTCCCCCACCAAAGGGTAGGCGGTTTAGGGCTGATGGTGAGCCTCTCGGGGATGCCCCTCCTGCACCTTGCCCATGCCCCGTTTAGCGGTGGGCCCTGTACAAAGGGTCGCCATCCTCCCTCATTCCCCCTGTAGCCCGGGGGGAAAGAAAGGGGGGGGGTGTGTGTGTGTAGTAAGGTCTTAGTGTATGTTTTTACACGTTATGGCCTAAGTCTTGCCCGGATTAGTATTCCTGGGGTCAGAGCCGCGCTGTTTGTTCTTACTGTAGAATTGTCGCCGCCGCGCGCACTTCTTCCTTTACTGGATGTGCGGCGCCGGGCGGCGACGTCGCCTCAGATGCTGCGGCGTCTTCATTGGCAAATCATCTTTTCTAAGTGTCCATTCACTTCGCTCCTCATTACAGTTTGTATCTACCTCAGAGCTTCGCGCTCTTCGGGGGGGGGGGGGGAGGGCGGGGACCTAGGTTGGCGCGCTCCGCGTCACTGCCCGCTCTGGCCTGCCCTTCGAGGTTCGTTTTGGCACCATTTTGATGCTGGTCGCACGCACGCGTGGTGGCGGTCCTCCTCCTCCCTCGGTCTCTAAGTGCCCTCACGGGCGATTTTCATGATCCTTGTTTTACTGCGCATGGTTCTGACTCCCTTTATTCCCATTATGTCTTTCAGACTGGTGAACACCATTGGCTTCTCCCGGCCCGGTGTAAAATTATAGCGGGCCTTGTAAAATTCTCCCACTTCCATAGCGGGTCTTTGGGGCATCCAGGGTTACTTATTGTGTAAATCCCTACTGGCATATTGTGCCTTGATTAATCACCGTATGGAGGCATCTCAGAATTATGTGACCAGGGTCCCTCCGGGACAAGACCGGCGGTGTATAGCGTGTGGACAACCCCATGCTGATCCTGGCAGGGCACGGGTCTGCATACCCTGTGCCGAACAAGCACTGGCCCTGCAATCAGGTCGGCCAGTGGCTACACCTAGCTTCAATTCACCTATCACCCCAGGCTTAAATCTCTCTCCTGCTGAGTCGCCTACTAGTAGGTAATTGCAGCCTGCTGGGCCTTCCAGACTGCCTACGGCTGAACAGATTATTGCTAGGTTGTCAGAGCAAATGGGCCCTGGTAGAAAGCGGCACCTGTTGCCCCATGTTTCTGTATGTTCTATGAGAACTGAGGGGTTTGCTACCCCGTATGACTATACCCCTTCTGAGGAAGGGGAGTTGTTCTCTGACTCAGGCTCTTCTGATGAGAGGCCGAGGAGTCCCGATGATTCTGGCCCGGAATACTGGGGCCAGAGTGACACTGAAGACCTGTTGCTTAAGGTCTTTAAGGCACTGTCTATGTCTCCCCCCGGTCAGGTCCCCAAGCCTAGAGTGGAGCGTTTCCATACTGCGACTGCACGTTTGGACTTTTTAGAGCAGGCTCATTTCCATGCCCTTGTGCTCAAAGAATGGGAATGCCCCAGTAAACTTCCAGGGGTTCCAGGGGACTGGGATAGGAAATACCCTTTTCCCCCTGAGGTGGTTAATTGCTGGTCCACATCCCCCGTGGTGGATGCGCCAATCATAGGGGTCCCTAACCCCCCCTTTATTACAACCCCTGTCTATAGCGCCCTTCGGGATGCTGAGGACCGGCGCATTGAGCTGCTGGCCTCCCATGCCTTTTCTTGTGCCGGGATGGCACTGCGTCTGGTCTGTGCCACAGCCATTACTGCGGTGGCCGCTAGAACCCTCATCAAAAAATTGCTCGATCATCACCCCGAGGTTCTCCCCTGGGAGGTGTTTAATGCACTCTCCAATTGTGATGTATTTGTGAAGTTTATTCTATTAGCGCTAGATGACGCGATTAGAATGTGTGCAAGAACTTCCGCCCTTGCAGTGGCTACTCTTACTGGGCTCCCCTTCAGAGGACAACGCCTATTTGGGGCCCGTCTAGACCTGTTCGGAAAAAAGGGCAAATCACCCCTTCGCAGACGGCCGTCCCGGCCCCCTCGAGGCAGGGGCACCCCTCCTCCCCCCTACCTTAGTGTTAAACAGGAACCAGGGGTGTCTTTCTGGATTTTTGGGGCAGATTCCTGCCCCACGAGCAGCAGGCAACGCTCTGGCCCTTCCGGCGGGGCTAAGCCCAAATCTTCCACCAAACCCCCTCAAGCATGATGGGGTGCCCTCGCCCGGCTGGGTGAGGGGATGGCTGCAGCACCTTGCTCTTATCAGGAGGCATTTCACCTCATTCTGGTGGATTCAGGAGGTTGTGTCCTCCAGATACAGGATAGCGTTTGCTGCACGGCCCCAGTTTTTATCAGGCCCCAGGTACTCCTGGTCCCTGCCCCTGTTCAGTTGCTGGCACAGGCCATGATAGGCCTGCAAAGTCTGAGGGTCTCTTGCAGATTGCCCGTAATAGGCAGAGGCAAGGGCCGCTATACCACCTTCCACAGCCCCCCAAGGGATGGGTTGGGTGGCCCATTCTGGATTCACAGTAATTCCTAAATTACAGTCAGTTTTCCTGCATGGAAACTCTTGAGTTGGGCCATCAGCACCTTGCGCCCTGTGGGCGTCTTGCTGTCTGGGGAACTCTTCAATGCTTATGTTTACATTCCTGTGCCCTCAGATCTCTGAGGCTCTCCAGGTTCTTGTTGGAAGTCCAACACTGTTAATTGTGGCCCTGTTATCTGGCCTCCCTTCAACTCCCAGAGGGTTCTCTCAAGTGCTGTCGATGGTGATGTCTCTGATGAGAGCACTGGACGTCTGCGCGATGTCTACCCGGATGCCTTCCCTCACTCCCCTGTCTCTGCGTCAGGATAGTTTGGATACCCGGCTGGTGGGCCCATTGGGAGTCATTTGGATGGGTGTTCAATCACCTCGAGTCCTCGCTGTTCCCTAAAGTGGTAACTCCATTAATAGGAATGATCCTGGATCAGGTTCTACCAGATTCTCCCCCTCTCAGCAATTAGGTGGGCATTCTGGTCTCATGGGCCCAGTCCCTCACTACTGTCCCGGTTTTTAACACCAGGTAGGGATGCAACTGGTGGGCCGTTGTTAACTTGCTCGGCAGGAGCCCGAGTAGCTAAAGAGGTCCCTTATGCTCAGCTCCCCTTGAGCTCGTCTGCAACTTCTATTGGTAACATAGGACAGGGATCCAGCACCCCTGGAGCAGGGCCTTCCCACCTGTATGATGGTTTTCTCTTGAAGGTGGATGAACCTGTCTGGGGGCAGTTCCCCCTTTGCCCTTTTCTGGAAATGGCCACCTTGGATGCCAACCTTCAGGTTGAAGGGGATGGTTTCTTCCGAAACCCCCTGCGATTATGGTGTTGGTGGGGCCCTTAGAGGGTCCTTACGCATTTTTGAAGTCTAAACAGTGAGCGTTTTTCAGTGGCTCTTTCTCACTTGACCGCCCCCCTTCTGGCTTGCCAGGCTGGGGGTGCTCGGTCCGTCTGACGACAGACGTACTACATTAACCATTGGAAGGGGCCTGGAGCTGGCGGACCTTCCAGGGAGTGTCTATGTTCCCTGAATGTTAGTGATATTAGCTCCGGCAAATCCCTCTGCGACAGTATGTGCTAATCCCCGTGTCGTTATGGAGTCCATCCAGTCGTGGATCTGTTGGGTTCCGTTACCTTCACAGGCTATCGGCCTTTGTTTCCCTGTCCCAGGATCCTATGTCAGTGTTCTGGATGCCTTAGTTCCGTCTTGACAGGACTTTTGGTTCTGTGTGTCCTTCTCCATTCCCTCTGCTAGGCAGGGTTATGCGGAAGATTACTCTGGTAAGGGGACCAGTGCTTCTGGTGGCCCCCAGTTGACCTAGTATAGTGTGGTTGCAGACATGGTACTGTGATCAGTAGTTCTGCACCTTGCCAGGAGTGCCAGTTGATCACTCAGGGCCCCCTTTACGTCACTATAATTCATGGTCCCTGGCCTAGTCGATCTGACTGCTGAAACATACATCTTGATGGAGACAAGTTTAGCTGTCTCGGTGTTTGTGACTATGGGAAGGCTAGGGGTAAGCCTCTTCCTCCTCTTCTTCTATTGTTGTAGGGTATGGCATACCCACATTGATTGGGGCGAGTCTAGTTCTCTTACTTATTGGACGTTCTCGGTTCCCAGGTTTCCAGTGTGGCTTTCAGCTTGAATTGGAGTTGGTTCCCCAGCACAGTTCGCTGCTGGGTCAGGCTCTGCCCTGTCCACCTTGCCTTAGCAGTCTCTGGTTCAGTCTTCCTTGGTTAAGACTTCCTTCAGGGGGTGCTCATGTGCGTCCTCCATGTACTCCTATGGTCACTGTTGGGATTGAAATTGAATTCATTCCATCTGCTTGCAAGGATTGTCCCTTGGTCCTATTCAGGACGCTGTCTGGATGTTCTTACCCTCAAGGTTGTCCTTCTGGTGCCTGTTACCATGGTCAGGCGTTTGTTAGCGGGCGGCTCGGTCTACCTAGCCCTCATTCCTTGAGATACACCAGGATAAGGTGGAGTTCCGCCTGAAGCCGGATTCTCTACATCTGAAGGTGTCTTATGTTCATTTATTCGAGATATTCTTTTCCACGGCTATCCCCCTTCCTAGCAACGCTGAGGAAGTGGTTCTGCATTCCTTATACAGGTGTTGGCAGTTTTTTCCTTAGGAGTCACTGTTTCCTTAGGGGAACTGAGGTTTCTTGAAGGCTTGTGGTCATTACATCCTGAATGTGCCCGATCTCGTCTGCTCTCGGGAGTTGGGCGGTTTGGTCCTGGTTGTTACCTTAATGGATGTACTCCTGGGTACCTTGTTTCGGCCTTCGGCTTCTGCCAAATTTATCGGACAAATCGGATTGTCAGGCTGTTACTCAGGCCTACTCAGGCAAGGGGAAGAATCCCCCTTGTTGCCTTGATTCCTTTTCTACGCGTGCTTGATGCCTCTTGGGCCTTTCAGCACCGGTTTTGCTGTTGAACTGGTTGGTTAGGCCAGTACCACTGGCCTTCTGCTCATACCCTTCGCAAGGTTTTACAGTGTTGATATTAGGGCCTCAGCTCATGCTGTCTTGGCCGTATGGTTCTGCAGGTGACAGTGCTTTAAACTGTCTGCTGTTGTCGTTTTTTGTTGGGGATCCCACCCTACTTTATGGACACTGCTTTTGGATGTCCCAAGTGTAAGTATTATATCTGGAGCAGGACATACTGTATACTAAGAACAATACAATTCTGTGAAATACTCACCTGTAGAATAGATATTATTTGTATACAGTACGTCCTGCTCCCCCCCCACCCTGGTTTTTGCATTTTTCTGGATCCCCTGTATGGTGATTGTTATCTTCTTATCATTACCAGTTGTTCTGGGTGGTTTTAAATTCTCCCGGCTTCTTGTTCACTGCTTTTCAATGCTGGGGATTTGTGGGAGGTCCCTGGGTATTTGAAGAGCTGGGAGGAGCCTGTTGTTCCATGTCTCTGCAGTGCAGCGCCATCTGACGGAGGATAACCCAAGTGTAAGTATTATATCTGAAGCAGGACGTACTGTATACAAATAATATCAATTCTACAGGTGAGTATTTCTTCGGTCGCGGATTTCCCGGAACGCCTTGGCGGCGCAGGGCCTAAAGGTGGCCATTCAGAGCCTTCTGCTATCAGGCGTGATTTGTCCCGTGCCTCGCCAGGAACGGGGGCAAGGGTTATACTCCAATCTGTTCACGGTACCCAAGAAGGACGGAACGCTGCAACCTATCTTGGATCTGAAGGGTCTCAACAAGTTTGTCAGAGTCAGATATTTCCGCATGGAGACCTTACGGTCCGCGGTGAGCTCGCTTCGGCCCCGCGACTTCATGACCATGGTGGACATCAAGGATGCTTATCTGCACATCCCGATTTTTCAGGGACATCAGAAGTTCCTGAGGTTCGCGCTGGAGGATCAGCATTACCAGTTTGTGGCACTGCCATTGGGGATAGCCTCAGCTCCCCGTGTGTTCACCAAGGTGCTGGCGGGCATCATGGCTATCCTGAGGAACCGGACATTCATGTTCTTCCTTATCTGGCCACTCTCGAGGATTTCAGATGGGTAATCAATTACCCCAAGTCTTCCATCATTCCCTCAATGGTGAGGTCCTTCCTGGGCATGACGTTAGACACCTCTCAGGTCAAGGTATTCCGGCCCCAGCAGAGGGTGGAGGGCATCCAGATGCAGGTGCAGGCCCTACTGGCTTGTCAGCGGCCCTCGATCTGTCTGGGGATGAAGCTGGTGGGCCTCATGGTGTCCTGCTTCGAGGCAGTGCCCTTCGCCCAGTTCCACATGAAACCTCTTCAATTGAATCTGTTGACCGGTTGGGACCGGACGCAGGAGTCTCTGGATCAGGAATTTTCACTGTCCCCCAAGGTCAGACAGTCCCTTTTGTGGTGGTTGGACTCCAGAAATCTGTTGGTGGGCAAGTCCTATCTGACTTTCCGGTGGGAGATAGTTACCACGGACGCCAGGAGAGGTTTTTGGCAAATGCTGAAGTTCCAGGGTCATTGGGGGCAACAGGAGGCCCACTTACCCATCAATCTCCTGGAGCTGAGAGCGATTCGGTTGGTGCTTCTTCAATTGACTCCCCATCTAAGGGGTCGTGCTATTCAGGTCCGCTCGGACAATCAGACGGCTGTCGCCTACATCAATCACCAGGGCGGGACTTGGAGCAAGCGAGTCCTTCAGCACCAGGCTTCTGTTGAACAAGTTTGTAAGGCTGCTACTTGGTCTTCAGTTCATACCTTTACAAAGTTTTACAAGGTTGATGTTAGGGCCTCAGCTGACGCTGCTTTTGGCTGAAAGGTGCTTCAGGTGGTAGTGAAATTAACTACATGCTTTTCCGCACTGCGGATCCCGCCCTAAGTGGACACTGCTTTTGGATGTCCCAACTGTTATCACTTCTGGGACGACCTGGACTGGATATAGTAAAAAATACAATTCTGTGAAACTCACCTGTAGAATTGTTTTTGAATATATCCAGTCCAGGTCGTCCAACCCCGCCCTTGGTTCATTTTCTCCTGTTTGCCTGTTATGGTGATTACCTTTTTTGTATTGGACCATTGTCCTTAGTTTTTTGTTGGAGAGAGTACATGCTGAAGCTATGTGAGTTAACATGTTTTTTTGGCCTCCCGGCCTGTCTCTTTACTGCTTTTTGACATTCTGGGAATTCTATGGAGACAGCTCTTTTTATAGGGGGCCAGGAGGAGTTACAGCTCTGTATCTTGCAGTGACTGCGCCACCTGGTGGCGGACTACCCAACTGTTATCACTTCTGAGACGACCTGGACTGGATATATTCAAAAACAATTCTACAGGTGAGTTTCACAGAATTGTATTTTTTCTCATCCTTACAGAGACCAAACATCCCTGTGCTCCTGTTCTTCTATAACAGTCCCAGTGATTACAGTGGGACTGATCAGACATTTATGGATGGATCATTCCAGGCTGCTGTAGGTGACATTATCGTGGTGACTGCTGGCTACAGAGTCGGTGTATTTGGCTTCTTAAGCACAAGTGAGTTTTTATGTGGACTTTGTTGGGCGGAACGCCTGTAAAATAGGATTTTTCATTTTTGGCCATGTTTTATTAGGATATAAAAACTAAGCAAGTAGCAATTAGCAAGTACAAACTATAAGGTTAGTTTAGGATTGTTAGGGTAAGTGCCAGTGTTTAATGTTAGTGTAGCCTGCACAATACAACAGCCCTTCACTTATACTGACCAAGGAAAAAAGCTGCTTTAGTAGCATTCCCTGGGTTTCCGTAAACGAGACAAATATCATTAAAGTGGACCAAGATCTACAGAGGTGGGCCCAGGAATCTATAAGATTCTCGGGACTAATGATTCCCTTCCCCCGGAGCATCAAAATTGGGATGCCCCGCTGTGTGAAACCCCCTAGGTGGCCCATAAACTCACCTTTTTTCGGGCCAATGGCACATGCGGGAGCCGCAGCTGCATCCACGCTATCCCGATAGCAAAGCGCGTGCCCGCGCCAGGCATTTGTGAGTAGCCGGTGCAGCCACACTCCCTTTCAGAGGGTGGCGGGGGAAGCCAGCACTTTCAGATCCGCTTACCTTAGATAAAGGCTTAGACGAAGGGACGGGAGCGGATGCTGATTGGACGAGCGGCCAGCATGCTCTGTAGGACCAGGAAGAGGTGAGTTTCTTCACACAGCGGGGCATCCCTGATCGGGGTTCCCTGGGGCCAAGGACCAAAACCCAGGATAGTCAAAATAGTTCCCTTCACTAGTAGCACAGGGGCATTTATTTTCGGGGCCTCTCTGCTCCTCACTGTACCTCAGTACGGATCCCTGCACCACCTACTTACCTCTTCTGGGTTATATCCCACAACAGCTGGACACATGACACATCACCAGAACCCAACCTTCTTTGCCAACCAGAACATGCACAGCAGGGCCGGCGTCGGCACCCGGCAAGGCAGAGCGGCTGCCAGGGACCCCCAACCCCCCCAGAGGGCCCACTGGCAGGGCCAGGCTTTGGGGTGTGCGACGGCACATGACCGACAGCAGACTGGGAGGGCACTGCTACAGCTGGTGCCCACATCTCCTTGAATGGCTGGGTTCCACACAACAGGGCATCTCAATTTAGATTCCAGGGGAGGAAGCTCTGGGTTTTGTTGTGCTTTTAAAGCGGACTTTCAGCATCATTTAATGAAAAGCCCAAACCCTTAAAGTGGACCAACACCCAGGATTTTGACTATCCTGGGTTTTGGTCCACTTCGGCGGGGCACCCCGATCGGGGGTGCCCCGCTGTGTGAAACCCCCCAGAAACCCCAAAAAACTCACCTCTCAACGCTCCCACGTGAGCGCCGCAGCCAATCCCCGCCAACGTCCAGGCGGGGATCAGGAACGTCCAGGCCGCTTCCGCCGCCGCCGCCTCCCGCGCGTCACTCTCGGCGCGCGCGCGCCCCCGCCGGCCATTCACAGAGGGCCGGCGCGGGCGCGCGCACGTCTGGAGGGGTGCGCGGGAGGCGGCGGCGGCGGAAGCGGCGGCGGATCAGGTAAGGTGTTTTGGGGGTTTCTGGGGGGTTTCACCCCGCGGGACATCCCGATCTCGGATGTCCCGCGGGGTGGGGGGTGATCGGCCCGGGAATCTTATAGATTTCCGGGCCGATCACCCCTGGGTGTTGGTCCACTTTAAACAACTATTCCTCCAACATCTAAAATTAATATATCTAAAGTTTTTTGTCACTTTTATTCTTTCCCCCACTGGGCTGCAATTCTTTTGAGCACTCTAGGATACAGGCACCGCCATCTTGGCTCAGTAGCATCACATACTGAGGAGGGCAGGGTTATAGCTGTGCTTTGTACAGACAGAGTAGAGCTGGGGTTAGATAAAGGTCAGCAATCCCAGAATGCAGAGCGGCACAGTCAGAAGACACTTCCTGTCTGCAGGCAGCCTGACACTCCATGGGCCGCCATCTTGGATGTTTAAAGTCTCAGAAAATGCGGTAGATGCAGGTAGGATGATGTTTAATGTGGGCAATTTGTATGTACAGGGTGGGGGAAACATATAAGATAGGCTCTTATTCAGGGTGAAGATCCGCTTTAATTCCCCTACCCCAGCCGATTTCCTATCCCTGGAGCATCCCAATCTGTGATACCCTACTGTGTGAAACCCCCTGGGATCGCTGGCATACCCACCGTGCAAGCAATTCCTCCCCTGAGTTTTGGTCTGCTTTACAGGGGCATATCAATTTGGGATGCCCCTGTTTGGGATGCCCCCCTGGTTTGGCCGCTAACTCAAACTGGCGATCCCACAATGCATTCACCAGTTCCAGGAAAGTAATGAACAAAGGGGGGAGGGGGTCACACACACAGGGGCATCCAAAATCAGGAGAATCTAGACTCCAAGTTCAGGTTTAAAGGGGTTTGTTGTGCTTCAAATTAGACCAAAACTAGAGTTTTGGTCTAAATAGCATGATCCTTAGGGGGCATCCAGATTCGGGACGTCCCTCAGTGACGTGACGCAACTCTTCACCACAAAGGAGCCCATTGAGACCATGCCGCCCAAGGGCCCACATAAACCTGGAGACGGCCCTGGTTCTGGATTCTGTACCAAACTTTTCAATAATGTTCGGCCAAACCCAGCTATGGACTCACTCATCCCTACATGGAAACTGTTTTTTCGACAGTTCATTTTTTTAATGACTGCCGTTCATTTTGTAGCGTAGGCCACTCATGCTCTGAACACTGCAAAATCCCAAAACAAAAACCAGACAAAAATAGTCACCAGCAGCTGTTTGCCCTTTAAAGGGGATTTATTAGTTTCCACTCTTTTATTAAGCTGGAGGTCGTTCATTTCTTTGTATGAAGCATCTGCTTTCTGTCAGCTAATTGTGCTCAGATGTCAACATAAATGTCATAAGATTAATTCAATACCCACTGCAGGTAAGGCCTTGCCAAACGGGAACTGGGGCCTATTGGATCAGAGCGCGGCCTTGAAATGGGTCCAAGAAAACATTGCTCATTTCGGTGGTGACCCCGAGCAGATCTGTATTGGAGCCGAACGCGCGGGCGCTGATATTGCCAGCATCCTCTTATTGTTACCAGAGAACAGGATCTTCAGACGAGCTGCGCTAATGGTAAGTCACAAGTCACTAGAGTGTTTATAAGAAACATATGCTAAACCCATTGGATGTCCAAACTGGTAACATGATGATGCCAACAACAAAAATAACAACATAGGAGCAGACTTATTAAGGTTGCTGCGAGGACGACTAGAGTGAAGTTGAAAAAACTGGAATGAATGTTGAATTAGGAGAATTCACAGAAACTAGAAATAGGAGAATTCACAGAAACTAGAATTAGGAGAATTCACAGAAACTAGAATTAGGAGAATTCACAGAAACTAGAATTAGGAGAATTCACAGAAACTAGAATTAAGAGAATTCACAGAAACTAGAATTAAGAGAATTCACAGAAACTAGAATTAAGAGAATTCACAGAAACTAGAATTAAGAGAATTCACAGAAACTAGAATTCGGAGAATTCACAGAAACTAGAATTAGGAGAATTCACAGAAACTAGAATTAGGAGAATTCACAGAAACTAGAATTAGGAGAATTCATAGGAGAATTCACAGAAACTAGAATTAGGAGAATTCACAGAAACTAGAATTAGGAGAATTCACGGAAACTAGAATTAGGAGAATTCACGGAAACTAGAATTAGGAGAATTCACAGAAACTAGAATTAGGAGAATTCACAGAAACTAGAATTAGGAGAATTCACAGAAACTAGGATTAGGAGAATTCACAGAAACTAGAATTTGGAGAATTCACAGAAACTAGAATTTGGAGAATTCACAGAAACTAGAATTAGGAGAAGTCACAGAAACTAGAATTAGGAGAATTCACGGAAACTAGAATTAGGAGAATTCACGGAAACTAGAATTAGGAGAATTCAGAATTCACGGAAACTAGAATTAGGAGAATTCACGGAAACTAGAATTAGGAGAATTCACGGAAACTAGAATTAGGAGAATTCACGGAAACTAGAATTTGGAGAATTCACAGAAACTTGAATTAGGAGAATTCACGGAAACTTGAATTAGGAGAATTCACGGAAACTTGAATTAGGAGAATTCACAGAAACTAGAATTAGGAGAATTCACAGAAACTAGAATTAGGAGAATTCACAGAAACTAGAATTAGGAGAATTCACAGAAACTAGAATTAGGAGAATTCACAGAAACTAGAATTCGGAGAATTCACGGAAACTAGAATTCGGAGAATTCACGGAAACTAGAATTCGGAGAATTCACGGAAACTAGAATTAGGAGAATTCACGGAAACTAGAATTAGGAGAATTCACGGAAACTAGAATTAGGAGAATTCACGGAAACTAGAATTAGGAGAATTCACGGAAACTAGAATTAGGAGAATTCACGGGAACTAGAATTAGGAGAATTCACGGGAACTAGAATTAGGAGAATTCACGGAAACTAGAATTAGGAGAATTCACGGAAACTAGAATTAGGAGAATTCACGGAAACTAGAATTAGGAGAATTCACGGAAACTAGAATTAGGAGAATTCACGGAAACTAGAATTAGGAGAATTCACGGAAACTAGAATTAGGAGAATTCACGGAAACTAGAATTAGGAGAATTCATGGAAACTAGAATTAGGAGAATTCACGGAAACTGGAATTAGGAGAATTCACGGAAACTGGAATTAAGAGAATTCACGGAAACTAAAATTAGGAGAATTCACAGAAACTAGAATTAGGAGAATTCACGGAAACTAGAATTAGGAGAATTCACGGAAACTAGAATTAGGAGAATTCACGGAAACTAGAATTAGGAGAATTCACGGAAACTAGAATTAGGAGAATTCACAGAAACTAGAATTAGGAGAATTCACAGAAACTAGAATTAGGAGAATTCACAGAAACTAGAATTAGGAGAATTCACAGAAACTAGAATTAGGAGAATTCACAGAAACTAGAATTAGGAGAATTCACGGAAACTAGAATTAGGAGAATTCACGGAAACTAGAATTAGGAGAATTCACGGAAACTAGAATTAGGAGAATTCACGGGAACTAGAATTAGGAGAATTCACGGAAACTAGAATTAGGAGAATTCACGGAAACTAGAATTAGGAGAATTCACAGAAACTAGAATAAGGAGAATTCACAGAAACTAGAATTAGGAGAATTCACAGAAACTAGAATTAGGAGAATTCACAGAAACTAGAATTAGGAGAATTCACAGAAACTAGAATTAGGAGAATTCACAGAAACTAGAATTAGGAGAATTCACAGAAACTAGAATTAGGAGAATTCACAGAAACTAGAATTAGGAGAATTCACAGAAACTAGAATTCGGAGAATTCACAGAAACTAGAATTAGGAGAATTCACAGAAACTAGAATTAGGAGAATTCACAGAAACTAGAATTAGGAGAATTCACAGAAACTAGAATTCGGAGAATTCACAAAACTAGAATTAGGAGAATTCACGGAAACTAGAATTAGGAGAATTCACAAAACTAGAATTAGGAGAATGAATTCACAGAAACTAGAATTAGGAAAATTCACAGAAACTAGAATTAGGAGAATTCACAGAAACTAGAATTAGGAGAATTCACAGAAACTAGAATTAGGAGAATTCACAGAAACTAGAATGAAGTTGAAAAAACTGTCCCAAGCAGCCAATCAGGTCTCTTTTTTTAAAGAACAAAACCAAAGACCAACTTTATTGGCAGCTGCTCCATTTTATTGTAGTTTTTTCTTGCCTATGACAATACAGGGCTGCCATTGGGGCAGTATTGGCAGGACTCCTGTATGGAGCCCAGTTACTCATGCCAGCCCTGTTGGCAGTCTCGTAACTTGTCGCCTGGTCCTTGTTAGGGCGAGCGCTGCATGCCCATCTCGCAGCACTTGTCTCACCTCCATGGCTGCATCCAGCCGTCATCCATCTCACAGCACTTCCCTCACCTCCATGGCTGCTCCCAGCCGTCTCCCTTCCCCCCATGCTTCCTCCTCGCATGCTCAGGTGCGTGCACATCTCTGTCCACTAGAGGGAGTGTGCACCGGATTCCTGAGATTTAAAGGGCCTGTACACCACTGATTGGTGTCTGGTCATCCAATCCTGCATCCACTTCCCCTATTTAAAGGGGCACTTCCTTTCCATCAGTGCCGGATCTTGGTCTTTCCATGCCAGTTGTAAATCAGTTGCTTTTGGATTGCTCACCCGTGTACCAACCTCTGCCTGTCCCCGACTCTGAACCTTTGCTGCCTGCCCCGACCTTGGCTACTCACCTTTACCACGAACCTGTGCTGCCAGCCCTGACCTCTGCCTGTACTCACTACGTCTTTTGCCTGCCCCTGTGCACCACGCTGAACCTTGGCTAACTGTGGAACTGGGCCGCTGTTGGAGGGCAGCGACCTGGGGGTCACTCGCCGCACAAGACCAACCTGCCTTGCGGTGGGCTCTGGTGCATACCGGTGACTCCCCTGACACGGCACTCGCCATCAGTTCCACAGTCAAAGCGGATCCACATCCAAGTCCGCTTCACCCGGTCCATGACAGTCCTATGCGTTCAGGGAATCTGGGTGCTCCCAGCCTGTAAGTCATGTGACAGGCATATTGCCCCGTAACTGTGTAATTAAACATAATCCTAATGTGGCCCCTAGAATAGGCAGAGTATTTCTTTAACTTGAATATTAGAGCCTCCGAAGCATGGGTATGGGGCGGGAATGTGACCCTACTGCAGGGCCGGCTCCAGGTTTATGTGGGCCCTTGGGCGGCATGGTCTCAGTGGGCCCCTTGAGGTGTGGTATTATACTCCGTACATGGTGGTAAAGCTGCAAATATGGTGAATACTGCCAAAGAATAGAAAGAAAAAAATATAATTGAAGGAATGACAGAATGAAAGAGAAATAAAGAACAAACGAACTATAAATCTGTGGAATAGCCTTCCACAGTAGTTTGTTACAGCATCAACCACTGACAGCTTCACAAAATGATTAGGGCCTTATTTATGAAGGGATAGCGCCAGGTAGCGGCAGGTGAACGCCGGACACGGCAGCAATTACACATTTATGAAGCCGAATCTGGAGAGCGACTAGAACAACGCCATGTAGCGTCCGATTCATCATTATCCCAGGCTCAGCGTACAGCGCCGGCGTTCAGCCTTGCAGAGCGCCACATATTACCTCTCGCTACCTGTCGCTCTCCCATACGATCCTTAAATCCCTTTTCTGATCCCAATTTTTTTTTTCCTTAAAAAAAAACTCTAACCTTCTGACAAGAAAATGACATTTTTGAAAACTTTTTGGATTAATCATATTTTTATGCAGAATTGTCCTTACATGTCTGGTATTAAAGTGTTCATGTTACAATGTAATAACGATGTCATTCCATATGTTTTCGCTTTGTTACCAATGGATACATGTTCATAAACAGACTTTACTCACAAGAAAGGGTGGGGTAACCCAGAACACCCCCACCAATGTCTGTATATGTATTACCGCACAAACCACAAGAGTATATAATACAATAATAACCCTTTATTTCATATATGGGTATATTTACAATATTAGAACACGCTATTGGGGTTAAAAAACTATGTTAAAAACATGAGGATCCCGGGTGAATGTATAAAGCTCTCAAGAAAAGTATGTATGAATAAAAAGTCCCTATAAATCAATACACCTACAATCAATTTATACAATAAAGTGCCAATGCAAAATTAATTAATCTATACTGTGCTATGTACAACATCTATTGCTCAAAACTGTGCAATCTGCATTTCAGTGCAATAAAGACATAAAGTGCAAATGCAAAAAACATTACTTAATTAATATATACTGTGCTATAAACAGCATTAATAACTCAAAGCTATGTGGCCTGCATATCAATGCAGTAGAAGCATGAAATGCTCTATGCTGGGTGAATCTGCATTTCAGTGCAATAAAGACATAAAGTGCAAATGCAAAAATAGTTAATACGTGCTGTGCTATGTATAGCATAAATGGCTCAAAGCTGTGTGACCTGCATGTCGGTGCAATAGCGGTATCAAATGCTCTATGCTGGTGAACAAGTAAACAAGTAAATGAGCCCTATCTCCTAAATACCTTAATGACATACATAAATAAAAGTAAACGTGAATGGGACTAATATTGAAAAGTACTTCACCGAATGGTCAGAGCTGTTCCCTGGGAGTCCGCCACCACCTGGACAACGACGCGTTGCGTGATCCGGACTGGATCACTTCCTCAGGTCGTCTCGGAGACTGAAATGCAGATTGCACAGTTTTGAGCAATCGATGTTGTACATAGCACAGTATAGATTAATTAATTTTGCATTGGCACTTTATTGTATAAATTGATTGTAGGTATATTGATTTATAGGGACTTTTTATTCATACATACTTTTCTTGAGAGCTTTATACATTCACCCGGGATCCTCATGTTTTTAACATAGTTTTTTAACCCCAATAGCGTGTTCTAATATTGTAAATATACCCATATATGAAATAAAGGGTTATTATTGTATTATATACTCTTGTGGTTTGTGCGGTAATACATATACAGACATTGGTGGGGGTGTTCTGGGTTACCCCACCCTTTCTAGTGAGTATTGTTTGTCCCAATTCGGGTCTGTATATAACCAGCACACCTTAATACTAATAGTGGTGCGGAGTCATAAAGATTTTTCATAAACAGACTTTAATCACACAGCGTCTGGCGCTATGGGCTACAATTACATAATTTTGAGTGCCGGCGATGTTTGTGGCTGTTTTTTTGATGAATGTGGTGTGAGTGAGTCGCACTGAGCTGTCGGTACGGTTCGCTCACATACAGCGTAGTATAGCGACTCGCACAACATATTCATCAATGCCGGACAGCGACTGAGGCGCTCTGAAACAATGAACCATGGCTGAGCACATCGACTACTAGCGGGCGCTCTGAAATCCGTTCTACAGACGCTCATCTGTCGCTACCTGGCGTTTGTAATGAATCAGCCTGCCTGATACTTATTTAGAAGAAAATCACATTAACAGTTACTATTAGCTGATACCAGTAAAAAAAAAATATAAATAAAAAAAAAACTTCCCCTACCCCAACACCTTTGGTTAAACTTGATGGACAAAGGTCTTATTTCAATCATATTACCTATGTAAAAGAATATAAGGAATGAAAGGACGAAAATAAGAATGCAGAAAGGAGAAAAGGAAAGAAAGAATGAGCAACAAGTAAAGACAAAAAAGAAAGAAAATAGATGGAAATAAATAAATATCCAACATAAATGCAAAGAAACAAAGAAAGAACAAAAGCATAGAATGAATGACAGAAACAAAGAAAGAGAATAAAATAAACACAGAAAGGATAAAAGCAGTGATAGAAAGAAAGCAGGAAAGAGAGAAAAAAATGGAAGGGAGGAAAAAATAGAAGGACAGAAAAGAGAAAAGGAATTGCAGAAAAAAATAATAGGAGGAAAAACGACAGAGAAAAGGAATGGCAGAAAGAACAGATGAAAGAAACAAAAGATAAGTATAGTAGGAAAGAAACAAAGATTAGAAGGAGTTACCGAAAGAAACAATCTCTCAATGGACAATCTGCCCTTGATTAGCAAGCCTGGTTACTGCACTGCCCTGTTTCCTGCATATAGGGCCATCCAAGATAGAGGAAATGAGGTGGGCTCGCACATGGTTCAGGGGCCCCGGCACCTGACCCGGTACGCCCAGTGCTGATGCCTGCCCTGCCCTACTGGTCAGCCATGGTAGGTCCTCTCCTCCAACACTTAGGGCCTTATTTAACAAGGGATAGTGCCAGGTAGCGAATGGTGAGCGAACGGTAATGACGGTCACCGCCACGAGAACGCCGGCTCCCCTCCGCAATCACACATTTATCAAGCCGATCCTGCTTAGCAACTGACAGATAGCGAATCATTCATCGTTATTCCAGCCTCACCACACAGCGCCAGCGAGCGACCTTGAACAGCGACAGGTATGACCTCTCGCTAACTGGCGCTCTCCAATGCATTTCAATGGAGCAATCTTTAAATATTCATAATTAATTGTTATGATTTTTTTTTTTTTTTTAAATGTGAAAAATTCTGTGACCACTTCTGCCATTTTAAATAATTTTTTTAAGTTAAAAAAAAAAAAAATGTACAGATTTGATATTACAGGTCTGATATTAATGTATTCATATTACAAAATTATTTAAAAAACTTTTTTTTTTTTGGTTTCCAAAAATATGGTGGTTTGGGGGTTAAAAAACTACTTTTAACCCATCGCCGCCAGCGCTCTGGGGTTTAAACATGCATTTCACAGCGCGAGAATTTTTTGAGCGTGAACTATTTAATGAATATGGTGGGAGCTATCATGCGCTCCCATACAGCGCGGAACCTGTCAAATAGCGACTCCTCACCCAATATTCAACATTACGGCAAACCGACTGAGCCGCTATCAACTACCGAACAACGGCCAAGCACAGCGACTACTAGCGGGTGCTCTGAAAATGCCGCTACAGTCGCTCAACTGTCGCTACCTGCCGCTATTAATGAATCGGCCTCTTAATATTTGTTCCTACTCTATTGACTTCTTTGGAAAACAAACTTCTACATATTTGTATTTGTGCTGTGGATCTGGTAACTGTCAAACTCAACTGTGGGGAGACAGAGCTAAGGACTTGATTATAGGAAATCAGCTGGTGATACATATTTTACACAGTTCTTATATTACTATTCTCTTCACTTTGAATACAAGTGCGCTGTATCATTATGGGATGAAAAACATATATTGTATTCATTACCAGTACATTAATCTTTAATTACTATTAAAGTGATCCTGTACCCAGAAAGGAAGTTGATATTGTCACCTTCTATCCCTGGGCCAGTGCCCCAAAACATCCCGTGTTCCTTTTTTTTTAAAGCCTTTGCCCAATATGCATAAACGCACTAAGAGAAAGCATTATGATGGCCAAATAGCAGCCATATGCTAATTAATTTAGTTACAACTAAATTTTCACATAATGGCAATTAGTTTGAAGTGCTCCCCAATGCTGAGCTGTGTGTATTGTAACTGAATGTATCATTGCTGGAAAGCATCAGGGGCAGGGCTGCTCAGCTAGGTAGCAATATGGCCAACTGCATCTGGTTTATGATGTTACAAATATTGGACACAGGCTTTAATAAAAAAAGAAACACAGGCTGTTTTGGGGCACTGGGCTGGGGATATAAAGTTGTGACATAAACTTCCTTTCTGGGTATAGGATCACTTTAAATTGGCTGTTCGGGGGGGGGGGGGGGGGGCTCCTAGAAAGGGGAGTCCTATAGGCTTTTTTACCTATCCAAAACCTCAAATTTCTGCTTTATGTAGGTCCTTAATTTTAGGACTTAGAAAAGGGAACGACCTATCCACCCTCCAACTGTCTTAACCCTTAACACTCAACTTCTTTGCTTCTTTGAAAACAAACTTTTACATGTCTGTATTTGTGCTGTGGATCTGCTAAACTCAATGTGGGGAGACAGAGCTATGGACTTGATTATAAGATATCAGATGATACATAGGGGGTTATTTAAGAAGGGATAGCGTCAGGTAGCGCCTGGTTAATGAGAGGTAGCGACAGATAGCGACTGGTCAACGCCGGACACGGCACGCAATTCCACATTTATCAAGCAGAATCTGTTTAGCGACTGGGATAGCGCCATGTAGCGTCCGATTCAGCATTTTCAAAGCCTCTGCGAACAGCGCCAGGTACGACCTCTTGCTACCTGTCGCTCCCCCATACATTTAAATGGACGAACCTTTTCTTCTCTTTAAACGGGGTTTTTTTTTTTCCCAAAAATAATTCTGTGACCTCTTCTGGCATTGAATAAGCAGTTTTTTTCACATTTTTTACATTTTTTAAATATTTCTTCAGAAATGACATTACAGGTCTGGCATTAAAGTGTTCATGTTACAATGTTGCTACAATGTAATTCCATATGTTTTCGCTTTGTTACTAGTGGATAGATGCTGAAAAACAGACTTTAAACACACCGCCTCCTGCGCTCTGGGTTTCAGATAAGCATTTTTCTGCGCCGGAGTTGTGTGAGGCTTTTTTTTTCTTGAATATGTTGTGAGTCGGTCGCAATGGGCAGTCGCTACCATGCGCTCCCATACAGCACTATAAACTAGCGACTCACGGCCGAGCACAGTGACTACTAGCGGGCGCTAGTAAAATGCCTGCTACAGACGCCCATCTGTCGCTACCTGCCGCTAATAATGAATCAGCCTCCCAGTATATAGTAGTATATGTATCATATTAACAATCTCTTCACTTTGAATACAAGCGCACTGTAGCATTATAGGATGAAAAATATCATACATTGTATTAATTATGAGTACATCTTTAATTTCTATTAATGCAACAATCAATAGAGGAGTCCTACATTGTAAAGCAGTTTACCTTCTGTCCATATAGTTGCATGGAGTCCATGACAATTCTTGTTAGTATCCACAGTAATTCCTTTTCATTGAAAAGCTGATCATTCTCTGGTTATCAGCATCTACATTGTATGTTGGATATTCAAAGATTAATGGGAGAGGGGGACAATCTGGCATCTGTTAGAGCAGTGGTCTCCAACCTTTCTTACCATGAGAGCCACAATCGATATAAGCTGATCATAGAAGCCATATGACCTCTATAAATCAGGGAACCACTGCAAACCCTTCCAAGCAATAATACAGTAAACTACTCAAAGTCATCAAACCTGACATTCCAGACCAGAGCACAGACCCCAAACCCCCAAAAATGAATAAACTTGGTCAAAGCCGAGGTCTCCCCACCCCAAAGAAAACCCCCATCCCCCAGTAAGCAAAATGGCAGAATAGGTGTAACCACACTCCATTCTTCATATTTCTCAGAAATGTGATTCTAGTGCCCCAAGATACTGCTGGTAAGGGTGTGAAACTGACCCGGTATGTACCTCATGAAGGGCACTGACCCTGGGCACCAAGTAAAATCGTGTTCTAGACAAGTGTTTCTTATCCTGTGCTCCACACAGGAAGCTCTGTAGTTCTGCTTAAAGGAGCACTATCGCAAAAGTGATAAAAATGCATATAAATATGCTGTATGGCGGGAGGAGGGGTCACTTATACACCCAGCATCCAAAAATATCCAGCCAGGCTTGTTTCCAGCCTTTTAATGAAAGGAAAAGGATATCCGGGGTGACAGGCTCTGTCACCCCTGATAGACTAAACCTTTCACCCCTGGATTTTATTTCTACAAGGAGAAGAAAACCACAAGGTGGCAGTTTTATTCAGTTCGAGTGTATAAGTGACCCCTCCTCTCATTAGCCAACGCGTTTATATGTATTTTTAATAGTACACAATTTTGCGATAGTGCTTCTTTAAAATGGACCAACACCCACCCCTGATCGGCCCGGGAATCTATAAGATTCCTGGGCCGATCAGCTCCCTCCCCGCGGGGCATCCGAAATCGGGATGCCCCGCTGTGTGAAACCCCCTAGAAAGCCCCTAAAAACGTACCTTATCGGTGACGGATAAGCCTCCGCCTCCCGCGCGTCCCTCTAGCAGGGCGCGCACCCGCGCCGGCCATCTGTGAATGGCCGGCGCGCGCGCGCCCTGTAAGAGGCACGCACGAGATGTGGCGGCGGCGGCTTATCCGTCGCCAATAAGGTAAGATTTGAGGGGCTTTCTGGGGGGTTTCACACAGCGGGGTGCCCCGCGGAAGTGGACCAACACCCAGGATAGTGAAAATCCTGGGTGTTGGTCCACTTTAAAGTACATTTTCAGGCAAAAAAAAGCTGCACTCACCTTTTCTCCCATGCTGACTGTTGTTCCCAGTCTGGGGCTGCAGCGCTCACCTGATCCCCCCCTCCATTGCTGTAAAAGAAGGTGGGTGTGGTAGCTCCCCGTGACTGATTGTGGGGGCGTCGCCACTTCTGAGCGAGACAGGAAGAGAAGAAACCCGCGACGAGAGAGTGGCGCTGCGTATGGTGCCGGGGAGCGAGGGACCTGCATGCAGCCTGATAGGTGAGCGCTGCAGCCCCAGACTAGGAGCGAGGGTCTTCGTGGGAGAAAAGGTAGTATAGCTTTTTTTTTTTGTTTTGCCTGAAGAAGCACTATCATGAAAAAATGAGCCAATCATAAAAATCCATATAAGTATGCTGGATGGAAGAAGGAGAGGTCACGTATACACCAGACATGAAGGAATATCCAACCAGGCTTGTTTTTTATTTTTATTAATGGAAGGAAGAGAAAAATCGTCACCCCTGATACACTAAACCTGTCACCTCTGTATTTTATTCCTACCAGGAGAAGAAAACCACAAGCTTGGATGGAGTTTTATTCAGTTTGGGTGTATAAGTGACCCATCCTCTTATTAGCCAACGGGTTTATATGAGTTTTTAATATTACACAATTTCATGATACTGCTCCTTTAAGTACTAATTAGTTCACATGTGTGCATATTCACAAAACATGACCTGTTTCGGGGTACTTGAGGACAGGGATGAGAAACACTGTAGAAAAAGTGAAGCCAGCCAGCGTTTGATTTTAAAATCCTTCCAGCATTTTTATTGTCTTCTTTTAAAAAGTAATAATCCAACAGGTCAAAGCATCCATCAAAGTATACATGAAACGCCCCAACGCCAACACGTTTCGGACAGCTAGTCCTTAATCATGAGAAACACTGTGTTCCACCTCCGCAAGTGTTCTCGATGACAGCTGGAGTGCCACATAGCATGGGTCTGTGAACTGCATGTGGCTCGCGAGCTACAGGTTGGGGATTCTTGTGTTGCAGTTGAAGTTGATCCAATACCTATAATTGGCTGACAAGCTAAAAATACTTCTCTATTCTCTGTTAATAGCAGAAGAGCATTATTCACAAGGTTACCTACCAAATGGTTCCAGGTAGTCAGGTGAACAATTACAAGGATTCACGGTCACGGACCATTCCATACCTAGGGCCTAGTTTAGTAATAATCAGTTTCTGGTTGTAAGTAGATTGAAACCTTCTGACGCTTGACTCAGGGTAAAGTCAAGGAATGTCCCCAGCCACGCATAAACAATATAATTGGGCTAGAGCGAATATGTGTCTACTTGATCTAGAAACTTTGCTCTACTGTCATGTGTGTTGCCAATAGTTTTTCTGTGAAATAAAAACATTTAATAACTGTGACAACATATCGTGGCGTGCAACGTTCTTAGCAATAAATATATTTTTCTAGGAAATTGCACAAGTTCCAAAGATAGATTTGTGTATTCATAGTTCTTGTAAGGGGAAGCCATGATACGCTCATCTGTAGCTTTCGGTGAAGCTAGTTCTGCTTGGCACGAAGTCTCTCCTGGTGTTGGTGGAAGATAAGTTACAACTTCTTCTGTTTGGTTTCCTGGTCTGCTCCTGACATGCAAGGGGGAAACTTCCATCTTCTGCCAGTGACAAATAGGAGGCAATGCTCTGGCGGAGACCGTAACTAAGAAAGGAATCGTCCGTCTCTAAGATGGGTGCTGGCTCTTCTGTGTTTAAAGGAACTCTGAAAATTAAAGCGTAGAATGCTTAGTTGCGTCAAGAAAGGTGACCGCCTGCACCCACGATCCTGCTCTCTCCAATTCCTAACATTTCTTTCTCATCTATCCTAGTGCTGCTTATTTGCACTGACCTTACTTCTAAGTTAAAATGATAAGATGTCCCACTTTCTTCGATTTCGGTGGGACAGTCCCACTTTGAGGCCCACCGTCCCTCTAAAAACCCATGTGTCTCACTTTGCCGACATTGGGAAGTTTGTCCCACCAAATGCAGAATGCTTGATGTCTGGGTGGTTTACAACTACTCTGACTTGAATGGATCTGAATGGTGCTAGTGGAATGCATAGACTTCTGAGCATTGGCTCAATTACACATATCATATATTTTATGGGTCAATTATTCCTAGAGCCAGTAATTAAGCCACAAGCTAAACCACACCCCTACCACACACATCAACCACAAACTGGGTTAAACTGTCCCACTTTGAAGACCCCCAAAAATGTTCAGTTTATTCTAAGTAGGCTTTATTGGCTGGTTACCAGCTGCGCCTGACCAGCTGGCGGCTCCAGCCCAAGACAGACGGTCTGATTTCTCTCTTTGCTGTGGTGTCAGGGATTGGTGGTAAGCAGTGTTGAGCGAACCCCTAGAGGTTCAGGTTTGACAAGTTCCCTCGAACTTTGAACAAAAGTTTGGTTCGGGTAGCCGAACTTGACCCGAACCCAGTCCCCATGGAAATAGGGGCCCAAACTTTGGGGGGTGATTCTGCCTATGGAGGCCTCTCTGCCACCTCCAACACCTCACCCACCCGGGTGGTGGGGGCGTCTGTCAGCGGGCTCCTAGAGACAGAATCACAACCTGGACTGTAAAAAAAAAATATTTTGGTGGGGCGGTGCTTTAAATTAATGCAGAGTATACAGCAGGAAGCGGCTGGACACTTACGTGAGCAGGTGATCCGTTCCGCATTCCCTCTGTCAATTTGGCTATGGCCGGAGCTCCAGAAAGGCGGCCGACGGTTACATGAGCAGCTAGCAGAACTTCTGCCAGCAGCTAGCAGCACTTCTATTGCCAGCTGCCAGTGTCCTCATGGGAGCGGCGCCCATCTTTTGGAACCCCGACCATAGCCAAATTGAGAGCGCGACTGCAGACTGGATCGCCCTCTCACATAGGTTTCCAGCCACTTTTTGCTGCTGCCGCACTCTGCATTAGGTTAGGCTGGTTGATGACAAAGACTATGTCCAGCTGCTGGGGTTCCATAAATCATCCACTTTTATTTCATTCCATTTAAAATCGCAGTATCCATGTCGTTTAAAACACGCGTCGGTTAAAACACAGTGTTAAAACATGTGTAGACCGGTGGGCGGTCATGAGAGTGGGTTGCTCCGGTTGTTATTCCGTTTGAACTCGGCACAGGCCAGCAGGCAGCGGCTTCACCTTCCTGTGCTGGCACACTTAGTTAATCAAGCCCTATGTGTGCTGCACAATTTCCAATAGAAAAAATGAAGTGAAGGTGCAGATACTCAATGTCTACACCTTGCAGCAGAAAGTGGCTGTATGGTGTTTGCTTTTTCACTTCTGCTTGTTCTGTAAGACCAGATGCAGAATTGAACCAAACCTATTACCATGCTAATTAACTAGTTAATCTGTTAAAGCGGACCCACTCCCTTCCACAAAATAACCCCCCCCCCCTTTATGTGGACTGTGGAGCACAGGGTAAGGGTGAAGCCTGTCTCCTTCACACTCTTTATACCAGAGTCTGTGTCCATTATATGATCAAGGTGCAGGTGCATTAAAAGTGGACTAAGACCCTTCTAATAAGGATGGCTGTCCAACCAATCGAGAAATGGTTCTCCCTTTAGGGCTTCCTGCCTGAAAACATTCACAGATTTATATAAAATTATATTAAAGTGATACTACAGGCAAAGGTAATTGCTACACTATTGCGTCGAACTACATTTGGCGCTGTCCTAAACTGTTTTTCGTTTTTAAATTGAAGCAGCAATGGACGAGATATCAATATTTACAGGTTCACCCAATGACATTCTCTTTTTCATCCCGTCTCCCAATCAGCTCAGCAGAGCAGGACAGGATTGCCCCTCCTGCCCCTGTAAACCTCAATATCTCAGCCGTTTCTTGGCACCTTGGGAAAGTGAGTTAGTCTCACGGAACGCGTGGGGAAAGGATACCAGGAGTACAGCAGGGACATCATTGACCAACGCTAAAGGGTGATTTTATTCCATGTTGTTTTCTCTTTTCTGTGCACTTTAAAGAGTTTCTCTTTCTGGATTTCTGGATTAATATTAGCAACTTATTTAGACACTTTAAATAGGCACTAGCACTTTTTGTCATATATTGTGGATTAATTGTACTGATTATACAGCATTGGTATGTGTTTGGCATTTTTATATGTTTCACTTATGTACTTTGATGTCCCTGCGGGGAGAATGTTCTTCTGATAATTTTTAAATTCTTATGATTTTTTAACATAAATAAATTTGTAAATATTATGTAGATTATTGGTTTGTGATTTTTCCTTGGGTTGGTGGTGCTGACTTAGGATTGCATTTTTGTGAGTATTGGGGCCACAATTGCTGGTTTCTTGAATTGTTTGGTCAATAGGGAGTCCCCTTCTTGGCACACCTTTCCCATTTTTTTTTAGATATTTCTTAGGTGGTGCAAAGTAACTTTTTTCTTGTATCTCAGCCGTTTCTTCTTCAATTTAAAAATAGAAAACAGTTAAGAACAGTGCCAAATGTATCCCGACACAATTACCTTTGCCGGCAGTAGCACTTTAAGGGGTCATTTACTATGTTTGCGGCTTTCAGTGAGTTTCGTCGTATGTGCTGCAAGTAGGGAAATCAGCGGTGACATAAGCTATAATTGTAATGGCAATTTACTCTGAGAAATTATTTGGCGAAGATCTGGCGCATTGCTGTGGCCGATTGGCCTTACAAAAATAATGAAATGTAGCTGAAAACATGTCAGCTTGGGATGGGTCTCTGAATGGTCTCGGGAATGGAAAAGCTGTATATACAGCTGTATATAAGTTGAATTAAAAAAAGTTATGTGAAAACCATTGCAATATGGTAGTTGATTTTCCAGTCATAGTTATCTATTTGACCTTCACACGTGAAAAAATTACCTAAAGATACAATTTCGCCTAAAATAACATTGATTCCTATGGGTTTTGCTGCAAAAAGCTGGAGAATTAAAAGGTGTTCACCAATGAATTAGCTACAATGAACTAGACGTAAATTCAGCAAAACATGGACATAGCCTGTCGAAAATGCCACGTTTTACTCAATAAATGTGACAAACGCACAGATCCCGGCAAATGACAGTGAAACACTTAGGCCCTTATTTAACAAGGGATAGCGACAGGTAGCGACTGGTGAGCGGCCGGTAATGACGGGCCCCGCCACGAGAACGCCGGCTCCCCACCACAATCACACATTTATCAAGCCAATCCTGCTTAGCTACTGAGATAGCGCCATATAGCGACTCATTCATCATTATTCCAGCCTCAGCCCACAGCGCCAGCGTCCGACCTTGAACAGCGACAGGTATGACCTCTCGCTACCTAGCGCTATCCAATTCATTTCAATGGAACAATCTTTAAATATTCATAATTAATTATTAATTTTTTTTTTTAAATGTGAAAAATTCTGTGACCACTTCTGCCATTTTAAATAATTTTTTTAAGGTAAAAAAAAAAAAAAATGTACAGAATTGATATTACAGGTCTGATATTAATGTATTCATATTACAAAATTATTTTAAAAACTTGCTTTTTTTTTTGGTTTCCAAAAATATGGTTGTTTGGGGGTTAAAAAACTACTTTTAACCCATCGCCGCCAGCGCTCTGGGGTTTAAACAAGCATTTTACAGCGCGAGAATTTTTTGAGATTTGATTTGTTAATGAATATGGTGGGAGCCGGTCGCTCTGACCAGTCGCTCCCATACATCGCGGAACCTGTCAAATAGCGACTCCTCACCCAATATTCAACATTACGGCAAACCGACTGAGTCGCTATCAACTACCGAACAATGGCCAAGCACAGCGACTACTAGCGGGCGTTCTGAAAATGCCGCTACAGTTGCTCAACTGTCGCTACCTGCCGCTGTTAATGAATCGGCCTCCCCGTAAATGAACCCTTTAGTGTTCTTCCTTGGCTATGGTTAGGTTCCTAACACATGTAAGCACGTTCCCTAAAACCCTTAGACTGCTCTCCATTGCCATATCAAAACAAGGTCCTGATGTCACTCACCTCTTCATGCTCTTCCAGTTGAATGGCTTCTTTTTCCGCATGATGGGCATTTCTTGCCGGCTCATGACTTCTGTAAGATTAACTGACTGCTGGGTAAGGCATGGTGTGGTAAGAACACAGCAGAGCCCGTCTGCATTCTCTGAAACAAGGATGATCATAGTACCGTGTTACATCCATTGCACGCAAAGGAAAAATGCTTACCCTGATGGCACTCCAGATATATTAGATATACTCATGACACTATGTGCTAAATGTATACTAACTTATCCCCTGTCATCCCAAACTAACCTAACCCAAACCAAACCAAATGAACCAAAACCCAAACTAATTTACTCACACTTACAACCCAAGCTAAATTCCGCAAAAACTTATCCTAACGTAACCCATCTCAAGCCTAACTGAAGCCAACCCAACCCAAACCCAACATTAAACCAGAACAACACCCCATAGAAGTCTATGGGGCATTGCGTCCGGCACTAATTTAAACTTCAGGGCCTCCACACTGCACGTCCGTCTGTATTTGGCCGCTCACTGCACATAAGCCTCCAAGCACAGCCGCTGGCAGCTCAATGCAGGGAACTATTTTCTGCTGGACCAACCGGGGGCAACTACACTACCCCCCACCCAGAATGGCAAAGCAGGAGTTCCCGAGCAGCACGCACCCACACAAGGGTGGCACAAGGGACTTGATCTAATGTTCCAGTAAGTAGGCAGGTTCCAGACAACCACCAATCAGTTACTTGGCTGGACTATTATTTTAAAGGGAAAAAAATACTGTATCTGGGGCCTCCATCAGATTTTGTGCCCAGGGGCCTCCACCACATTTTTTTTTTTTTGCTGGTCGCTTGATTCCATTCCCTACCTGTAATATCTATCCAGTACTTCCTGAACTCATCTAGTAACTAATAGGATGTGCTGCTTGAAGGGAGCAGCAAGGTGATACTGTGGTTCACATGCATTGGTCCATCACTTGCATCAGGTCAAGATTGCAGGTAGATAGGTCCCTTAAGCTAACTTGTTGTGGCACCACTGGTGTAATCTCACCATCCAGTTCTATATATTAAAACTGAGGGATTTTATTCTTAATGTACAATAATAAGCCTTATTGTGGACCATAAACGGGCACAACAACCTTCATATAATCAAAAAGGTTACTTCATTTTAATATGTTACAAACCAAACCAAAGAATCTAAAAACATATAGACACCGACTCATTTAAAACCAATTGTCTACCCTGAACTATAAATAACATCAATATTATACAATAAAGGGTTAAATACCACAGGCGGTGTCTCTTGTCTCTACCTCTTAATAATACAATACACATGGAGGTATTACAAAGTGACCTCCATATTCTGTTATCTAAAGTGCACACCAATATATCTTGATAAACAAAAGGGGAATATATGCTTATATACAATCCTATAATAATCTTTATAAAGTGCGAGTGCTATAATTTAGAGGTGAAAGAAAAAATTGTATAAATAAAAAGTGTAAAAATCCAAAAGTGACATGATGCAACAACTGAAAAACAATATCAAACCTAAATGTTCAAACTACCACAGTAAAAACAGTGAATATAAATTCCTACAAAGAGGTTTAGATTAATCAAACAAGCACAGCATGCACATAAATAGCAGCATAAAAGGGAGACAATAAGAGAGATACCGCCTTTAAGATGAAGTGACGTTCAGGTTTGGCAGGGACGCTCACCCCGCGCGCTCCGCCATTTGCCAACAGCTTCATTATTCTTAATGTAGATAAATAACAGATACCTCTAGCATGGTGGTACCTACCTGAATAGTGGTTGACCAGATGTTCTAAGCATTGGAAGGTTAGTCTCGGGGAAATATAATACCAGTTATTTGGTAGGCGGTAAATTCTGTAATGTTTCACCTGCCTTTGCTTGACAGATAAAGAGTATGAACCTGAGAAATGGGGAAAAACATTTTATATTGTAAAAAGTCTTGTTTGGTTTTTACACTCACAGTTACTTAAGTTCTACAAATCTGTAATGCATTCGGCTGCATGGCCAGTAAAAAAAAAATCTACAGCAAGTTTGGTTTGTGCTTTCTTTTGTTTTTGTCTTCTTTATTAAAGTGGACCAACACCCAGGATTTTGACTATCCTGGGTGTTGGTCCACTTAGGTGGGGCACCCCGATCGGGGGTGCCCCGCTGTGTGAAACCCCCCCGATCGCCGCAAAAACTCACCTCTCCCCGCTCCCACGTGACCTCGTCCGGCCAATGACAGCGCTCAGAGCCGCTCTGGTATGCGCGTCCAAAGCCGCTTGGACGCGCATACCAGAGCGCTGTCATTGGCTGCGTCTCTCGCTTCCCTCTAACAGGGAGCGCGCCTGCGCCGGCCATTCACAAAACGGCCGGCGCGGGAGCGCGCCCTGCTAGAGGGAAGCGAGAGACGCGGCCGCGTCTCGCGCATGCGCCCTTGGATCGCCGGTAAGGTAAGGATTGTGGGCCTCCTGGGGGGTTCCTCCCCGCGGGACATCCCGATTTCGGATGCCCCGCGGGGAGGGATCTGATCGGTCCGGGAATCTTATAGATTCCCGGGCCGATCCCCCCTGGGTGTTGGTCCACTTTAAAGACGAACATCAGATCTTTTCTGATGTTCCTCTCTAAACATCCCTCCCCTCTCCCTCACTGCCTTTTGGATGTCGGCGTTATCTAAAACTGTGAAAATGCGGGATGGCAAGATGGCGTTGCCCAACGGAGGTGTGGGACCGAGAGATCCTGGAGCGCAATGCGACCGAACAGGTAAGTCAAAAGTTGCATAAAGTGAAACCGGAGGGGAGGGGGGGGGCAAGCAAGCCAGGTTTGGGGAGTTTTTATTTACTCCCCAATACCTGAAGTGTTCCTCTTTAAACCAGAACAACACCCATTTTTTTACAAAATGGGCCTTATTCACTGCATGAGGGACATCCCCTTTTGCCCTTGCTTTTTTGCCATTGTCGCCACACCCATCCGCCATATTTCTGATTACCGATTGGCTGCTCTCAGATGTGTCTGCAGACCTGCCCACTGGTCACATCACTGACTTCCCTCTTGTCTGAGACACGCTCCCGGCTCCACCCACTGAACAGTTGGCACAGGAACACGCCTCAGCTTAAGGGGAGGCTGGTGTGCGACCGTCGGCTGCGAAAACCCAGTGGGAGCCCTAGGAAAGCTGAGTTTTTTGGGCAATCCCTGGGGTTTTCACTATATCCAGTCCAGGTCGTCCCAGAAGTGATGACATGTGGTATTCCTCCCCAAGGGGGCGCTCGACTGCAAGATCAAAATCTGTCGCTCCTCCTGGCCCCCTATAAAAGCAGGTGTCTCACTATGATTTCCAGTGTTCATCTTGCAGTCTGGCTGCTGAACATCGTTGCATACTCTCTCCTGGATATTGCAGCTGAGCAGGGCCTTCTAACCCGTCGGCCGCTGCGGACCCTATTACCACTGATCCCGTGGACCCACTATTGCCTCCCAGCCATGGCTGTCGGGATTGTGACCGTAGGGAGAACGCCGGGGGTCAGGCATTTGGCAGAGCTAGGCTCTGGGCCGCAGACCCTGACTAAAGGGTAGCTGGCTATAGGCTGATGGTGAGCCTATGGGGGGGGGGAGGAACCACTACTGCACTCTGGCCTTTCATTCCCATTTATTCCACAAGCTTTATTGCAGTGTGCTGTGTGTTATTCACTGTGTTCACATATTCAGGTTATACTTACCTCCCTCGAGTTGTCACCTTCCTGCTCCCTTCTCCCCTCCATCTGTATGTTGTACGCTGTGAAGGGGGGGGGGGGGAGCCGCCTGGCGGTGTTTTTTCATCTGTGACTGCTGGTCTTTTTCTTCTGGCGCGGAGAGCGGACGCGCGCGCGCCAGGGTGACGTGAACGGGGGCCCCGCCGTGGGCCACCCGGTGGCATGCTGTGGGGGCCTTCTCTGAGGAGTCCTCCATCTTGGGAAGCTCTGTGAGGAGGCTGGAGGCGGGCGGTCTATTCTCGCCGACGACGGAGTGCTCCTCGAGTATCGGCGCCATTTTATTGCTGCCTTCTGCTCCACGCTGCCTGGATCGCTCGGGTTGGAAACGCTGCGGTGTCGTGTGTCCCTATTGCTAATACCGCTTGCTTTTTATCTAATGCGCGTGTGTTTTTTGGGATACTTATGGCCTTCATTGCTTGTGTCTTTCAGGTGGGCCATTGATAGATTGTGGTTTGTGGTTCCTCCCTGTCCCCCGCCCCCCCCCTCCTCTCCCTTTATTAAGAGGGATCACTAAAAGAGGGACCATCTAAGGGGATAACTGGTTTGGGCCGTTAGTGCCTTGTAACCTGTATACAATTTTTTTTCTGCTAATCACCATAATGGAGTCTTCTGGGGATACTAAGCTGGGGGCTCCATCTGGGCGGGTGAAGCTTTGCCCCATGTGCGGTGCTAGCCCTCTGGGCCGATTCAGCACTGTTTGTATCACTTGCGCCAGGAGCGTCATTTTGGAGCATAATCGGGCGGATGTTCCTGTCCCTAGCCCTTTATTACCTGTGGCCTCTCCAGAATCCTCACTTCTGCATTCAGCCCCCAGTGAGGGGAAAGCCAGCAGGGGGTCCCATGTTGATTTGGCATACCGGGTGGCCAGCCTCGAGAGGCAGATCTCGCGAACGGCGCCCAAGAAGGCCTCGAATAAGAAGTGGCACAACGAGCCCGTTTACTCGGATAATGATGATGATCTTTTTGGAGGTCCGGGCTCCGTGGAGGAGGCCGAGTTACATGAAGACTCCATTTCCACAGTGGATTATTCTGCTGGCTATGACAGCGGCTCTGGTTCTTCCTCGGACGTGGCTCCCTGATAATACGGAGAAGTTGCTTGCTTCAGTTTTTGAGACATTGCACATTGGAAGCAGGGTGATTTGTTTCGGCCAGAGAGACAAAGACTAGTCTTTCCTGAGCAGGCCCATTTTTCTAACATGATTTTCAAGGAGTGGGAAAGGCCTAACAAGTTATCGTTGGTGCCCAAGGGCCTGGACAGGCAGTATCCCTTTCCTGAGGAGCTGGTCCCGTCCTCCCGAGGTGGATGCCCCCCCTGTTGGGACTGTCCAACACCACAGTCATGCCTTCTCCCAATACTGCTTCCCTACGTGATCCGGCTGACATCCGGCATGGATCAGCTGGTCTGTCATGCCTTCTCTTTAGCAGGTGCTTGGTTTCGCCCTGTGTGTGCCGCGGCTATTGTCTCCCTAGCCTATCAGAAAGAAGGTGAGACGTCTTGTGGATTTCGCTAAGTCTCGCAAGCGGGCGGAGGAGTATAAAGACCTCAAGGCTTGCGTGGATTTCATTGCATTTGTTGTTTCTGCAATGGACGATGGTGTCCGGCTTGGTGCCAGGGTTTCGGCCCTGCTTGTTGCGCTTCGCTGCTCGCTCTGGTTGCGGTAATGGTCGGCTGATGCTGCGGCCAAAAAGTCGCTTACTAGTATCCCCCAGGTTGTTCGGGAGCACCTGGACCTCTTGGTCAATGGTGGAAGACTCCCTCAGCGACGCGGCCCTTTCGGGGCTCTTCTGCCTATCGCTCCTTTCGAGGAGGAAGAGGCTCTTCTTTTTCAGGTGGCTTCAGAGATTCCTGGGGACGAGGTAGGTCCCGCGGCTGACCCAATCCCTCCTGTGGATCCAAGTCCAAGCCCCCTGCCAAGACACCTCTCAGGTCAAGGTTTTCCTGCCACAGCAGAAGGTGGTGGGCCTTCAGACGCAGGTGCAGGCCTTGCTGTCTTGTCAGCGGCCATCGATCCGTCTGGGGATGAAGCTGGTGAGCCTACTGGTGTCATGCTTCGAGGCAGTGCCCTTCGCCCAATTCCACATGAGACCTCTTCAATTGAACCTGTTGACCGTCTGGGACCGGATGCAGGAGTCGCTGGAACAGGAATTTTCACTGTCCCCCCTGGCCAGACAGTCCCTCTTGTGGTGGCTGGACCCCAGAAACCTGTTGCTGGGCAAGTCCTTTCTGACTCCCCGGTGGGAGATAGTTACCACGGATGCCAGTCTGACCGTCTTGGGGGGGCATTTGGCAGGCGCAGGAGAACCACTTGCCCATAAATCTCCTGGAGCTGAGAGCAATTCAGTTGGTGCTTCTTCGCTTGACTCCCCATTTAAGGGGTCGTGCGATCCAGGTTCGCTCGGACAATCAGACGGCTGTCGCCTACATCAATCACCAGGGCGGGACTCGGAGCAAGGAGGTGACCCAGATTCTGACTTGGGCAGAGGAGAATGTTCCCTGCATCTTGGCGGTTTACATCCCCGGGGTAGAGAACCAGGAGGCGGACTCCCTGAGCAGAGGGGCCTCTCGTCTGGGGGAATGGTCTCTCAGCAAGATCAAGATCTTTCACGCTCTGTGCCTCCGCTGGGGTCAGCCGGACGTGGACCTGTTTGAGTCCAGACACAATCACAAGCTCCCAAGATTCGTTTCCCTGTCAAGAGGTCTTCTGGCCTTCGCCACAGATGCTCTGGCAATTCCTTGGACAGCGTTCAGGCTCCTTTATGCATTCCCTCCGTTTCCACTCCTGGGCCGAGTGCTGCGCAAGATAGCCCAGGAAGGGGTTCCAACCATCCTAGTGGCTCCTCACTGGCCAAGAAGGAGTCGGTTTGCAGACATAGTTCAGATGTCAGTGGATCGCTACATCATGCCCAACGACCCAGGGCTTCTCACACAGGGGTCGCTGCGGCACCCCAATTTACAGACGCTGGCTTTGACGGCCTGGCTATTGAAACCTCAATACTGATGGAAAAGGGGCTGTCTGCCACGGTTGTGCATACCACGATTCAGGCACGGAAGAAGTCTTCTTCAATGATATATTACAAAGGTTGGCACGCTTATATTGCTTGGTTTGAATGCAAGAGTCTCCCTTGTCACACATTCTCTATCTCTAGGATCTTGGAATTTTTACAACACGGTTTAGACTTGGGTCTACAGCTGAGCACCCTTAAGGGCCAGGTCTCTGCCTTGGCCATCTTTTTCCAGAGATCCTTTGCCAATCATAGATTGATCAAGACCTTTTTCCAGGGAGTCACCCACATACATCCACCGTGTAAGCCTGTATTACCGGTGCGGGACTTGAATTTGGTACTTTCTGCTCTCCAGGGGCCTCCCTTTTAGCCTTTGTGCGATGCTGCATTGCCTATTTTGACCCTCAAGGTGGTCTTTTTGGTAGCGATTACCTCGGTGCGTCGCGTGTCAGAGCTGGCCGCTCTTTGTATGAAGCCTCCATATTTTGAGCGGCATAAGGATAAGGTGGTTTTTCGTGTTAAACCTGATTTTTTGCCTAAGGTCGTTTCTCCCTTTCATCTTAATGAGGAAGTGGTCTTGCCTTCCTTGTGTCCAGCACCGACTAATGCTAAGGAAAGGACCCTCCATGCCTTGGATGTGGTCAGAGCCATTAAGTATTACCTGGTTGTGTCTGAATCCTTCAGGAAATCAGATTTGCTCTTTGTCCTAACAGAGGGCTCTAGGAAGGGCTTGCCAACAGCCAAGTCCACTCTGAGTAAGAGGATCAGACAGGCGGTGGTGCAAGCGTATTCTGCCAAGGGGAAGGACCCCCCTTTTCGGATCACAGCTCATTCTACCAGAGCTATTGGTGCTTCTTGGGCTTTTCAACACCAGGCATCTGTTGAACAAGTTTGAACAAGGCCGCCCCTTGGTCTTCTGTTCATACCTTTACCAAGTTTTACAAGGTTGATGTTAGGGCCTCAGCTGATGCTGCCAAAAGGTGCTTCAGGCGGTAGTGAAATGAACTACATGCTGTTCCACACTGGGGATCCCGCCCTAAGGGACACTGCTTTTGGATGTCCCACATGTCATCACTTCTGGGACGACCTGGACTGGATATAGTGAAAAATACAATTCTGTGAAACTCACCTGTAGAATTGTTTTTGATTATATCCAGTCCACGTCATCCCACCCCGCCCTTGTTTTCATTATTTCTTGTTTGCCTGCTATGGTGATTACCATTTTTATATTGGACCGTTGTCCTTATGTTTTTTGTTGGAGAGAGTACATGCTGAAGCTATGCGAAGTAACATGGTTTCTTGGCCTCCCGGCCTGTCTCTTTTCTTACTGCTGTTTAACCACTGGGAAATCATAGTGAGACACCTGCCTTTATAGGGGGCCGGGATGAGCGACAGTTTTGGTCTTGCAGTCGAGTGCCCCCTTGGGGCCGAATACCACATGTCATCACTTCTAGGACGACCTGGACTGGATATATTCAAAAACAATTCTACAGGTGAGTTTCACAGAATTGTATTTTCACACAGTGAGGCATCCCAAAAGCATCCGGCCCGTACGGTTTCCAGCTGCTTTAAACTGGTTGTATTTGGTCAGCCTGAGTCAGCCTGTGGGAAATTTCTGCCCAAAGTATTGCTTGATGAATACAAGCATCTACACACATGAACACAACTGCAATGGTAATAAGCCATTATTCTAACTGATCTTCCTCTGGTCTCTGTTGCCTTCTTCACTACAGCCAAATGCCCTCTATTCCCTGTTACCTTCTCTGTTGCCGCTGATCCTCCCTTGATCCATTGGCCAGCCGTGAGCAGGTCTGCATGCAGGTCTAATAATAATATTTGTTGGCCCAGTCTGAGCCTGAGTGGGCTCCTGAAGATGCGCTTGCCCGAGTAGGCATAAGTGTAGTGCAGTGTGGTGTACTGCTTTTTACAGTCAGAATGATATAGGGAAAGCAGAGAATAGAGGGTTGTGTATACCTTCCAACTTTTCAGGGTAGGAAAGAGGGCCAATTGTTAAATTATGCCACGCCCCCCATTAAGGGATGGATAGGAGAACAGTATAAATACTTTGAATAGGCAAATGAATCATTTATTGATTAAGATCTGCATGTTACATCTTAAAGACAATGAGAATGAGGGACAGGGAGACTCAAAAGAGGGTCAGTCTCTCCAAATGAGGGACAGTTGGGAGGTATGTTCTGATTCCTACAGCCAGTATAATATGGGGACAAGCAGAGAATAGAGGGCAGTACATTGTATTATGCTGCTTCTTGTTTCTCATGTGCCCCTGGTCCTGGTGTCACCCAAATGACGGTGGAATTTTCCCCTATTTTTTTATAATCAGAACAACTTTTCTCCTGTTTTCATGCAATTTGGTGACATTAGGCAAAAAAAAACACTTTTTTTGCACCCCCAATTAATTTGGCAAGTATGGCTCTGAAACTGAACAGAGCACTATTGAAACTTTAGTTCTGCATAAAAACTGATCCCAAACAGCCCACCTTCCCTTGGCAAGTCAGCATGGTCATTTACCTGATTTTGTCTCACTCTGTCTGATCATAAATGAGCCAGTCTTCATTTCTGGCAGCTGTAAAAGTTGTTCTGACTTCTCTCTTCCCACTCCTTCAAACAGCCACCTGATACGGAGACACAGGTTAGAACATCAGATAGCTCATCAGTGACCCCAAAAAGCAGAAACAGGCAACAAAGCACAGGGAGCCATATATTGGGGGTGGGTTGTTAAAACCTTGGGATTCATTATCTCTCCGGACTGTAACCAACAAGATGAGTCATTCCGAAAAGCCTGTCAGCTCCCTGCTGAGAGGTCCATTGTGTTACATTATTTAAGTTTAAAAGAAATGTATTTACTTTTTTTACTTTTTATTTACTTTTTACTCATTTAAGTAAAAAAGAAACGTAACCCTCTGTACACTCATACTAGCTAGCTTACACTTGTTAAAAGCATGAACCAAATGTTGTGCTAAAACACCGTCCCCTGAAGAACCAAATATTAGACAAGGTGCAGAATTCCCCCAGTTACAGGCAGTGTGGCATTCTCTCCCTCTCATGCCCTATTCTAGGCAGTGTGGAATTCTCACCCTCCCATTCCCCATAGGCAGTGTGGCATTCCCTGCCTCCTATTACCCATAGGCAGTGATACATTCCCCCACTCCCATTCCCCATAGACATTGTGGCATTTTCCCCCATCCCACGCTCTATGGGCAATGTGGGTTTCCCCCTTTCCATTCCCCATAGGCAGTGTGACATCCCCCCATCCCATTCTCCATAGGCAGTGTGGCATTCTTCCTCATCCCATTCTCCATAGGCAGCACAGCGTTCTCCCCTCCCATTCCCCATAGACAGTGTGGCATTCTCCCCCCTCCCACTCTCTATAGGTAATGTGGCATTCCCCCTTTCCATTCCCCATAGGCAGTGTGGCATTCCCCCATCCTATTTTCTATAGGCAGTGTGACATCCCCACCCCATTCCCATTCTCCATAGGCAGTGTGGCATTCTCCCTCATCCCATTCTCCATAGGCAGTACAGCATTCTCCCCTCCCATTCTCCATAGGCAGTGTGGCATTCTCCCCTCCCATTCCCCATAGGCAGTGTTGCATCCCCCATCCAATTCCTCATAGGCAGTGTGGCATTCCTCCCCCCCCATCCCATTACCTACAGGCAATGTGACATTTCCCCCTCCCATTCCCTATAGGCAATGTGGCATTCTCCCCTCCCATTCCCTATAGGCAGTGTGGCATTCCCCCCTCCCATCCCCCTATAGACAGTATGGCATTCCCCATAGGCAGTATGACATTCCCCCATACCATTCCCTATAGGCAGTGTGGCATTCCCCCCTCCCATCCACTTATCGACAGTATGGCATTCCCCATAGGCAGTATGGCATTCCCCCTCCCATTCCCTATAGGCAATGTGGCATTCTCCCCTCCCATTCCCAATAGGCAGTGTGGCATTCCCCCCTCCCATTCTCCATAGGCAGTATGGCATTCCCCCCTCCCATCCCCCTATAGACAATATGGCATTCCCCCCTCCCATCCCCCTATAGACAATATGGCATTCCCCCATACCATTCTCTATAGGCAGTGTGGCATTCCCCCCTCCCATTCTCCATAGGCAGTATGGCATTCCCCCCTCCCATCCCCCTATAGACAATATGGCATTCCCCCATACCATTCTCTATAGGCAGTGTGGCATTCCCCCCTCCCATCCCCCTATAGACAATATGGTATTCCCCCATACCATTCTCTATAGGCAGTGTGGCATTCCCCCCTCCCATTCTCCATAGGCAGTATGGCATTCCCCCCTCCCATCCCCCTATAGACAATATGGCATTCCCCCATACCATTCCCTATAGGCAGTGTGGCATTCCCCCTCCTATTTCCCATAGGCAGGAAAAAAAGTTAACTCACATAAATGGTGCTGCTGACTGGGAGGCCAGAAGATGGGGGATGTGCAAGCGGACAGGGTAACTAATCCCTGCCCGCTGTCCACAATGCCAACACCTCCTGGCCAGCAGCATGGGGGAGCCGACTATGTACGTTTCTTTTTTATTTATTTTTTTTTACATTCGCCCCATAAGACACTAACACATTTCCCTCCCACTTTTGAAAGAATAAAAGTACATCTTATGGGGCAGAAATACGGAAGATTGCAATGAAGCGAGGCAACCATGAAAAGGCAATCCAATTTATTACGAACATTACTAAGCCTACAATAGTTTGGCCTCTACCTAAAACCCCTTACAGCTGTACTGTAGCATTGGGCAGGCCAGTAAGGCATTTTCCATTGTGTGTGTGCAGGCAAGTTAAGTTATTGCAGACAGGCTGGTTCATGTATTGCATTGCTTGTGCATGCACACATGAAGAAGTAGCCTGTCTGCACAAACTCTTGTAGGCTTAGTAATATTAGGGACGGGGTATAAATTAGGCAGCCTTGTCATGGGGTTGGGGACCCATGCTGATGGGCAGCAAGCTCCTGTGCACCCCCTGGCCGGCGAGGGTCCAGGAAATCAAGCAGGGGGTATCACCTTGCCACCCGCCAGCATGTCAGGCATGTTGCTTACCAGCCCTAATGTTTTGAACGGGGTCACTTAGAACAAGATCGTGAGTCACACTTGTTAATAAACTAACATTACACTCTACTCACCTCCGCTGTCTTCTCTGCTGGTGGCTCCTGAGGGTCCTCCCTGCTGGCTTCTATACCACCAGAAGAAGTGGTCAAAGTGATTATATATTTATATATATATTTGGTAAGGTGGATTAAATTATCCCCAATCCTTCTGCTTTGGCATCCCTCCAGGAGGAAGTTAGGGGTGCCACAGAGGGAGGCATTTTTTATATGCCAGAGGACTCCCCACCACGTTATTGTGCATTACTGTAGAGGGGCCAGATGCCCTGCTGTTACAATGTAAACACACATTAGGGTCACCTGAAAAGCTAAGTGATGTCTCCCTTCTGCGACTGTGATAAAGATATGTCTTAGAAATACTGTATTTGTATATAAATGACTTGTTGTACAGCACTACATAATGTCAGTGTTATATAAATATGCATCAAAGTAATAGTGTATTAAAAAAAAAAGTGTATGAAAAAAGTGTTAGCAGTGGTGCAGAGACTGATCAATGCCGTGGAGCTCATCGAACAGTATAAGTGTTATATGCTCTGATACACACACCAACGTTTCAGCAGATCAATCAACACACTTACCCATGATAGACCTTGGCCACACATTTGGAAGGTATGTAGTTCTCTCTTCCGGTTTTCAGAGATACCACTCGCCACCATCCTCCCTCACTAAAAAGAAAAAAACACAAACAAGTCTGACACGTGGCAACAAAATCTGAATAGAGCGAGCGCCGGCGGCTGCATCCCTGCTCGTTTCCAGGTGTGGCCATTCAGAAATGTCTGAAGTGGCCCCTGACCTGTTGTGGGGAAAGTTGGAGGGGTAAATAGAACGGACATGTAAAGGTAGTTATATAGTGGTACAGTAAGGATGGGTAATTGCATGTAGAGTGATATAGGAGGGGCACATTAGCCATTGGGAAGCGGAACACAGTGACATGGATTGTATGACATCACCCCTGGGTGACATATTTGGCACAATAAGTTGGTAAAAATGTATTTTCTACAGTAATTGTAGGGTTAGCATTGGTGGGAGCTTAGATGTGGTACTGATGGGGGAGGGCTATGAATAATGGACCTTTATATTTAGAGAGGTAAGCCAATCATCATCACAGCTGATGGCTTTCTACTAGAAATAAAGGAGGATTGCTCTGATAGGTGCGGCAATTTCGACTTTGGGACTGGGTTTTTCAGAAGCTGGACTCGTGTATGTGGCAAGATGGCCACTCCCATGCAGTTATGCAGCATAGAATCTGCCTGCTATTCCATAACATCTGCGTAGAGTTAAGCCTAGTTTAGGTCACTGATTACCAGAGTGGGGCTTTAGGGGTGCATTTTACTGAACTTACTTAATGCAAAGAACTGGAATCAGAGGGGGCAGGCTCCATCACCTGATACAGTAATCCTGCCCCCCTTGGATTTTATTCTTACCAGGAGAAGAAAACCACAAACTTGGTGGGAGTTATAATCAGTTCGGGTGTATAAGTCACCCCCCCTCTCATTAGCCAATTTGTTGATATGGATTTTTAATGTTACACAATTTTGCGATACAGCTTCTTTTATGGTTTTTCAGGGGAGGCATGGGCTTTGTCTGTTCAGCACATTTGTAGCAGTTATGGTTTTCTAATATATTTTATTCTCAGGCTGGAGCCCAGTAAGTGCTGCACATCATTTGCATTGCTCTGCAGCTCTCCGCTGCTTGTGAATTTGCATCGGCACCTTTTGAGGTTTCTTGTTTTTCTCACTCGTCGGTGGAACAGGAAGAGCATTTTCCATTCTCAGGCTCGATCACGTTTACCTCTCTTAGCTTCTATGACTTGTATCTGCTCTGCCGATGATGGATTCGTAGTTAAAGAGGAACAACATACAGGAATTTCACTTTCCCATGTTTTGTTGCTTCTTACGGCAGCATCCCAAATTGGGGTGTTCCCTCCCAAGGAAGTCCATGTTAGTGGTACCGGTGGTAATTGCAAAATAGAAAGTGGTACTTCACAAGAAGAAGTTGGGGAAGGCTGCTCTAGAGGCATCTGAGTCTCTGGCCCTGGGGCATCCTGGGGCAACCCACCTGGGTTTGGTGCACTTCACTGGGACAACCCAATGCTCTGCTGTGTGTATCCCCCCAGGTCGCTCCATACACTCACCATCCTTCCGCTGCTACGGCGCAGACTTGGGGAAGAGCAAGTGCGATGATTGGCTGAGCGGCACGCGTGCTCATTGTCACCCGGCTCCCTTTGACAACTGACGGCTAAGCTGCATGGATGGCTAAGCACCCGTGTGGCGGCCAAGGGAGCCGAGTGCGCCGCCAGCTGCATTTGCCCGCGCCGCTCATTCAGAAAGGCACCCGCATGGTTAGAGGTGAGCGGGGATGTTCCCGTAGCACAGAGACACGGTGAGGGCTTGGAAGAAGGTGAGGGAATCTGGGGAGTTTCACACTGTGAGGCATCCCATTTCTGGAAGCCCCAAGGACAGGAACTTAGATGGTCCAGGAGTCTTTTACACTCCAGGGCCTCTGATGTTGGACCTGACTCACCCACTTTTGGTCCACTTCATTCATCCTGTATTGCGATGCCCCTGTGAAGTGCACCAAAACCCAGGTGGGTTAAAGTATCACATCAGGATGCCCCAGGGCCAGCAAATCAGATGCCTATAGAGCAGCCTTCCCAAACTTCTTTTTATGAAAAACCACTTTCTATTTTGCAATTATCTAAAGTACCACCTGTACCACTAATATGGACTTCCTCGGGAGGGAGGGAGTCCTACTGGCCCAACAATGCAAGCTCTTCTGCCAGGAGTTCAGTCATCCCATGATGCTCCACTCCTACAGATTGTTGACTTTGCTACATGGCACATCCTATGGGAGCAGTAGCTTGTGTGCAGTGCTTCATGTCCATCCTCGGTGGCATTTAGTACCACCAGAGTGGCGCTCAAGTACCACCAGTGCTACTAGTACCACTTGTTGGGAACACCTATTGCATAATATACCATATACCGTATATATATATATATATATATATATATATATATATATATATATACTGTATATACACCATTTTTGCCCTAAAAGATGCAGTTATTTTCCCCAAAAGTGTTTGTTTGGGGGGGCATTTTATCTAGTGATTGTGAAAAATAAAGGGAAGATAGAGGAGCCGCAGGCAGACGGGCAGGGCGACCGAACCCTGCCCGCTGCCTTCCGCCGCTCGTGCTGTCTCCGCTGCTGTCGCCGCCACCATTTTTTCCCCCGTGGCACCTGCACGCACAGAGCGAACACCCGGCTCCATACAGCCGGTGGCTGTGGCCAACGCTTGAGCATCGGCTCCCCCTCCAAGGTACTTATGAACTAGCCTAGTTCATAGTAGAGTATAGCTGAGGCTAAAGCACTGCAGGGGCAGATCATGGGCAAGGATGTACTTGGTCATTGTTAAAAAGATGAACCATACTGAACCTTAGGTGGGATGCCCTCCCCCCATGATGCTGGGGACAAAACAAGGGCTGGGAAGTACAATGGGGACAGGTATTGGAGAGGCATGGCAGGCAGGGACCTAAGAGCGCTGTTAGAAGAGGACTGAGCGAATTCTGGCACAAGGTCTAGGTGCTATTTTAGTGTGGCCCACCCGAAATTTTCCCTGTGCTCCCTATGGCCAGTTTGCCTTAGTTCCTGCTATACGTGCACATAATCAGGCATTATGTGCGCATGCAGTGTCACACGTGAGAGCCCGCGGCCAGTAGGGAACACTGGGTAATGTCCAAAGGTCTGCTTCTTTCATAGTAATGGGGGGTTAAGGGGGAGCTCTGGACTTACTCGGAGATGACCCGCAGCTTCTCTCCAAAGTAAAAGATGGGCTCGCTCACATCCCGGGGAGGATAGTCATACAGCACCGCCAGGAATTCACTCTCTGTGCCTATGTGATAATAACGAAAACATTCCATCAGACCATTGTACCAGTGTATTAGTTCTATAACTTTTTCTCATTTTTGTCAATTTTAATTATCAGAAATAATAGAGCTGTGAAATTACTGCGTCATAAATGCATATTAGAAAGAATAAAAACTGCAGGAGAATGACTGGGCTAAGAATAAAATTAAAATTATATTTTAAATTATATAACATTTTGCTTGCTTCCTGGCACATTTTAGGCACAAATGCAAATGTCAGGGCCATTTCAAGTAATGCAGTCACCCTGGATGCCAGCAAGGTAGGGGCACTGAGCTGCACGCTTGCTTTCTGGCTCTGACCCTGACACCCCCTGCATTGGGTTGGAGTGCCCCCTGGGTACATTAAATTCCCCCCTACTGTGTACTGGCTGTGTGGGTGCAGAATGAAGGCTCAGCACTGACAGGAGCAGAGTGTGGATTGCAGTGGAGGGCTGGGGCCAAAAATCAGCCCTGGATTTTACCAGCCCCTGGCTGATTCGAGATATCCCTGCTGTGGCCCACCAACCATGATGCTGGGGCTATAACATTGGGGGCTGGGGTTCCTTGGCTTGTGGGTACAGTCTGGTTGGGTACAGGGGGCTGAGAGGGAGACTATGGGGTTTATTCATCAAGCGATAGCGGCAGGTAGTGCCTCGTGGCGACAGGTAGTGAACAGTGAACGCCAGGCACTGCACGCAATACCACATTTATCAAAGAGATTCCGGTGAGCGACTCTAACAGCGCTATGTAGCTGGCTTCCAGAGCGCCTGGTATTACCTGTTGCTACCTGTCGCTCTCCCATACATTTTAATGGTCATTACTTTTCTTCTCTTTAAACAGGGTTTTATTTTTAATTTTATTTATTTTATTTTTTTTATGAAAAACTTTTTTGATTTTTTATATTTTTATGCAGAATTGTCATTACAGCTCTGGCATTAAAGTGTTAATGTCACAATGTAATAACAATGTCATTCCATATGTTTTCGCTTGGTTACTAGTGGATATAAGTTATAAAACAGACTTTAATCAAACAGCGTCTGGCGCTATGGGCTACAGCGACCCAATTTTTGAGTGCCGGCGTTCTGTGAGTGTGGATTTTTGATGAATATGGTGTGAGTCGCTGAGAGTCGGTCGCACTGAGCAGTAGCTGTACTGGTGTTAGAACGCTCAACATACATCTCATTCACCAATGGCGGCCAGGTTACTACAGCGACTGAGGCGCTCTGTAATAGCGACTCACAGCCGATCAGAGCGACCCCTAGCAGCCGCTCTTAGCGCAGCTGTACAGATGCTCATCTGCTGATACCTGGCGCTAGTAATGAATCAGCCTCCCTGGGAGCAGAGCTTACACTTTTTTGTATGTTATCACTAAAAATCTCACTGACATGCACTTGCAATGCACACCCGAATGCACACTGGCTTCACTAAATATTTAGCATGACCCTCATTGTGGCCATGAATTTTTTTTTTTTGTTTTATATAGCGGTTATAGGGGTTATACCCTTGCAAACTTTAATGACTGCTCCTTAGGCTATTGACAGTTAAATATTTTGCAAAAAAGACTCAACAGATTCTCCACCTCACCTGGAGAACTTTACTTTGTGCCTGCACCATCCTTGGGGTTCTGCATTAAAGCAGACCTACACCCATTTCCTAGTGAATGGGAGCAGGGCCGCATCGTGACACATCCAGATTGCACATCCCTGTGCAATATCCCCCCCCCCCCCCGCAACAGGTAAGGATTTCAGGGTGTTGCGGTGGGTATTGTGCGCCATTATTTAACCACTAAAGGACCACTTACCTATGTCGGATGCTGTGATTTTGACTGGTGGTGGGGGATTCCTCAGGGTGTTTCCCATTTCTGATTCCTAGGAATTATAGCTCCTATAGGGATGTAAAATAACGATACATCATTATAAATGTACGGCCATTCCATGTGCAGATACAGAAATTCTTAAAGTGGACCAACACCCAGGATTTTCACTATCCTGGGTTTTGGTCCACTTCCGATCGGGGGTGCCCTGCTGCGTGAACCCCCCCCCCCGATCTCCCTAAATAACTCACCTCACCCCGCTCCTACGCCAACACTTGTCCAATCAGAGTGCTCAGAGCCGCTGTGGTATGTACGGACAAGCGACGGACAACCGAGCTGGGGCCCGCGTCTCGCGCTTCCTCCTAACATTCACAAATGGCCAGTGCAGGTGCGCGCCCTGCTAGAAGGAGGCGCGAGATGCGTGCGCGGCCCACACATGTGCCGTTGGAACGGGGATAAGGTAAGGTTTCTGGGCTTCCTGGGGGGTTTCACCCCGCGGGGCATCCTGATTTTGGATGCCCCGCGGGGAGGGATCTGATCGCCCGGGAATCTTATAGATTCCAGGGCAGATCCCCCCTGGGTGTTGGTCCACTTTAAGGGGAAGTCCAAGCTTTTTGTAACCCCCCTCCCCCCAGCTACTTTTCTCCCTCCCCACCCTGCTATGCCTGATTTGGGCATTGAAATAATAAAAAAGTCAACTGCCTAAATCCTCCCCTTAAGCGGGGGGGGGGGGGTGTCTATGGCAGCTTGAGTGACAGATAAGTATAGTGACCCTACTGAACGGGATTGGGTGACTTACCTGTTACTAAAGGTCCAGCTTCAGCTTCTGTACAGATCGCCCAGTGAGTAGTTTTTCATGTTATTGTGCATAAGGGACTTGGCACAGAGAATGGGCAGATTGTCTCAAAATGCTCGGAGTTCCTCTTTAAAGTGCTCTTTAAATTTACCCGGCTAACTTGGCGAAGAAGTCTTATAAAACTATTCATGATAACAGTGTGCACTTAAATAGGACCAAAACCCACCGAACTTGTAAAATGCATTCGGCCAAAGCCCCTGTCCATATTCCCCTTCTTTGGGTGTAGAACTAGAAATTTATATTTTTGTTTTTAGAATCATTCTGTTTTTTTTTTTGCTGCCCCTCTCTGTAAGATGTCAGGTGATCAGTCATTGCATAGGTGTGGCGATGACATCATTGCCACACACAACAATGGCTATGAATGGAGGAGGCGGGGCTTTGCAGCTAAAACAAGGGCCATTATTTGGGTAAAGCAGGAGCACTGAAAGGTACTCCTCATTGCGGGATCAATTCAGGGGATGCTAGTTAAAAATGTGGGTTTTGGCATGCTTTGCACCGGACTTCAGCATAATTTAATGAAAAGCCCAAACCCTCAAAGTGGACCGTCACCCAGGGGTGATCGGCCCGGGAACCTATAAGATTCCCGGGCCGATCACCTCCCTCACCGCGGGACATCTGAGATCGGGATGTCCCGCGGTGAAGGACCCCCCCCAAAACCCCCAAAAAATGTACCTCACCGCCTCCCGCGCGCCCCTCTAGACGTGCCCGCGCCGGCCGTTTGTGGATGGACGGCGCGCGCCCTGTCAGAGTGACGTGCGGGAGGCGGCGGACGCGCTGTCTTGTCCGTCGCTGTCACCCGCTTGTCCGTCGGCGGGGATTGGACAGCGCGGCCACGTGGGAGCGTGGTGAGGTGAGTTTTGGGGGCTTTCTGGGGGGTTTCACACAGCGGGGCACCCCCAATCGGGGTGCCCCCCTGAAGTGGACCAAAACCCAGGATAGTCAAAATCCTGGGTGTTGGTCCACTTTAAACAAACGATTCCCCAGCATCTAAAATTAATATATTTTACGTTTTTAGTCACTTACTTATTATACTTTCCCCCACCTGCCTGTAACTCTGTTCAGGACTTTAAGATATGGGCGCTGCCATCTTGACTCAGAAGCATCACAGATACTGAGGAAAGGAGAGCGGGATAAAGTACAGGGTAGGATGATTTTTAATGTGAGCAATCTGTATGTACAGGGTGTGGGAAACATATAAGATAGGCTCTTATTCAGAGTGAGGGTCTGGATTAATGTGGACAATCTGTATGTACAGGGTGGGGGAAAAATACAAGATAGGCTGTTATTCAGGGTGAAGGTCCGGATTAATGTGGGCAATCTGTATGTACAGGGTGTGGGGAACATATAAGATAGGCTCTTATTCAGGGTGAAGGTCCGCTTTAAGTCCATCCTATTTGTCTGGTCAGCCAGTGTGATTTTCAGGCTGCCTGCACACCGACTGTCAAATGTTCTGATCGGCGGCGCCGTTATCTTTCTAGCAAGGACCAATGACAGAAAGCGAAAAGCCCTCGCTCACTGGAGCTTGCAATCTAAAGATAGATACAGGAGCTAAAAATAGCACAACAGCTTTCCATTCACTCAGGACTTACTAAGCAAACACAATAGCGACCTATGCAGCGAGCAGGGCGGGGCTTAATAGAGGAAAATAAACCTTTAGAGAAAGAGGGCGTGGCAATTAGTACGCATCATCAAATCACCAGTGAGGTCATTGCGGGGGGGGAGGATGTTTATTAAAACGTGGAAACTTTCCATCCCAGGTGAAGAAGGGTTTCACTGTTAAACTGGTAAATATGGGGGAGAATTTACTAATGTGTAGAAAGCGTCTCCACCTCCTAGGAGGTAGTTATGGACTGGTGGTTACAACACCCAGGGGGGATCAGCCCAGGAATCATCATTATCCCAGCCTCAGCGAACAGCGCCGGCGTTCAGCCTTGCACAGCGCCAGGTATGACCTCTCGCTACCTGTCGCTCTCCCATACATTTCTATGGATGTTCTTTTATTTCTTTTTAAGCAGGGTTTTTGTTAAATTTTAAAAAAAAAAAACTCAAATAATGTTGTGACCTCTTCTGGCCTAGAAAAAGCCATTTTTTTCAAATATTTTTCATGTTATAGATATTTCTGCAGAATTGACATTACAGGTCTGGCATTAAAGTGTTCATGTTACAATGTTATTACAATGTAATTCCATATGTTTTCGCTTTGTTACTGGTGGATATATTCTAAAAAACAGACTTTATTTAAACAGCCTCCGTCGCTCTGAGCTTCAGGGAAGCATTTTTGAGCGCCGGAGTTTTGTGAGGATGTTTTTTTAATGAATATGTTGTGAGTCGGTCGCACTGACCAGTCGCTTACATGCGCTCCCATACAGCGCTGTACTGGTCAAATAGCGACTCCTCACAATGTATTCATCATTGCTGCACAGCGACTGTGTCGCTATGAACTAGGGACCCACGGCCGAGCACAGTGACTACTAGCGGGCGCTCTGAAAATGCCTGCTACAGACGCTCATCTGTCGCTACCTGGCGTTAGTGATAAATCAGCCTGCCAGTTGCACATGCAGGCGCAGCAAAGCTCACTCACACCACTAGCTAGAAAAATAAAATAAAAAGGAAAATAGGTGTTTAAATGTTTGGAGTGACAATTCCATGTATATATAGGTGTGTGAATAGTCTCAGAAAGTCCCTGAAATAGTTCATGTTAAAACATATTATTTCTCTTTGTAAGCACTAACAAAAAGATCTACTCGCTGTAAAATAACGTGACATAGATTCAAATTAATAAAAGTAAAAAAAAACAAAAACAGCAGATCTAATAATAATGCTCTGTGCCTTAAAGTGGACCAACACCCAGGGGGGATCGGCCCGGAAATCTATAAGATTCCTGGACCGATCAGATCCCTCCCCACGGGGCATCCGAAATCGGGATGTCCCGCGGGGAGGAACCCCCCAGGAGGCCCACAAACCTTACCTCAGCCCCGTTCCATCGGCGCAAGCTTCCCTCTAGCAGGGCGCGCACCCGCGCCGGCCGTTTGTGAATGGCCGGTGCAGGCGCTCTCCCTGTTAGAGGGAAGCGCGAGACACGGGCTCCAGCGCTCAGAGCCAGCTGAGCTGGTATGCGCGTCCAAGCAGCCTTGGACGCGCATACCACAGCGGCTCTGAGCGCTGTGATTGGCTGGCGCGGTCACGTGGGAGCGGGGAGAGGTGAGTTTTTGGGGGCTTTCTGGGGGGTTTCAGACAGCGGGGCACCCCCCGATCAGGGTGCCCCACCGAAGTGGACCAAAACCCAGGATAGTCAAAATCCTGGGTGTTGGTCCACTTTAAATATATATAGATCTAATAATATGCTTCATAGCCTTTCCCGTAAGACTCATGCTACAGATCCAGGTTCACACTGCGGTTCTCACATATGCGCTGTCAGGTTTATTTTTGTTCTCATTTTTCTATGTGTGGACATGCTTATTCTGAAAATAAAACTTGGGTGCAAACTCCAGTGCACATCGGGGGCCATACCAATTATTTGGTGGAGTCAGTGGGACTTGCAGTGTGCATTGCGGTTTGGATTGCAACCTGCAACTTGGGCCCTTATATTCTAAGCATACAGCACGTCCTGCTCCATCTTTAATACTTACACATGGGTTATCCTCCGCCTGAGGGCGCTGTGCACTGCAGACATGCAAAAACAGGCTCCTCCCGGCCCTACATATACCCAGGGACCTCCCACAAATCCCCAGATTTCTCTGCCACGCTGACTGCGAAGACATGAAGTATCACGCTCTCGCAGGCGAGCGGGGCTTTTACAGCCCGTGGCCCTGTGGGACTATTTCCACCCCTCCTCATTGTGAAAGTAATGCCTCCCAGCCTGGGCTGCGTTGGTCGGGTGAAGGTAGGCAGCACCGTGTGTGCTAACGGAGCCATGCTCCACCGCAATCCCTCACCATAGGGTAGGTGGTTAAGGCTAATGGTGAGCCTTCAGAGGATGCCCCTCCCGCATCAGTGCCCCGCATAGCGGTGAACCCCAATTATCGGGTCACCTTCCTCCTTAGTTCCCCCCGTTATAGGGGGGAAAAAGAGGGGGGGGGGTTGTGTGTACGATGGCCTTGCCCTGTCCCGTTACACTAGATAGCTTAATATGCCTTTATCGGTTACCGGGTGTCAGAGCCGCAGCTTTATTTGGTTGTTCTGTTAGCTGCAGCGCCCTTACTGTATTCTACATGGCATGTACGGCGGCTGTTTTCTCGGACGCTACGGCGTCCATTCTTTCTCTTATTCTCTTCTGTCATACTTTGTCTGTGAGGTAATTTACTCGGCCTGTTTCAGGCGTTTACTCCTGCTGTTTCTGATTGGCTACGCGCCTTCGAGCTTCGCGCTCTCCGGGGGGGGCGTGGTTTTGGTTTGGCGCGTTCCGCGTCGTCTCTAGCCTTGGCCCGCCCTTCGAGGTTCGCTTGGCGCCATTTCTTACTCACGCGCGTGTGGTGAAGACCGTCCTCTCCTCGCTGTCTGTAAGTGCCCTCAGGGGCGACCCTTTTCTTCAGCTTTCGCTCATTTTCACTTGGCTCTGACATCCTTGTTCCCCTTGTGTCTTTCAGACCGTGGAATTCGGTGGCTTCTCCCGGCCCGGTGTAGCGCCCGGTCCTTCCATAAAAAATTACTCCCACTTCCCAGCGGGTCATTGGGGCATCCAGGGTTGCTTTATAGCGTCAATCCCTACTGGCTTATTGTACATAATAATCACCATATGGAGGCATCTCAGGATATTGTGAACGGGGTTCCTTTGGGACAAGCCCGTCTGTGTAGCTTGTGGGGTCTTACCTAGCAGTGGTGACAATGCACGGGTCTGTGTCCCTTGTGCACAGCAGGCGCTGGCTGGCCTTCCCACCTCTTCTGAGGCTGGGCCCGCACCTCGCCTCACTTCACCTACTCCCCCAAGCCTGAGTCTAACCCTCAATACCAGCGGGGAGTCTCATCCTGATTTTGCCACTAGACTGGCTAGTGTTGAAAACTTGATTGCTGGCTCCTTAGCGCGTAAGGCCTCTGCCAAGAGGCGGCATTTGAATCCTGAATCGACTCTTTCCTATAGAATCCGACGATTTATTGCTCTCTTATGCACATCCCCTCTCAGAAGAAGGGGAGCTATTCTCTGACTCAGGATCATACGATGACGAGTCCAGGGAACAGGAGGAGTCTGGCTCAGATCATTGGTCTTCAGATGACATTGATAGACTTCTGGCTCAGATCTTTGATGTCTTATCCCTCTCTCCCCCTGCCGCGGCTCCCCGGCAAAAGGGTGATTTGTTCCACACCGCTAGGGCGCATTTGGAATTTCCAGAACAAACCCATTTCAATAGTCTCGTGCTGAGAGAATGGGAACATCCCAGTAAGCTTCATGGGGTTCCTAAAAGTGTGGATAAGAAATATCCATTCACCGCTGACTTGGTCAAGTGCTGGATATCAGCTCCCGAGGTCGATGCCCCAATTTTGAGTCTGTCTAAAACCTCTGTTATGCATTCCCCCGACACTACTACGCTGCGGGATTCTGAGGACCGGCGTGTTGACCAATTGGCATGTCACGCCTTTGCGTTTGGGGGAGCGACGCTCCGCCCGGTTTGCGCCTTAGCCATTACTGCAGTGGCGATCAGGACTGTGGTTAGGAATGCTCTTGAAGGCGCGGATGAGTTGCCCTCTGATGCTGCCGATGCTCTGTCCACCTGTGAAACTTTTGTTAACTTTATCCTATCTGCATCGGATGATGCTATTAAGCTGTGCTCTAGATCTCCTGCTCTGGTGGTAGCCATAACGCCGTGCGGTCTGGTTGCGCCAGTGGGCCGCTGATAATGCTGCCAAGAAGGCCCTTACGGGTCTACCATTTAAGGGGCTGCGCCTGTTTGGGGAGAGGTTAGACATCTTCGCCAAAGGTGGCAAGTTGCCCCAGCGCAAGCGACAAACTCGGCCCTTTCGTGGCCCAAGCTCCCTATCGACCCCCTACTGTGGGGCTAAGCAAGGCAGAGGAGTGTCCTTCGCTGGGTCTCGTGCAGATTCATGGAACAAGAACAGAGGACGTCAGCCCCGGTTCCTCCTGGGGTCCTAAGCCCAAGGCCCCTCCCAAGACCCCCCAGGCATGAAGGGGCGCCCTCGCCCGTCAGGGTGGGGGGACGTCTGCAGCATTTCGAGCACGTCTGGAGATGCCACGTCTCAGACCGGTGGATTCAGGAGGTAGTGTCCTCCGGTTACAAGATAGCATTTGCTGTACTGCCCCCTACCAGGTTCATTGGGTCCCGGATCCCACAGGACCCTGCCTCAGCTCGGGTCTTGATGCTGGCTGTGCAGGACCTTCTGGATCTAGGGGTCATTTGCAAGGTTCCCTTAAGAGAAAGGGGCATGGGGTTTTATTCCAACCTTTTCACAGTGCCCAAACGGACGGGTCAGTCAGGCCCATTCTGGATTTAAAAATCCTCAACAAATTTGTCAGAAACAAGCATTTTCGTTTGGAGACTCTGCGCTCGGCCATTGCCTCTCTGCGCCCAGGGGACTTCATGACATCCGTAGACATCAAGGATGCTTACCTTCACGTTCCGGTGTTTCCAGGATACCAAAGGTTTCTCAGATTTGCGCTGCTGGATCAGCATTACCAATTTGTGGCCTTGCCATTCGGCCTTACGTCGGCTCCCAGGGTGTTCACCAAGGTGCTGGCAGGGGTGATGTCACTGTTACGACTAAAGGGCATATGTGTGCTGTCCTACCTGGACGATATACTCATCACCTCTCAGTCTCGGCGACAGGCAGAGTTGGACACTCGGTTGGTAGTGTCCACCCTGGAGTCCTTCGGCTGGGTGATCAATTACCCCAAGTCCTCTCTGTCCCCCTCTTCGGTGACCCCCTTCCTGGGGATGATTCTGGATACAGTTCAGTCAAGGATATTCCTTCCTCATCAGAAGGTGGAAGCTCTGACAACGCAGGCGAGGTCCCTGCTCTCGAGCCCTCATCCCTCCATCCGGCAGGGAATGTAGTTGGTGGGCCTGATGGTGGCAAGCTTCAAGGCGGTGCCCTTTGCCCAGTTTCATTTGAGAACTCTGCAGCTTCACCTTCTGTCAGTATGGAACAAGAACCCAGCGTCCTTGGACGAGATCTGGGTGCTCCCTCCCTCGGTCAGACAATCCCTTGCGTGGTGGCTGGACCACAGGAACTTGACAAGGGGCAGATCATTCCTGGCCCCTTCCTGGGAGACGGTCACAACGGATGCCAGTCTGTCGGGCTGGGGGGGATTCTGGAAGTCGCTGCGCTTCCAGGGGAGGTGGGGCCCTCAGGAGGCCCATCTACCTATCAATGTCTTGGAACTCAGAGCAGTCAGATTGGTGCTGGAACGTTTGACACATCACCTGAGGGGTCTGGCGGTTCAGATACGCTCGGGCAACAGAACGGCGGTTGCATACATCAACCATCAGAGAGGGACCCGGAGCAAGGGGGCTCTCCAGGAAGTATCTCTGATCCTAACATGGGCGGAGGCCAATGTCCAATGCATCTCGGCAGTCTACATCCTGGGGGCGGAGAACCTGCTGGTAGATGCTCTGAGCAGGGGGTTGTCCTGTCAGGGGGAGTGGTCCCTCTGCAACAGGGTATTCCAGTCCCTGTGTCACCGTTGGGGTGCGCCAGATGTGGACCTGTTTGCGTCCCGTCACAAGCTCCCGAGCTTTGTATCCCTGTCTCAGGATCCTCTGGCTCTGGCCACGGATGCCCTGTCCATGTCTTGGAAGGAGTTTCGACTCCTGTATGTGTTTCCACCGTTTCCCCTTCTGGGCAGAGTTCTGCGCAAGATTGCTCTGGAAGGGGTACCCGTGATTCTACTGGCCCCAAGGTGGCCAAGAAGAGTGTGGTTTGCAGACGTGGTTCAAATGGCAGTAGATCAGTACAATCTGCCAAGGTTGCCAGATCTTCTAACTCAGGGGGCTCTACGCCATCCCAATTTACTAACGCTGGCTTTGACGGCTTGGCTATTGAGACCTCCATCCTGATGGAGAAGGGTTTGTCTGCATCTGTAGTGGCTACTATGGTGCAAGCCAGAAAAAAGACTTATTCTGCCATCTATTATAGAGTATGGCGGTCTTACATTGACTGGTGTGAGTCCAGGTCTCTTCCCTGCCGGGAATTCTTAGTCTCCAGGGTGCTGGAGTTTTTACAACATGGGCTAGACCTAGGTCTCAAGCTTAGTTCTCTGAAGGGTCAGGTTTCGGCCCTGTCTATCTTCTTTCATAAGACCTTTGCCCAGCATCCTCTGATCAAGACCTTCTTTCGCAAACCTATGGTACCTGTTTGGTACTTAAACTTGGTTTTATCTGCCCTGCAGGGTGCTCCCTTTGAACCTATTCAGGAGGCTGCTCTCGCTGTTCTCACGCTCAAGGTTGTTTTTCTGGTAGCTATCACTTCTGTCAGGCGTGTGTCTGAGTTGGCTGCTTTATCTATTCAGCCTCCCTACTATGAGAAACACCAGGATAAGGTGGTGTTCCGCTTCAAGCCAGACTTTCTGCCTAAAGTGGTGTCTGCTTTTCATTTGAATCAGGATATTGTCCTTCCTTCTTTGTGCCCTAATCCTAGTAACCCCAAGGAGAGGGTTTTGCATTCCTTGGATGTGGTTAGGTGCGTTAAGTATTACCTTGTTATCACTAAGGCTTTCAGGAAGACTGATGCTCTCTTCGTTGTGCCTCATGGGCCTAGGAAGGGTTTGGCTCCTGCCAAGTCTACCATCAGCAAATGGATTCGTCAGGCTGTGGTTCAGGCCTATTCTACTAAGGGGAAGACTCCCCCTTCCCGTCTTACTGCTCATTCTACTCGGGCTGTTGGGGCTTCTTGGGCTTTTCAGCACCAGGCTTCTGTTGAACAAGTTTGCAAGGCCGCTACTTGGTCTTCGGTTCATACCTTTACAAAGTTTTACATGGTTGATGTTAGGGCCTCAGCTGATGCTGTGTTTGGCCGCAAGGTTTTGCAGGCGGCAGTAGTTTAATCTGCTTGCTGTTGCCTTTTCTTTTGGGGATCCCACCCTACTTTATGGACACTGCTATTGGATGTCCCATGTGTAAGTATTATAGATGGAGCAGGACGTGCTGTATGCTTAGAATAATACAATTCTGCGAAATACTCACCTGTAGAATTGGTATTATACGCATACAGCACGTCCTGCTCCACCCCACCCTGGTTTCACTTTGTTCTGGATCCCCTGTATGGTGATTGTTATCATTGTTTTTGTTGCCAGTTTTTGGGTGGTTGGTTTCTCCCGGCTTCTCCTTCTCCCTGCTTTTCAATGCTGGGGATTTGTGGGAGGTCCCTGGGTATATGTAGGGCCGGGAGGAGCCTGTTTTTGCATGTCTGCAGTGCACAGCGCCCTCAGGCGGAGGATTACCCATGTGTAAGTATTATAGATGGAGCAGGACGTGCTGTATGCATATAATACCAATTCTACAGGTGAGTATTTCACAGAATTGTATTTTAAGAAGGGATAGCGTCAGGTAGTGGCTGGTTAATGAGAGGTAGCGACAGGTAGCGACTGGTGAACGCCGGACACTGCACACAATTACACATTTATCAAGCAGAATCTGTTTAGCGACTGTGATAGCGCCATGTAGCATCCGATTCATCATTTTCACAGCCTCAGCGAACAGCGCCGGCGTTCAGCCTTGCACAGCGCCAGGTATGACCTCCTTGCTACCTGTCGCTCTCCCATACATTTCAATGGACGATCCTTTTCTTCTCTTTAAACAGGGTTTTTGTTTTGTTTTGTTTTTTTCCCAAAAAATCTCAAATAATTCTGTGACCTCTTCTGGCCTTAAAGCATTTTATTCTCAAATTTTTTAATTTTTATATATTTCTTCAGAAATGACATTTCAGGTCTGCCATTAAAGTGTTCATGTTACAATGTTGTTACAATGTAATTCCATATGTTTTCACTTTGTTACTAGTGGATAGATGCTGAAAAACAGACTTTAAACACACCGCCTCCTGCGCTCTGGGCTGCAAACAAGCATTTTTCAGCGCCGGAGATTAGTAAGGCTGTTTTTTTGCTGAATATGGTGTGAGTCGGTCGCTATGAGCAGTCGCTAACATGCGCTCCCATACAGCGCTGTACTGGTCAAATAGCGACTCCTCACAATGTATTCAACATTACTGAACAGCGACTGAGTTGCTATAAACTAGCGAGTCACGGCCGAGCACAGTGACTACTAGCGGGCGCTCTGAAAATTCCTGCTACAGACGCTCATCTGTCGCTACCTGGCGTTAGTGATGAATCAGCCTGCCCGTGATCCTTTTAGGGTTTAGACACAAAAAAGTCCAAAAAAACCTTTCCACCCTTTTGCCCCAAAAAAATGACCCGTACCTGTGATGGAACGTTTGCACAGGTGTGGGACATCATTTTTTTCCAATGAGGTAAGAATGTTTCTTTAACAACCAGACCTGGATTAAATGTGGTGGGTGCCCCAGATAACAGCGCCAATGTAGTACACAGCACAGCACGCTCCGAAGCTGACGCTATGGCCACAAAACAGATGCTAATTGGCTCACATCATATATAAGGCCCTTAGGCCTTGCCTATGCACAATCGGACCAGGGAATTGTAAGCTGATAACGGCGATCTGGAGGGTTTCACACAGTGGGGCATCCCAATTCGGCATGCTACAGGGGAATGCCAGCAGCCGGCCCTGGAATCTTTTAGCTTCCAAGGTCATCCACCCTGGGTTTTGTTCCACTTTAAATATTTTTTGATGCTGCTGCAGAACCAAAAAAATGCAGATAGAGACCCTTTCCTCCCCACATAAGATATTGCAGACGCGGCATACCGACGCGGCTCTGTACACACCTCTGCTCTCTGGCTCCTCTTTAACCACAGAGTGATATTTTTAGCACACAGAGACCAAAATAATGTCCTAAAATAGCCGCACCCTGCTGTGTGAAACCCCACCAGTCACCTGATATTCGCACCTTGCTGGTGACCCCGCAGCGCATGCACACACACGCTAGCGGCATCTCCCGCATCCATCGAGTTCTGTGCATGGCTGTGCCCAGGAAAATCTCCTGTCTTGGTCCGTACCCTTGGGGCATCCCAGTTTGGCACGCCCCGTTGTGTGAAACCCTGCCAGTTGCCCGATATACATAGGCGCACTTGTGATTGGTGTTTGCCACCTCCTGCATCCCTCTATTGTTGTGTTCCGCCGCAGCAGCCATTTAGTTAGGGCGACCACAGCCTCACCCAAACCTAGAAGGATGTGAGAGGTGCCACCGCCGCCCGCCGCGCATGTGACATAGGTTTACCGGGGAGGTAAAAATATCAGGCAACTGGGTATTTAAAGCGGACCTTCACCCTGAATAAGAGCCTATCTTATATGTTTCCCACACCCTGTACATACAGATTGCCCACATTAATCCGGACCTTCACCCTGAATAAGAGCCTATCTTATATGTTTCCCACACCCTGTACATACAGATTGCTCACATTAATCTGGACCTTCACCCTGAATAAGAGCATATCTTATATATTTTCTCCACCCTGTACATACAGATTGCTCACATTAATCCGGACCTTCACCCTGAATAAGAGCATATCTTATTTATTTCCCCCACCCTGTACATACAGATTGCTCACATTAATCCGGTCCTTCACCCTGAATAAGAGCCTATCTTATATGTTTCCCCCACCCTGTACATACAGATTGCTCACATTAAAAATCATCCTACCTGCATCTACTGCATGTTATGAGCCTTTAAACATCCAAGATGGCGGCTCATGGAGCATCAGGCAGCCTGCAAACAGGAAGTGTCTTCTGACTGTGCAGCTCTGCATTCTGGGATTGCTGTTCTTTCCCTGACCCCAGATCTGCTCTGTCTGTGCAAAGCACAGGTATAAACTACCCTCCCTGTACTTTACCCCGCTCCCCTCTCCTCAGTATGTGATGCTTCTGAGTCAAGATGGCGGCGCCCGTATCCTAGAGTCCTAAACAGAGTTGCAGCCCGGTGGGGGAAAAAATAAGTGACTAAAAACTTAAAGAATATTAATTGTAGATGCTGGGGAATAGTTTTTTAAGGGTTTGGGCTTTCCGTTAAATCATGCCGGTTTAACTGAACCTAGCGTCTTATAAAGGCTAGGTCCAGTTTTGGTACAGTTGAAAGTGAACCAAAACCTGGGATTTTGCCCCCTGGGGTTTGGTCCAATTCACAGGGGCATCCCTATTGGAGCATGGGAAGCGTGCGGCGGCATCCTCATTCTGTACACTCTGCCTGCCCAGCAGGAGCGCACAGTGGAGGGAGCAAGGATGCTATGGATTGCAGAGAGTGGTGTGATTGGGGGTTAGCATAGTGTACCTCACTGCAGGGCATCGCCAATTAGAGTGGCAGGCTGATTCATCACTGACGCCAGGTAGCGACAGATGAGCGACTGTAGCAGGCATTTCAGAGCGCCGACTAGTAGTCTCTGTGCTCGGCCGTGGGTCACAAGTTCATCGCGACTCTGTCGCTGTGCAGCAATGATGAATACATTGTGATGAGTCGCTATTTGACCAGCACAGCGCTGTTTGGGAGCGCATGTTAGCGACTGGTCAGTGCGACCGACTCACAGCATATTCATTAAAAAAACATCCTCACAAAACTCCGGCGCTCAAAAATGCTTCTCTAAAGCCCAGAGCGACGGAGGCTGTTTGAATAAAGTCTGTTTTTTAGAATGTATCCATCAGTAACAAAGCAAAACATCTGGAATTACATTGTTATCACATTGTAACATAAACACATTAATGCCAGACCTGTAATGTCAATTCTGCATAAATATCTAAAAATATTTGAAAAAATGGCTTTTTCAATGCCAGAAGAGGTCACAACATTATTTGAGTTAAAAAAAAAAAAAATAACAAACTCTGTTTATAAAGAAATAAAAGAACGTCCATTGAAATGTATGGGAGAGCGACAGGTAGCGAGAGGTAAGACGTGGCGCTCTGCAAGGCTGAACGCCGGCGCTGTTCACTGAGGCTGGGATAAGGATGAATCGGACGCTACATGGCGTTATCCCAGTCGCTCTGCTTGATAAATGTGTAATTGCTGCCGTGTCCGGCGTTCACCTGTCGCTACCTGTCGCTACCTCTCATTAACCAGGCGCTACCTGACGCTATCCCTTCATGAATAAGGCCCTTAGATTATGTGGCTCAAAAGCCATTTGTGACATCTGTAGAATTGGTGGGCTTTAAGGTAAGCTTTACGAGAGTTCTGGGGGGTTATGTGTGTGTAGGGGCGGGCTCCAGCATTCAAAAAATATTTGTTCTAACTTTTCCTACAAAAAATCACCTGCTCGTTTTATGGGGCATTTTTACAGGTGAGGCGCATCATTTGTCCATGTGGAAAGAATATTTTTTGGAAGGTTTGGAAACAGCACCCTATGGGCCATGCTAAATAAAATTTAATTTTTTTACCTTTTTCCCCCCCAAAATGACCTGTACCTGTGATGCGGCATTTTACAGGTGAGGTGCATCATTTTTCCAATGAGGTCAGGATATTTGTTTTTAAGTTCGGAAACTCTATGGGCTTTGCAGAAAAAGTGGTGAAATCTTTAGCATAGCCCATAGGGTTCTGTTATTCCCAAACTTTAAAAATATGCCCCTACATTACTGGCAATATAGAGGCTAATTGGCGCCACGTATTGCCATGTGAGCGTCTATATAGCGGCACTTAGAGCATCCACAAGTGGTCGCTGCAAGTGGGTGTCTGACGCTATAACCTAGCTTAGCAGGGGGACAAGTGACGCTGTACCATCTTGTCCAGCAGTGATAAATGTGATGTCTGGAGGGCGCTGTAGAAGTGCTCTCCCTGATTCACTTCAGAGCCAATGGAGAACGCTAGGTGGTGTCCCGAGGTCAAAGCGCCCAAGACTACACCACATATTAAAACAGGCCAACAAAGCGAAAACACATGGAATGACATTGTTGTAACACTGTGACATTAACACGTTAGTGCCAGACCTGTAATGACAATTCTGCATTAAAAGTCAAAAAAAGTGTCTAAAAGTGTTTGTTTGCAGCCAGGAGACGTCACACAATGATTGGAGCAAAAAAAGAAGTCAAACACGCTGTTTATACACAAGCAAATGAACGGCCATTGAAATGTATGGGAGAGCGACACTGAGCGAAAGGTAATACCTGGCGCTCCTGAATCTAGAGCGCCGGCGCTATACACTGAGCCACCTCTAATAATACATGTGACGCTACATGGCGCTGTTAGAGTCACTTACCAGATTCGCTTTCATAAATGTGGTTTTGCCGACAGCACCCGACATTCACCAGACGCTGCCTGCCGCTACGAGGCGCTACCTGGCGCTATCCCTTCTTAAATAACCCCCATAGTCACTGCAAACGGCTCTGATCAGAGGAGAGACCGCGTATGCGCCGCTGGCTGGACCAGGGAAAGGTGAGTGAATACCAGCGACCTGTGGATTTTCACACAGTGAGCCATCCCGATCCGGGATGCCCCAGGGCACAGAACAAAACCCAGGACAGTCAAAATCCCGGGGGGGGGGGGGGGGGGGGAGAGTTCCACTTTAAAGACAGAGATGCTCAAATTTAAACACAGAAATCTGGTCATACATAAAGCGGACCTCCATTCAAAAAGCCGAAGCTTAGTAAATTGCTTGCCTAAAGACCCCTTAGCAATCGGTGACATAAGCTATTTCAGAGGGCTTACCCCAGATGTTATAGAAACCGCTGCATGGGGTTAGGTCCTCTCAAACAGTTTAAGCCACTGTAACCGCCGATCGATTCCCTTCCCCCCCGGGACATCCAAAATCGGGATGCCCCGCTGTGTGAAACCCCCCCAGGTCGCCCCATACACTTACATTTCTTCCCAGTCCAACAGCACATGCGCAAGCCGCGGCTGCATCCCCGCTATTCCTCTAGCAGGGAGCGTGCCCACACCAGGCGTTTGTGAATGGCCGGCACAGGCACGCTCCCTGTTGTAGGGAAGCGGGGGATGCGGATGCCAAGGAGCTGAGAGCTGATGGCCTTAGACGAAGGCTTGGATGACGTGGCCGAGCGTGCTGATTGGACGAGCGGCCGCACATGCGCTGTAGGACCGGGAAGAGGTGAGTTGTGCTTTGCGATCTGGGGGGGGGGTTCAGACAGCAGGGCACCCCCAATCGGGGGGCCTCGGGTAAAGGTCCAAAACCCAGGATAGTCAAAATCATGGGTTTGGGTCCACTTTAAGGGAGTCATTTACTAAACATTTTTTTTATTTACTGGAGGTTTATCCCTGAATGTGATCAGCAACACTTTTCTAGAGTTCCCTTGTGATGCTTATTACAGCAGTTTCCCTTCTCTATGGTGGTTCCTGTTCAAGGGCTGAAATCATTCCAACTAAACTGTGTATTTAAAGGAGCAAAATCACCAAAACATGGTCCAATAATAGAAATCCACATGGATATGCTAGACAACAAGAGAACTTATACCCCGCATGTAAAAAAAAAAAAAACATTAAAGCGGACCTTCACTCTGAATAAGAGCCTCTCTTATATGTTTCCCCCACCCTGTACATACAGATTACCCACATTAATCCGGACCTTCACTCTGAATAAGAGCCTATCTTATATGTTTCCCACACCCCGTACATACAGATTGCTCACATTAAAAATCATCCTCCTGCATGTTATGAGCCTTTAAACATCCAAGATGGCGGCTCATGGAACATCAGGTGCCTTCTGACTGTGCTGCTCTGCATTCTGGGATTGCTGTCCTTTTCCTGACCAAGCTTTGCTCTGTCTGAGCAAAGCACAGCTATAACTTGCCTACCTGTACTTTATCCCAATCTCCTCTCCTCAGTAAATGTGATGGCGGCAAGATGGCGGCTCCCATATCCTAAAGTCCTGAACAGAGTTGCAGCCCAGTGGGGGAAAGAATAATAAGTAAGCGACTAAAAACTTAAAATATATTAATTTTAGATGCTGGGGAATCGTTTTTTAAGGCTTTGGGCTTTTCAATAAATTATGGTGAAGGTCCGGTTTAAGCCAATCTTATTCCTTTTTTTTATTTTTTGTTGCCAGAAGAAAAGAGAATTAGGGGTGACAGGCTTTGAACATACTCCTCTGCTTTTAACCCTTTAAATGCCAGACATGTAGAATCTACTGCAGGGCCTCTCTGACCATTAAGTTTTAGCGCCGTAAATTCTACGTGCCTGGCATTTTCTCCCCATAGGGGAAAAAAAAAGAAACACTCACCTCCACCCTGGATCCAGCGCCGGGGGTCTTCTGTTCCCCCCCCCCGGAGGGGGGGGGCTCCGATTGCCGCTCCAGGCTCTTCACTGAGGCAGAGAACAACCTTTCCCTACCCCATTCCCTTCTCAATGAGTGAGATGACATTGGCCCTTATTTATGAAGGAATAGCGACAGGAAGCGACTGGTGAGCGGCTGGTAATGACGGGCCCCGCCACGAGAACGCCGGCTCCCCACCACAATCACACATTTATCAAGCCAATCCTGCTTAGCGAATGAGATAGCGACTCATTCATCATTATTCCAGCCTCAGCCCACAGCGCCAGCGTCCGACCTTGAACAGCGACAGGTATGACCTCTCGCTACCTGGCGCTCTCCAATGCATTTCAATGGAACAATCTTTAAATATTAATAATTAATTGTTATTAATGTTTTTTTTTTTTTTTTTGGAAATGTGAAAAATTCTGTGACCACTTCTGCCATTTTAGAAAAAAAAAAATTGTGCAGAATTGATATTACAGGTCTGATATTAATGTATTCATATTACTAAATTATTTGAAAAACTTTTTTTTTTGGTTTCCAAAAATATGGTGGTTTGGGGGTTAAAAAAACTACTTTTAACCCATCGCCTCCAGCGCTCTGGGGTTTAAACATGCATTTCACAGCGCGAGAATTTTTTGAGCGTGATTTTTTGATGAATATGGTGGAAGCCGGTCGCTCTGACAAGTCGCTATCATGCGCTCCCATACATCGCGAAACCTGTGAAATAGCGACTCGTAACCTTGTATTCAAAATGACGCCACACCGACTGGGTCGCTGTCAACAACCGAACAACGGCCAAGCACAGCGACTACTAGCGGGCGCTGTGAAAATACCGCTACAGTCGCTCAACTGTCGCTATTAATAAATCAGCCTCCCCGTCTCACTTGCCAATTCAAAAGGCCCCTCCCTGCAGCAAGAACAAGAATCAGAACCCGAGAGTAATCGGCAGAAGCTGGTGGCTGACCGGCCATCAGAGCAGTAATGGGCGGCGTGGGATGATGTATTACTACTGGGGACCTCCCCGAGCACCACTGGGATGGCATGGGACAGCATTGGTCGGCGATGGAAGGAGGTAAGTAGTAGAAAAACAAAACAAAAGAAACCTTTTAAACCCTTGGGGGGGGGGGGGGGACACAGTTTTTCTTTTTATTTAACCCTTGATAGTAAATGTATTTTATTTGAAAATCTCATAAATCGCTCTTTTCAGTTTGGGGTGGGGTCTCCTGGGCAGGAAAGGGTGTCTACTGATACATATGTGATACTTAATATAAAGGAATGAGGCTTTTTTCCTTAAAAATGCTACAAAGAAGACAAATGATGTCAAAACTCAAACTCTGAAAAAACAATAAATAACTTTCCTGGAAGTTCCTGCAAAAATCACAGTTAAACATGTGCGGTTGGCTCCAGCATTCTGAATTACCTCTGAGCCTGTCTTATAGTGGCGGGGACCAACACCCACGCTGGTGGTCCGCTTTAATGCCGCCTTCTATATCATTTATGAACAAGTTGAATAATAGTGGGTCCAGCACTGAACCCTGGGGTATACTGCTTACACCCGGGGATCAATCAGAGAAGAGATCATTAACTTTCATCATCATTAATCATTAACAAATTAACTCTCGGCACGCAATCCTTCAGCCAGTTTTCAATTCAGTTACAAACTGTATTTCCCAATGCTGAAGATCTCAATTTCCCCAATAAACATCTACAGGGGACAGCGTCACACTGCATAGTCCAGGAAAACTAGATCTACAGCCGCCCCTCTGTTCAGGCGTCTATTCACCTCTTCATAGAAACCAATCAGGTTATTCTGGCAGCTTCTCTCCTTAAAGTGGACCAACACCCAGGATTTTCACTATCCTGGGTGTTGTTCCACTTCCGCGGGGCACCCCGCTGTGTGAAATCCCCCAGAAAGCCCAAAAAAAACTCACCTCACCCCGCTCCTACGGCGCATGCGTGAGTGCTCCGCCAATCAGCGCGGACGGACAAGCTGGAATATGGACCGGACAAGAAGACCGCGCCCGCCACCGCCTCTCGCGCTTCCCTCTAACAGGGAGCGCACCCGCACCGGCCATTCACAAACAGCCGGCGCGGGTGCGCGCCCTGCTAGAGGGAAACGCGAGAGGCGGCGGCGGCCTGCGCATGCGCTGTTGCAATGAGGAAAATGTAGGATTTTTAGGGGTCCTGGGGGGTTTCACACAGCGGGATGTCCCGCGGGCAGGGAGCTGATCGGCCGGGGAATCTTATAGATTCCCAGGCCAGTCAGCAGTGGGTGTTGAATTAAGCTGCCACTTATAATATTATGCAGTCACATAATCCTATATGTAGCAATTTTCCCACAATGTTAAGCTTACAGTTCTGTAATTACCCAGAAAAGACCTTGATCCCTTCTTAAAAAATGGGAACCACTTTTGCCTTGTGCCAATCCCTTGCCACTATACCAGTTGTTAGTGACCCTTTAACCCCCTTTGGTTCCAGCCAACATAGAGATTTGGTGCCAGCCTACTGTAGCCAGACCATTTTTTCAGCCTTTTGCACTATATATGTTTAACTGTGATTCTTGCAGCAATTTCCAGGGATTTCCAGGAAAATTATATATCTTTTTTTGGGCAGAGTTTGAGCTTTAACGTGAAATTTGTAATTTTTGTAAGTGTTTTGGGTGAAAAATCTAAAAATGAAAACTGTACATACTTCAAGAAAACCATATTGTGTGTAAAAGCCCCATTCCTCTCAATTACAAGGGTACCACATATGTACCACACCCTTCTTTGCCCAGGAGACACCCCAAATTATAAAGAGCGTTTTATGAAATTTTCAAATGAAATACAAGTACAATCTGCACTCAAGGCTTATAACCTTAAACATGTTAAAAATAAAATTGTTGTGCCATGGGGTGGGGTTGAACCGAGTGCTTTTTTTATTTTTGTAAGTTTTAAAACCCTTAAAAAAGAAAAAAAATAAATAAAATTGCACGCTGTCCCCTTTTTACCATTTGGTATATAAAACATTTCTGTTCTAATATTTCCCCCAAAATAACCCACCCCTGTGAAGTGCATCATCTTTCCAGTTCCGTAAGAAGATTTTTTTCTAAATTTGGAAACAGCAGCGCTTTATGGGCTGTGCAGAACAAATTGGCAAATTCTTTAGCATATGCCATAGGGTGCTGTTGTTTCCAAATTCAAAATACGCCAAGCTGGTCTGCTGCCATCTATACTTTACCCAACCCCGGTTCGCTCAAAAAGTGCAAAACTGCTCCAAAAGATGATGAAAATTTGTTTTGGGCATTTTGTGCACTTTAAATTGTTGTTTTTCTGTGTTTCAAACATGGTTTTAGATGACTGACGACCCATAAGTACCACCCAGGTGGTAGCTGAGAAAGTGGTACTTGATGAAAAAGGTTGGGAACTCCTGGTCAGGTGCATGGGATCTTCAGGAAAAATGTATTTCTTGCCCAAAAGTTCTAACGGTTCTCAAATCATGTGGATATCCTTGATAATCTTGAAATACTTTTTTCGGGAATTTAATGTGACTGCACTTGGAAATGCATTTGTGGCTATTATTGGTGAGCAGGTTTTTTTTTGTTTTGCTATCCTGTAGACCAGGGGTTCCAAACTAGTGGTACTGGTTCCACTGTTGGTTTGTCATCCTATCAGGTGGTACGCAGCAAGAGCTGTACCCAGGGTAACTAACTGGCATGCACCGATTTACATCTAGACCCCTACACTCTCCTCCACTTTCTTAAATGTCGTCCTCTGCGATGTGGTGCCAGCAAATGGCAAACCTGGGCATTTGCTAGGGCCCCTGGCATCTTCGGAGGATGAACAAGAAGGAGAAGGTGGCATGGAATGGAGGTGGGGAGAACCAGGGGTCAACTGACAGCAATGATGAAGTCTTTAGTGGCAGCGGAGCAAGCAATAAGGGCTAAAGGATGCTTGGTGGCAGGTGAGAATGCAACAAGGACTAGAGGACGATTGGTGGCTATAGAGGAGGCAATACGGACAGGAGGGCAATCAGCAGCCAGAAGATGACCCATTTGTGAAAGCAGAGATGAAAGGTGACATCATGTGACTCACTACTTTGGGGCCCACTTAGACCCTCTTGCCCAAGGGCCCCCACAAACCCAGAGTTGGCCCTGGCTGTACCACAACCCGGTCTGCTGCCATCTATAATTTATATAAGCCTGGTCGGGTTGAAAAAGGACAAAACTGCTCCAAATGATGATTAAAATTATTTATGAGCATTTTTGTGCACTTTAAATGATTGTGTTTATGTGTCTTTAACATAGTTTCTGGCGGCCCAGGAGTACCACACAGGTGGTACTTGAGATAATGAAAACATTCTAAGTGGTTCCTTGAAAATAAAAAAAGTGAGGATTCTCAACCTTTGTTCATCAAGTACATGGGTACCACTGATGATGCAAGATCCTATGAATAGGTACGGGGCGTGGATGCAGATTAAAGACCTGCTGCCATCCAGGGGAAGATTGACTGCTGATTATCACATCCCTAGCAAATTCCTGCCTCACTTATCTACCTGCCCTAACCCCTGTTCCTGGCTCCACTCTATCCTTTTAGCCCCAATGCTATAGCTTTAGAATTATGGCTTTGGTGGGGCATACCCACCTCTGTCACATTACCTGCCCCTACAATACTAAAGCTTCAGTACCACTGAGTTGGCCATATCCATGTATGTTTATGACCTGTTCCTGTAGCCTCAGCCTTGGAGAGCACTTGGGCTCAATGGGGATGCCACAGGCTGGTCATGGGTTGGCTGGGTCGGTAAAATCCAAGGCTGATCTATACTGTGGCCATCTATACATTATCCATTTCTTGCATTCTTGTTAATTTCATGCACTTTTAATGGCTGTTTTGTGCATTTTTTTTTTACCAGTGGCGTAACTATTTGTGACGAGGCCCAGGTGCAAATATTAAAGGGTCTTCTAACTGAATTGGATGCAGCTAGACAACTAAAAACAAAAGATAAAACATGATGCCAAGTGAGCACAGATATGATAAGAAATGATAAATAGAAGCAACAATGATGGGGCCCCCGGTCGCACCCTCTTTAGTTACGACCCTGACACAGGTCTAGGTGACAACAAAATAATGATGGTCAGCTCTACCTTAAATTTGTAGCTATACCAGATGAAACAAAAGAACTCCGGTATCAGCTGGGAGCTCTCCACTCCAATGATCCTCACGGTACAACAAAAGTATAGCCAGCCAGTTGATCCAATAAAAATCAGTAGCAAAACATTATTCTTAAGTATATTAAAAAGCCATGGAGGCAAACATACACGGTGAAGAATGAACTAAACACGTCTACGCATTTCGGACCAAAAGAGGTTCTTAATCAAGGTGGCCGATGACCCATACATACCACCCAGGTGGGTCTTGGAATGATTGGTAGATAGAAAGTGGTACTTGGTTAATAGGTTGGAAACACCTGCTGTAGACCAAACTATGACCAAAAGTTAAAGGCCTTTGAGCCTAACGGTCATTTTATTTAACCATGAAAAATTAGTTCAAGAAAAATGTAGCTCATTCCTTCTCAGTAACGTTCTAGTATTACTAAATTAAACGACTTACCTGTGCAGACTCCATGTCGGCGATATCTCGGCTGGGTGCTGACCTTTGGGTCGCGGCTTGGTGACTGGAAAAGACACACGTTCAGGCTTACTGTTATGAAAGTGACACAGTCAGGCAGAACGTCAGTTACAGAACAGGCCACAAACTTCCTCTGTAGCGAGTACAAAGAGTGCGTACAGAGCGCATTCAGTTCCTGTTTAATGTGACACTCCGTCGCTGTGCCCTCAAAACATTTCAGAACATTTGTGCCAGCACATCTTTTACTGAGGTCCCTGCTCCTCTGAATGCTTGCTAGCTACTGTAGTATGGCCGGTGGAAAACCCAACATGAATAGAAGGAGATCATAAATATGGAGAGGCTCTCTGACCTCTCTGCAACAGTGCTTAGTAATGGGGCATTACAGGCAGAAAATGCTTTCTTGTGTTCGCCACGTTGCGTTGGTTTTGAGGGGTCAGCAACGTGATGATGGAGGAGCTTGTAGCCCCCAATAGACAAAGGTCATAATTTGGTTCTCCTGGATGGAATTCCCTTGCTCCTCAGGTTTCCTGTCCACTTAGCAACCTTAGCCTTCTCCCATCCTGTACTCCCCTCCCTCTGGAGCCCCCCTGTACCGGACTGGGCTGCCATTAGAAATGTCCCATGTAAACTCCTAGTCACACAAACTAAACCATCCTCTTCAAGGGCCCCCAGTAGGCCTAGTGTTACAGATCTCCACACTGATGTACAGTATAGGTGCAGTGATTAGTGCTTAGACACAGCTATAGACTTGGGGGTGTCATGCTAGTTATTTGGTGAAGCCAGTGTGGCTTGTGGTGGGCATTTCGGTGTGGATTGCACCTGCATCACGTTAAACTTTTTGGCATTTTTTTTTTGTGCGAAAAAATGTTCTACTTTTTTGCCCTAAAAAAAATACCTGTACATGTGATGGGGCATTTTTATCCGTGAGGTCCGTCATTATTATTATTTTTTTTTTAGATCTCAATAGTTTGTATTGCAAGAATAAATATCACTGATCAAAAACTGACATCCAGTACTTTCTGTTCATAAAGTAAAGCTTAAACATCGAGTTAAGCAAAGTATGCAAAAGATACCTTTGTGGTCCAACCATTGTTAACAATAACCACACCTCGACTACTCTCCACCAACACCCCACCACCCTTATATACTCCCCCCAACCTGGCCCCAGAGATATTGCTCCATGGCCTGGAGAGGGGGAGAAAGGAAGAGTTCTCATTAAGTCTCATGTTACTTAGAGGAGAGGGCGCGAGACTGTGGAACAGAAGGTAGGACAGAGAAAAATAAGAAAGAATAAGACAAGAGAAGAAGAAAAAAGAAAGGGTTCCGGGCCTCCACCATTCCACTTAGAGGCTAAGTTAGCACCCTAAATCATCAGAAGCTCCCAGTCAAAAAGTCTTGGCTGGAAGTGGAATATCCAGCCTTCCCAGGTAGCTAAAAAGGGAGCAAAGTCCCCCTGCATAGAGGCCACCATCTTCTCGAAAAACATAACCTCACTGATACGTGAAGAGGGCCATCATTTTTTATGTGAGGTAATGATAGTTTTATAGTTGGAAACAATGATGTTAGTTGGATATAATGATAGTCTATAATAATAGTTTGGAAACCACGCCCAATTGGCTAATGTAGAGAAAAATGGCAAATGATTTAGCATACCCCATAGGGTGCTGTTATTTCCAAACTTTAAAAAAATGATCCTTACCTTCATGGATATGATTTTTTGTGGGAAAGGGGAGGACAAACATTTTTGGGAGCACTTTTTTGAGTGTTAATACTAAAAAGCTAACCGGGATGTAGGTTGCAATTCACATCACAATGCACACATAGGGGGTCATGTTAAATATTTGGTGAGGCCAGTGTGGATTGCATTGAGGTGTGGATTGCAACCTGCATCTCTGAGTTTTTTAGTGTTTGGACACAAAAAAGGGCAAAACAAATGTTTTCTTGACCCCAAATTACCTGTACCTGTGATGGAGCATTTTTACAGATTAGATCCATTTTTACATTTGGAAACCACAGAAGCCTATGGGCTATGCAGAGAATATTGGTGAAATCTTTAGCAAAATCCATAGGGTTCAAATAGTTCCCCCATTATTGACAGTGTAGAATTCTCCCTCCACCCATTACACCATTATAGACAGTGCAGCCCCCCCCCCCCCTTACCAATTATAGGCAGTGTGGCAGAATCGACCCATCACCCTCCATTTGCTGGACAGAGAGTCAGGCAGCAGTAAATAATCTACTGCTGCCACTGTCACTTATGCTTGTACGGCACATGCACACACAAGTTCGGGTCCGTTATACCCTGCATGGATACACCAAAAGGTACCAAGTGCCCGACAGGTCTGATATATTATTTTAATAGTCAAAAAGTATTCCTTCTTGCTTTAAAAGGGCTACAAGCCCTATGGCCTTCGTATTTTGCAAATATTTACAAGTAATCGACTCCTTGGGGGTACTTGGTTGGAACTTCGCATCACTAGGGGATACTTGGTGTGAAAAGGTTGGGAACTACAGCTCTAACATATAGAATAGAGGTAAGGTGTTGGTTGCATTCGCATGATTGGAGTTACAAGGTGTTAGCAGTTGCCTTTGGTGGTAACATGCTACTGTAAGATATGCCTATGTTTTTCCTACACCCCGGCTATATTAAGGATGACCAGATTATTTCTCTTGTCTTGTTTCCCAGTTTCACCAGTAGATTTCTTTTCTTTGGTTTTTTGCTGTTTTGACAAAGGCCCAGTCTGGGTAGCCACGGGCCTTAAGGGCTTATCTGAGGTGACATTTTCCTTTTCCTTAGCTTTTTCAGTTTTATATTTTCTGCTCTTTAGTGCAGAGTTCTGATGACCCACAGTTTGTGTTCCAGAGGGTGGACGTCAATATGAAGGTACCGGCCTATGTGAGTGGGTTTCACATAAACTTCTTTTTCCAACTTTTCACGTTCACTGATTGCCAGACTGTCCAAAATAGCCAATGTGTCTATTCAAGAAAATAGAACAGCAAGTCCAATGTTGCTACAGATATACCAAGACTTGGATGAATGAGAACCTTCATAGACACCAACAGGTCATGTTTGGGGATCTTCACCCAGATGCACAGGCAAAGTAATTTGCACTGAGAAAGATCTATAGAGCCGGCTATGTGGAGATCCACAAAACTTGACCTGTTGGTCGAGTAGAGGGTCGGGAAACATTGCTTCCTATCTATTGCTCACTCTGCATTGTGTTAAATGGCCGCCTCACTGGCCACAGCCCACCCAACCGCCGAGTGCCGTTATGTATTTTGTAAACAAAAAGTTGCCACTGATCTGACCCTGCCTCTGGGGGCCCCCTGCCAGATGGGGGCCCCATACATTTGCATGGTATGAGTGGTGGTTAAGCACACCACTGCTCCTTGGCAACCCCATGCCTCCAGTACAAACTAAGCCTCTATCTCTCGCAGGGCTCCATCAAATGAGGAATAGGAAGCAGCTGCACACATGCAGTGCTGCAGAGGTTGCCCACTGTTGGAGGAGGCGCCAGCCACCATAGCTGCTTTACTGCGTGTTACGTTTTCTTGTTTCTCTACTCTCTGGGGTGGTTATCAGAAGGGAGTGGGTTAGACTCCCAGTGGGCCTGCAACCTCCCTCTGGCATAGAAGGGTGCAGGTGTGCTTTAGCGGAGACAACCAGTAAAAATGGCTTTAAGGACTGCTCACCCTCCAACCCCTAAGGAGCCTTTAAGAAGATGCCTAAAACTAGCAATCAGAGCCACACCCTTCCACCAGTTTGGTGGACTATGTGACCACCAGCAACCAATTGGGTTCACTTTGCAGGAAAAAGTGACTAGAAGGTTATTCACCCTCCCACTCTCAAGATGCCCAAAATGGGCCAAACTACTTATCAGGTCCACTCTCCTGCCCCAATTTTCTGAACCCTGTAACTGCCAATGGTCAATAGGGTTCGCGCCTTGCACATGGCACATCCATATCCACCTGTCACTGGTGGTCATGTGGAACACCAGAGTGGCTGCTGCTAGCAATGAAACAAGGCATAGGTAAGTACATTTCCCCAATTTCCCTAGACTTAATTCCTAATGTCTGAGGACAAGGTATCCTAACTGGGATGCCCAGGGATGTAGTGTTGAACAAATATCTAGCCGTTATGATTGCGCTGATTGACGCTGTCCTCTTTAAGAGATGGGGCTCCTACCCTATCTAGTTAGTAGATATAAGAAGGGTCACTCCCCCTGTAGCAAACAATAGGCACATTACTGTGTAAGAGGTTAGTAAGTAAAGCTCTGTAATTGAGAAGAAAGCCTATGTATTATTGCTAAGTGTCAGTTTGCAGAACTTTCTGTTTTCCACATCACAAAATTATCTAATTATCATTATCTAATCTCGACAGTAACTTCCGTTTATTTGTCTTCTTGGTAATTTTATCGAAGTAAGAAAGAATGAATTGCACATGCCAATACAGTCAACACTATCCCCTCGATTCAAAGAGCAAAAGTTAATTGATTTCGGATCTAGAATCCTAAGTTTGGGTGGGTGTTTGTCATTTTTTCCTGTTTTTTTGGCCATTTCCGACTCGCACGAGCCTACGTACGAATGCGTATATGCTCTTACGATCATCGCAAGTTCGTTCCTAAGTTTTAGGATCAAAACGTAAAACTTAGGATCAAATCCTAAAACTTAGGATCAAAACGTAAAAATTAGGATAATCCAATGTGTTTAGGTGTGATTCAGAGAACAGTTTTCAAACCTCTAAATACGTTTTAAAAGAAAGCCACTGGCGACACCTTTTAGCAGTCGGATTGCTGTTCTTGAACAGGTTTTTTGGCTATGTGGAGGAGTCTGCGCGTCTTGAGCTCCAATGAACTGCATGTATCAGCATGGCCGAGGCCATAAATTGTATGGCAATGCATACCTGATTCATGTATGCCTTATAAAAGCATTTTAATGTGGACCTTAATTAGTCCTTTGCATGTAAACCTTTATTTTGCAATTTATTTGCGTTAATTAAAGAAACTTATGTCCTTTGTTATTTATTTTTAAATTGATGTACTAGAATAATATTTTTAGATTGCATTTATTGGTGTAGTTGTTTACCTTTGCTTTGTTTAATTATTTAAGCACATCTTTGGTCAGATGCATCACACTTACTGAGGAGAGGAGAGCGGGATAAAGTGCAGGATGTGGGTTACTGCTGTATTTTGCACAGACACAGCAGAGCTGGGGGCACGGAAAGGTCAGAAATCAAAGAATGCAGAGCAACACAGTCACAAGGCCCTTTCTGTTTGCAGGCTGCCCGAGAATACCTGAGCCGCCATCTTGGCTGTTTCTAGACTCATAACATGCAGAAGTTGCTGGGTGTTTTTTTATATTTGAGAGCAATCTGTATGGAGAGGGTGTGGGTAACCACACACAACATTTTAAGTTGTACCATTTGAAGCCAAAATATTAAAATTAAATCCACAAGTAAAAAATGCAAGTTAACTAAAAATTAAACAAAGTAAGATTTACTTATGCAAATGCATTCATTAATGGTTGGTTACTACAAAATGAATGAAATAAAGAAAAATAAGACCAAATATTTAGAATGCACTTTAATGAGGTAAGTTTGTAGTGCGGAGCCGCAAGATCAGAAGGATTTACGTCCAGACAAAAAAGGAAAAAGGGCAAAACCAATGTTGCAACCTGAGAAATGAAACGGAAAATTCAGGATGGAAACTGACATAGGTCTGATTCCCGAACTGCCATACGAACGGACGTAAATTTTAGGATAGAAACGTATTTGCTTATAGAATCACTCGCAAGTTCATACGAACGCACGAGCGGACGTGAAAAATAGGATGATCGGCACCAAAATCAAAGCTGTTACATGTTTCTTTGAATCGACCCTTATGACTCATATTAGACAGCGATTCGAACCTGTGCTTATAAATTGGAACCTTTAAAGTGAAATGATTTTGACTATCCTGGATTTTTTTTTGTGCCCCGGGGGATGAATAGAGATGCTCTGATGTATGAAACCCTCCAGAACACCCTGTAAAACTCACCTCTTCCCGGTCCTAAGGCGTATGTGCGCGGTTCTTGTACAATTAGAGCCATTTTTCGTGCATATTAAAGTCATATTGTAGTCAAAAACCTAAAAACTCTATACTCACCTTTCATCCAGCGCAGGCTATTGCCGCTAGTCCGGTTTGAAGCAAATTATTGGATCACTCATTGTCAGACCCACCCGGACCCTACTTCTCCACAGCTTTGTCGCAGGACACCGCTCTTCTGTTGTAGATGAGGGCGGAATGCGCCATTGTCGCAGGAACTATGTCACGCCCTCCCTCCATTGCAGCGAATCCTGAGTTCCTGTGACGATGGCACGCCCCAGCAGCGATAGCCTGCTCTGGATGAAAGGTGAGTATAGTGTTTTTTTGTTTTTCAAATATAATATGACTATGCGGTCCCAGTAGTAGGAGGGGGCGAAGCAGGGAGCTCACTGCCCAAAGATGCAGGGATGCGGCCACAAGATGTTTACATTGCTGAGGGCACCAGGCAGCAGGTGAGTTCTGCGGTGCCCCGTCGGGGGGGGGGGGGGGCATCCCATTCCGGGATGCACCCGGGGATAGCCAGCAGCTGGACCAGAAATCTTTAGAAATAGGTTAACTTAATAGGGTTGATTCATGGTCGGTGCGCAAAAATGCTCAGGAGGATCGCAAGCAATTCCACATGTACCTAGGTGCATGATTTAGGGATGCGAGCGCAAGTGCGAATCACACCCCATGGCAAACAGACAGGAGAAACACATTTGGCCGTCTGCCCCATGTGCATTTGGCTGGCTAAGCTCTTAACTGCTCCCGATGGCTGGCTATGTGATTTATGTGACTGAGTTATTCACCATGCCATAGATTGAAGAGTTTTGCTGTGGATTGCTTTTGTTGCTATTATTATTGCCGTTATTTTTACTATTGCTGCTATCATTATTGCTGCTATTGTCCATTGCTGCTATTGTCTCTTTGCTGCTATTGTAGATGTTTACATCATTATGTATTGGACACGATTTATTAGATAGATAATTGACTTGTGGTTTTTATATATATTTATAATTGGATAGGCTTATTAGATTTGAACTTGTACTTGCACTTTATAATTAGATTTGGAGCACTATTAAATAAATAAATAAATATATATATATTTTTTTCCCCAGCTTTTAGTGAGTGTAAAATACTTACATTGCCAGAGATACAGCTAACAAAATTGTTGCTGCATTGTATTGTCACCGGCACTTCTGAGCCAAACATTTGGTGGGTCTGTGGCCCTGTTTTGGTTGCTATTGTTGGATTAGAGATGAAATGTAGGGAGGAGTCTGGCTGGAGAGAGCTTTGTAGGTAAGAGTTTCAAAGGATACACGTTTAAAAAAACTAAGGTGGTACTGTCAACAATGTTTTAAATAGTGAAATTAAGACAGGTATCACCATGGTCATGTCAGGGCAAAAACAAAATGTCTACAGTGCCTAAATGTTCCTGTCACCAGAAACGGGAGACTTAAAACGAGCCAGGTCTTGTATCTGCAGATTAGCGACCTAAAATAAACCCTGGGATTTCGCTTTTCTGTCAACGGTCTCCTGGAAGCAGCCGGAAAGTGGCATAGTCGCTTTGTCTTTCAAGAGCTACACCGTATATATCTAGAAGACTTTTCTAATTAGTTGAAGGTTGGGTCTAGGTAGGTCCACCATAAATAGCGTGCAGGCAATAGTCATTTAGGAAGGCCAAATTAGTTTATATTTGGATAAATCATTTTACTACTGGGTGTAAAATTGAATTGGGGTTACCATTTTTGCCTTCTCAAAAAGGGTCCAGCTCATAACAGATGTGTTTGATGCCCTATCACTGCTTGCCCTAGAACACCTACCCAAGGGGGTACACGCCACAGCTTGAAGGGGTATGCAGTGACTTTCAGAGGTGCACCAACATGTTAGGTCTGATGGGTTTGGTATATTATTTTAAGAGTAATACATGATTCCTTTATGTTTACTTATTTTGGTAACATTTAGTGATTCCATACTTGCGGGTACTTGGTTGGAATGTCTTTTGTAGCTAGGGGGTTCTTGGTTGGAGTTTCTTGTTGCTAGGGGTACTTGGCGTTAAACAGTAGAGAACCACTGCCCTAGAATATACAGCTTAAAAGTCTAGTGGTTATCAGGCCTAAAACGGGCTGGAGGCCTAGACTGTACTGATTTTGGAACTTCTAGTGCTGGAGCTTTGGAAATATAAGAAAAAATCTGTCCCTTGGCTATATCCAAAACATTTAAGACTTACCATCTGGAGTATGCAACAAAAAAGCATGCAGACAAAGCAGGAAATAGCCTAACCTACAGTAGGGGGTGCTTCCAAAATGTTGGGCCCAGAGCCAGTCACTAGCTAACCAAACCATTTTAGGGGGTATGGGAAAGCTCTAGTTTTGGTTTTGTCCAGAGTTGGTTGGCTGTGTGCTTCTTTGGACTCTCTAGTTCTAAAGCTTGACAATGGGAATGGCTGACTCTACACAGGGTATATTCAGTTTGGTAATCTGAAACATGAATGCATTGGCATGAAGGGAAGACCTCTGTGCAAGACTGCAAGATAGCCCCACACTCCAGGGACTCCAAGAAACAGTCTCTTTGAGAACAATCCAGGCTCTAGTCGTGCCACCACCCACCCCACCAAACAAGGTAAGCAGGCAATTCCCCATCTCCACACTTCGCGACCCAACAGACTGTAGTGCTTCCTACAATATACCCCCCCCCCCAAATGTCGTGGATTTATTGGCGTCTGTCAGGTCTTGCAGAGGCGGAGGTACTGCCTGCTCACCTATGACCTCCCCCGCACTGCCCTGGGACCCCATAAAACATTCTCTCTATGAGCCCCTCCAGGGTCCAATTGACTTCCCCCAAAAATAAATGAGCCTGTCTACTCCCCAAAAGTTTGGCTCAGAAGTGCCGGGGACAATACTTTGCAGCAGCACTTTTGTTAGGTGTATCTCTGGCAATGTAAGTATTTTACACTGAGCTCAGTCACTAAAGGCTTATTAAACTTGGTTGCCTATGTGCAATGTGCCGGCCAGCCGGGAGAGGAGGGCGCATTGTTTGAGGGAGGGGAAAAATTGGCTGGGCGAGCCAGGGACAGGTGATCCTACCTAACACTACTCATCTAAAATTAAACTGGACCAACACACAATTTACAAAACATGTGTGTTGGTCGGTTGTGGGGCACCCCCCTCTCGATCAAGCGCTGTAAAGCCCGCAAACGTTACTTGACAACTCGCTCCTTCCGGGAAATGCAGCCCCGCGATCGACCGGCAGCTCTCACATCTCCCGTGCTTGGGCTTCCGCTGCCAGCCGCCGGCCATGTAACAGTTGCTGGCCAATCGCAGGGCTGTATTTTCTCAAGGGAGCAAGTTGTCAGGTAAGATTTGCTAGGTCGAGGGGGGGACCCCGGCAATCGGGGTGCCCCCCCACAGTGGACCAACACCCATGTTTTGTAAAATGGGTGTTGGTCCAGTTTAATGTAAACTCTGGGTACAAGCCTGTCCCACTGAGTAAAAGATACATTAGCTCAATAGTGTTAGGCAGGAGCACCTGTCCCTGCCCCCCCCCCCCCCCCCGGCCCTCGCAGTGGACCAACACCCATGTTTTGTAAAATGGGTGCTAGTCTGGTTTAAATGACATGGGTCATATTCTCTGCTCCAGCTGACCATGTAACAATCTGTAGCAGTACCCAAAAGATACAATGTATGAGTTTGTTTACATTGGCTCAGCAGCAACAGTAACAAATGACAGCTGTGCTCGGCCAGGAGAAAATGCTACTACTGTCATTCATATGAGTATTTGCACACAGTCAAGGTTTCAGGATGTATTTTATAGACAATGTACATGTATAATATGCTAAATTAGGCGTTAATGCGACCTCTACTTTCACCAATCCTGGCCAGGGGTTCTGCTACATAATGCTGATTGGCATATGTATTGGATATGTGTCTAAGTGACACTAAAGGAAGCTATGATGGAGCAAAAGATCTACAAAGCTGCAGGGAATGGAGGCTGCATCGCATTTGTAATCTGCAATGCCTCTTCTTCATTTAACAAATGTAATGAATTAACTGTGTTAAAAGAGGGCGCGATGAATAATAGGGAGTTCCCCGACGGATTTCATAATCTTTAGCTGTCATAAGCAAGCCAGGCTCTTTCAGTCACTGTGTCACTGCACCACCAAGGAAGTTTGGGATTTCGCTTTAAAGTAATGTCCACTTTTTAAATGGATCCATATGTGAGACCTTGAATATAAGAGTAAGCACTCTACACTAACAGACTGTAAGGTTTCACTGGGAGCCCAGATAACACATGACACAAATGACACATAACACATGTAACAAATGACAGCTGTGCCTGACCAGGAGAAATTGCTACTACTGTCATTCATGTGAGTATTTGTACGCAGTCAAGGTTTCAGGATGCATTTTAGAGAAAATGTACACGTATAATATGCTAAATTAGGCGTTAATGCAACCTCTGCTTTCACCAATCCTGGCCAGGGGTGCTACTACATAATGCTGATTGGCATATGTAATGGAAATGTATCTGAGTGACACTAAACGAAGCTATGATGGAGCAAAAGATCTACAAAGCTCCAGGCATTGAGGCTACATTGCATTTGTAGCCTGCAATACCTCTTCTTCATTTAACAAATGTAACAAATTAACTGTGTTAAAAGAGGGCGCAATGAATAGTAGAGAGTTACCTGACTGATTTCATAATCTTTAACTGTCGTAAGCAAGCCAGGCTCTTTGCACCACCAAGGAAGTTTGGGATTTCGCTTGTAAGTAATGTCCACCTTTTAAATGGATCCATTGGTGTATGTGAGACCTTGAATATAAGAGTAAGCACTCTACACTAACAGACCGTAAGGTTTCACTGGGAGCCCAGATAATACATTGTAACAAATGACAGCTATGCTCGGCCAGGAGAAATTGCTACTACTGTCATTCATAGGAGTATTTCTACGCAATCAATGTTTCAGGATGCATTTTAGAGAAAATGTACACGTAAAATACACTAAATTAGGCGTTAATGCGACTTCTGCTTCCAGCAATCCTGGCCAGGGGTGCTACTACATAATGCTGATTGGCATATGTAATGGATATGTATCTGAGTGACACTAAACAAAGCTATGATGGAGCAAAAGATCTACAAAGCTCCAGGCATTGAGGCTACATTGCATTTGTAGCCTGCAATAACTCTTCTTCATTTAACAAATGTAACAAATTAACTGTGTTAAAAGAGGGCGCAATGAATAGTAGAGAGTTACCTGACTGATTTCATAATCTTTAACTGTCGTAAGCAAGCCAGGCTTTTTCAGTCATTGAGTAACTGCACCATCAAGGAAGTTTGGGATTTCGCTTGTAAGTAATGTCCACCTTTTAAATGGATCCATTGGTGTCTGTGAGGCCTTGAATATTAGAGTAAGCTCTCTATACTAATAGACCGTAAGGTTTCACTGGGAGCCCAGATAATACATTGTAACAAATGACAGCTGTGCTCGGCCAGGCGAAATTGCTACTACTGTCATTCATAGGAGTATTTCTACATTGCATTTGTAGCCTGCAATAACTCTTCTTCGTTTAACAAATGTAACAAATTAACTGTGTTAAAAGAGGGCGCAATGAATAGTAAATGAAAGTCCGTGAAAACACCTCATAGCAGATAGTGGCAGGTCAATGGGTCCCTGACTGATTTCATAATCTTTAGCAAACCAGACTCTTTCAGTCATTGAGTCACTGCACCACCAAGGAAGTCTGGGATTTCACTTTAAAGTAATGTCCACTTTTTAAATGGATCCATTGGTGTATGTGAGACCTTGAATATAAGCACTCTACACTAACAGACCGTAAAGTTTCACTAGGAGCTGTTTAAATGGAACATTTGGAAGTTGACCGCTTGTGCTCCTGGAAGAGATCCCAGGAACCCAATTAAATATAAGCCAGAAGAAATTCAGCTCAATAACTCTACCGACAACTAGAAACAGAAAACTAAAAAGTGTCTGCTTTCATAAAAGCACCATATCTCTATGTGCAGTTGCAGGAAGTGGCTAATATTGGATAAGAACATTGTGCAAACGTCTGTGCCGTTACAGTAACTTCCCCTGGAACATATTATGAAACTGACTGTTATAATGAAGCACTTCATTTATTTTGAAATATCTTTGCTATAATAATGTTTCTTCTCATATCTATATCTATATGGGTATCACTTCCACGCTGCATGTACATAAAATGGATAGGGATTTAATTGTAGGCAGTGGCAAACTGCGACCATAAATTTGGTCTTTTCCTGGTATTTTACGGACCCTGGCCTGCCTGTTACATGCCCACTGAGCTATGCTGAGCCATTGTGATGCTAGCTGAGGCTATAACATTGCAGGAACAGACCAGGGCAGGGGTGGATATTGCCATTCTTGAAGAGGGACTATGGTCAGAAATTACCATAGTCCCTCTTTAATATGCAGCAGTGGGGCAACCAGTAATGGGCTGCCCCGCTGTATACCGTGCTGCCCGTGCTGCCCTCACCCGGGATCCTTCTATGGCTGCCGTGGCGCATCTTATCAGCTTGCAAGCCACTTGCACTAGTTAAGCTGATAGGCTGCACGGGAGAGCATCCGGAAGATCTGAGTAACCGGGCAGCTGTTTTTTTTTTCTAGTGTAACATTGCACAATGGGGAGAACGGGTTGTGCTGCCATGTTGCTGCTTATTAAAGTGGACCAAAAAATCTTATAGATTCCTGGGCCGATTGATTCCCCCTCAGGCATCCAAAACCAAGATGCCCCGCTGTGTAAAACCCCCCAGGTCGCCCATAAACTCACCTCCTTTTCCGGTCCAATGGTGCGTGCGCGACCCGTGCCATGACCACATCGCCGCTCGCTGTCCCTCTTACAGGGCGCATGCCTGCTCCAGGTGCGGGCATGGTCCCTGTTAGAGGGTAGCAGGGGATGTGGCCATAAGCACGCTCGGATCTGCTCGCCTTAGACGAAGGCTTAGATGGGCTGATGTGAGCAGATCTGAGCGCGCTGATTGTACGAGAGGCTGTGCATGCACCACATCTATCCTAAGATAAAGAGAACATACAGTATACACATAAGATACAGAGAACATACAGTATATACATAAGATACAGAGAACATACAGTATATACATAAGATACAGAGAACATACAGTATACACATAAGATACAGAGAACATACAGTATATACATAAGATAAAGAGAACATACAGTATACACATAAGATACAGAGAACATACAGTATATACATAAGATAAAGAGAACATACAGTATATACATAAGATACAGAGAACATACAGTATACACATAAGATACAGAGAACATACAGTATACACATAAGATACAGAGAACATACAGTATACACATAAGATACAGAGAACATACAGTATACACATAAGGGAGACTAGATGGACCGTATGGTCTCCTTCTGCCGTCAACCTTCTATGTTTCTATGTTTCATAGGACTGAGGAGGGGTGAGTGCGAACGAGGGCCTGGGAGGTTTCACACAGCGGGGCATCACCGATCGGGGTGCCCCGGGGGCAAGGACCAAAACCCAGGATAGTCAAAATCTTGGGTTTTGGTCCACTTTAAAGAGGGACTATGGTAATTTCTCTTTAACGGTACTGTACAGGGACATAACTGATATGAGGCTAGGTGAGGCGGCCGTCTCGGGTAGCACCATCTAAACGAAAGTACGGGGGAAGACAATCACTCGGCCCAATTTATTTTTTTACCAGTTCATTAGTGGTTCTGGGGGAATGTGGGCGTCGCTGCATGCCATCATGATTCTTTTAATATATTTAATGATTGGTGTCTCAGTGGCCCCACGAGGCTGCTGAGCCATGGATGATTAAATGTATTATAAAAAAACAACATGACAGTGTGCATCAATCATATCTAATATACAAGTAATCTACTTTTTCATAAGGTCGGGGGGGGGGTGCCTTTCTATAGTTGTAGGGTAGCTTCACCCCTGGGACTATAAACCCATGGCGATAATAAGACAGCAAGTAGCTCACTTGATGCCTGTCCTATCTGCAGCCCCAGGTAGGAGTGACAACAGATCTCCTAAGTCTGTCCTCCTTTCAATTCCATTCTCGTACGACCATACAAAAAGATGGTCACTCCGTCCCTTGCAGCTCTTAGCGTGAGTGAACACGACAAGTGGTCCCGCAACTGACTCTGACCATAGCAAGGCACACACATAAAGCTGCACCATGACGTGCCCTTCCCTGATCAACCACGGCCCAGAAATGATGGAGAAAGCAGCTTTTCCTAGAGTACATAAGTGTGGGGACACTTGAATAACGTGAGTCTGTGGAGAACACCACCTATAGGATAGAGCAACACACTTTCCTAAACCTGGTCTGTTTCACCAGTCCAGCGGCCTAAAGATCAAGCCAGACCATGGACAGCCTGATTCTTGGCTAAGGCAAACAAACAGCTGAAGTTAAATATATATTTTAATGCGATAGGTGCAATAGACCATTATTATGGGGGGGGGGGGAATTGACTGGGCGGTCCAGGGACAGGTGCTCCTACCTAACGCTACTCAGCTAATGATGGTCCTCGGCGGGGGGGCACCCCGATTGCTAGGGTCCCCCTTGATCGAGCGCTGTAAAGCCCGTGAACCTTAAACCAGACCTTCAGTGTGATTTAATGAAAAGCCCAAACTCTTAAACGGTTCCCCAGTATCTAAAATTAATATATTTTACGTTTTTAGTCACTAACTTATTATTCTTTCCCCCACTGGGAAATGCAGCTCCATGATTGGCTGGCGACTGTCACATCTCCTGTGCTCAGGCTTTAGGCCAGCTCAACCATGACCCAGAAATGGTGAAGAAAGCGGCTTTTAGTAGAATACATAACTGTGAGGAAACTTGAATCATGTGAGCCTATGGAGGACACCACCTATAGGACCAAGCAATACGCTTTCCTAAACCTGGTCTGTTTCACCAGCTTAGCAGCCTAAAGGTCAAGCCAGACCAGATACCCTGATTCTTGATTAAGGCAAACAAACAGCTGAAGTTAAATATAAATTTTAATACGATAAGCACACTAGACAGATATTATAAGCATTTGACTATGGTGGAAATAATACAAATACAGGTCTAAGTATTGGGATACAGGTTACAGTTAAAGACATTACAAAACACATATATAATAGAATTTCAGGTCACTGTAAATGCATTCATATGAGTTGTTAGGCAAGTGCAGTCTCCAGGGGCAGAGACAGTCTCCTGGATCCTGGGACCACTCCTTACATATATAGGTAACCCCCATGAAAACAGCTTCCCCCAGATAATGGCTATTTTGTGTGTAACTTTTAAACAGAGGCTTGTACCATTGTTCCGGTGTTAAAAATAGTGGGCTAGTTGTGGGGCACCCGGAGAGTCAAAAGATGGAGTTCCTAGCAGTGCTGTGGAGTCGAGGAGTCTGAGTCGGAGTAAATTTTGGGTACCTGGAGTCGGAGTCGGCAAACAGTGCACCGACTCCGACTCCGACTCCTACTAAATTTTGATTTAGCAAGTTTAAATGTCCCAATTCACAAAAGTTATAATTAATGACTTCTCTATTGTAAGAATAAAGACCAATGCATGCAGTGTCTCACGTAATCGCAAAACGAACACGTTAAAGTGGACCAACACCCAGGATTTTGACTATCCTGGGTCTTGGTCCACTTCGGTGGGGCACCCCCGATCGGGGTGCCCCGCTGTGTGAAACCCCCCCGAACCCCCCGAACTCACCTCTCCCCGCGCCGACGGACAAGCCGCGGACAAGCGGCTCCTTCGCCGCCGCCTCCCGCGCGTCCCTCTTGACACGCGCGTGCCCGCGCCGGCCATTCACAGACGGCCGGCGCGGGCGCGCGCACGTCTAGAGGGGCGCGAGGGAGGTGGCGGCGGCCGGCCGCCGCCGAAGATAAGGTAAGGAGTTTGGGGTCTTTGGGGGGGTTTCACCCCGCGGGACATCCGAGATCGGGATCAAAGAGGTGATCAGGGAGATCACCTCACCGAGATCAGGGAGGTGATCGGCCCGGGAATCTTATAGATTCCCGAGCCGATCACCTGTGGGTGTTGGTCCACTTTAAGTGACCGTGAAGAAGCGTGCTTTTTATGTGCTTCACTATATGGCACGCAACGCACAATTAGAAGCGGCAATACTTATACTTTGCATAGTGTTGTGTTCTGCTGTTACAGGGAACCCATGGGTAACCTAGCCTCTCACTGATAAGGGATTAAGTAAATGTGTTTTTTGCAGGACTAGAGACACTTTTATAAGTGAAGGGAATGGAGGATCAATAGTTCAAGACTGAAGCTGTACCATTGGAAAAACTGCTGTCATTCAGCAAAAGGCTATAAAAACGTGTAAACTTCGATTGTTAGCTTAAACTTTAAACATGACTATGGGATTCTACTAGGGAAATCATGTTTTATAATAAAGGCCCCTTTCTGGATCCTCCCACTGCCCTATCTTCAGCAGAAGATCAGCACACAGAAAGGAGAAGGCAGCTTCTGCCCAACTACCTCTCTCTGCTAGAAGTAATGACATGTATGTTGCCTTTCTTTCCTTCAAGGAATGTATAAAATCCATTCACATATTAATACAGAGGAGTTGGAGTCGGGGAGTCGGAGTCGGAAGTACAAAAAACTGAGGAGTCGGGAGAACATTTACCTACCGACTCCACAGCCCTGGTTCCTAGGTCAGAACACAAGCACTCCATTTCCTCAGGTTCCACATTAGGTATGGAGGTGGGCCTAGTATGCACAGATTTTAGGGCCGGTTTCGCTTTTGTGCCTGGCTTGGTGCCGGGACAGATAGCGGCCCAGTTATTGCCAGTTTTGTGTCGGCTCTGAAAATTCCTTTCAAGCTTCTGTACCAGGCACATCGCTCGGCATGGGGCCGCCTCTGGCTCGGACTCTGTGGCTTCTTCTCAGGTTAGAAGTCTGAAATGCAACAAGGATTTCCTTTTGAAGCTGCCCCCCCCCCCGTGGTGCCCTGAGGAAGTGACGTCGGCGTTGTGAGGTGTGTTGGGGGTGCTGCGGGTCTGCTATGGATGGTTAAGGTGTTGGTTATGTGTTGTGTGTCTGTCTTTACCTAGTACCCGGCTGGTCCTATGGATTTCCTGGAGCTAGCACTTGGATTTGGTTTCAGTATAAATGATATTTAGTATTTTGGCACATTGCACTTTTCACAGTAGGTATTTAATTATAGTGCTCATTCAGGTGTTTAGGGTTGTTAGATTAGATGCATTTGGTTAGGTAATATTATGCATGTATTTTTTGCACATTCAAATTGTATTGCATATTGAATCGCACTTTGTGTATAGATAGCCAGCCCACAAGACAGGACACCATTTATATCTATATTGTTGAGATCTGTTTTTGAGACCTGGGATGCAGGCTGAGCAGCAGCATTAATGGTCATCTTCTAGCTGCTCTTTCCCCCTTCCCCTCCTCTGGACACACTTGTCCTATGTTTTTTAACGTGGTTTTAAATTGTCTTACTGTTTAATTGGGATTTATCAATCAATAAAGTTGTATATACATATTTGATTATATATAGTGGTGCTTCTTATTCATTGGGGGTTGGTTTCTTGGGGGATTTGTGGGACCCCCTTTTGGGTTGTACATTTGGGCTGTTGCCATACCAACCCCTTGGATAGCACAATGTTACTTTATAAAACGTTGGTGCGGTCTAGTTTTGCATATTTTATCAGGATTTTCTTTTGAAACTGCCCCCCCCCCCCTCGTGGTGGGAGGCTTGTAGGACTGAGTACAGGACCTGGGTGAGAATTGTCACCTATGCTTGTCATTGGAAAGGGGACATTTAGTTAGCAGGGGTCTTGGGGTGAAAAGCATCAGGAATAAAAAAAAATATAATATTTTATAAATTCCTGACAATAAGGTATTTACTTTTTGAAATAGCTCATTTTACACTAATCCCAAGGGGGGCAAGGTGAGAGGAAGTTAGTATGTCTGGATAGGGATGGTAGTGATGTAGGGGCAGATGCTGCGCCAGGGGTAAGGATGCCCCCACAGTCATGATGCTGAGGCTATATATCTGCATGTGGAGCCGGCTCCAGGTTTGTGTGGGCCCTTGGGCGGAATGGTCTCAGTGGGCCCCTTTGGGATAGAGAGTTGTGGGTTGGGGGTCTATACATTTCATGGCCAAAACTAAGAAGGGCTGCTTGCCCTCCAACCCCCTTATTGGAGCTGTTTTTTTTAGTTTGGTCCCACATGAATGGGAATTGAGGAAGAGGGGTGGAGAAAACAGGAAAAGCAGGAATGGACGGGGCAGAAAGACAGAGAAAGGAAGTGTATGCACTGTGTACCTTGCATTACCTTCTTCCAGCGTGTGTAGTACTTCCTGTTGCAATGCTGGGGCCAGGGAGCAGGGTGATGACACGTCTCTGGGGGCGGGGCCTGCAGGGAGACTCAGCTCTACAGGGCAGCACTGATCATAGATCAACACACAAGCAAGTGCAGAGCTGAGCAGAGGTTAAGGGGCGGAGCAACTACACCACCAATGAAAGAGCCGATACGAGGGCCCAATGCAATGTTAGCGGCAAAAAAGTTTATGTTCTTTAACCACATTTTGCCAGCTGTCAGTGGGCCCCCCGGGGGGCCCCAGCAACTGACCAGCCTTGCCGGGTGCTGACGCCGGCCCTGACTGCAGGGGCCAAACTTTGGCATGAGGGACCTTGGCTGGAAAGTGTAGAGTTGGGCCGCGCCTGGAAGGGACCAGGGTCCTCCTATGTCCAGTCCATCCCTAATTGCAGGAACACAATATATAATCTACAAATTGGAGTCCTTTCAAATGTCTGTTAAAGTGGATCTACAACCTAGAAACAGCCCCCCCCCCCCCCCCCCCCCCGGAAATGAATAAGATGTAGATAATGTGTAAAAGAGAGGGAAAAAGGGAATGTGGAAAAGTAAAAGGAGGAGAGAGTGTGAAAAAGACAGTAAGGGAGGGACTGTAAATGATAAAGGAAAGAGTATGTTAATGAGAGGGCGAAAGGTAACGTGGGAAAAGAAAGATATGTAGATATTGTGTAAAAGAGAGAAGGGACTGTGCAAAAGAAAAAGAGAGTGTGGAAAACACAGTGAAGGAGGGTCTGAGAAATAAGAGAATGTGGAAAACACAGTGAAGGAGGGTCTGAGAAAGAAGAGAATGTGGAAAACACAGTGAAGGAGGCTCTGGAAAAGAAGAGAATGTGGAAAATACAGTGAAGGAGGCTCTGGAAAAGAAGAGAATGTGGAAAACACAGTGAAGGTGAGTCTGGAAAAGAAGAGAATGTGGAAAACACAGTGAAGGTGAGTCTGGAAAAGAAGAGAATGTGGAAAATACAGTGAAGGAGGGTCTGAGAAAGAAGAGAATGTGGAAAATACAGTGAAGGAGGGTCTGAGAAAGAAGAGAACGTGGAAAATACAGTGAAGGGGAGTCTGGGAAAGAAGAGAATGTGGAAAATACAGTGAAGGAGGGTCTGAGAAAGAAGAGAATGTGGAAAACACAGTGAAGGGGGCTCTGGAAAAGAAGAGAATGTGGAAAACACAGTGAAGGTGAGTCTGGAAAAGAAGAGAATGTGGAAAACACAGTGAAGGTGAGTCTGGAAAAGAAGAGAATGTGGAAAATACAGTGAAGGAGGGTCTGAGAAAGAAGAGAACGTGGAAAATACAGTGAAGGTGAGTCTGGGAAAGAAGAGAATGTGGAAAACACAGTGAAGGAGGGTCTGAGAAAGAAGAGAATGTGGAAAACACAGTGAAGGAGGCTCTGGAAAAGAAGAGAATGTGGAAAACACAGTGAAGGTGAGTCTGGGAAAGAAGAGAATGTGGAAAACACAGTGAAGGTGAGTCTGGGAAAGAAGAGAATGTGGAAAACACAGTGAAGGTGAGTCTGGAAAAGAAGAGAATATAGAAAACACAGTGAAGGAGGGTCTGAGAAAGAAGAGAATGTGGATAATACAGTGAAGGAGGGTCTGAGAAAGAAGAGAACGTGGAAAATACAGTGAAGGTGAGTCTGGGAAAGAAGAGAATGTGGAAAACACAGTGAAGGAGGGTCTGAGAAAGAAGAGAATGTGGAAAACACAGTGAAGGAGGCTCTGGAAAAGAAGAGAATGTGGAAAACACAGTGAAGGTGAGTCTGGGAAAGAAGAGAATGTGGAAAACACAGTGAAGGTGAGTCTGGGAAAGAAGAGAATGTGGAAAACACAGTGAAGGTGAGTCTGGGAAAGAAGAGAATGTGGATAATACAGTGAAGGTGAGTCTGGAAAAGATGAGAATGTGGAAAATACAGTGAAGGAGGGTCTGAGAAAGAAGAGAACGTGGAAAATACAGTGAAGGTGAGTCTGGGAAAGAAGAGAATGTGGAAAACACAGTGAAGGAGGCTCTGGAGAAGAAGAGAATGTGGAAAACACAGTGAAAGAGGGTGTGGAAAAGAAGAGAATGTGGAAAACACAGTGAAGGAGGGTCTGAGAAAGAAGAGAACGTGGAAAATACAGTGAAGGAGGGTCCGGAAAAGAAGAGAATGTGGAAAACACAGTGAAGGAGGCTCTGGAAAAGAAGAGAATATGGAAAATACAGTGAAGGTGAGTCTGGGAAAGAAGAGAATATGGAAAATACAGTGAAGGAGGGTTTGAGAAAGAAGAGAACGTGGAAAACACAGTGAAGGAGGGTCCGGAAAAGAAGAGAATGGGGAAAAGAGAGGGAGGAATAAAAATGAAAAAAAAGTAGATATTGTGTAAAAGAGAGCGAAGGCGGGCAGGTGAAAGCAGAGGAGGGGGAGGAAATGTGCAAATGGGAGATTGAAGGAAGGTATAAAAGAAAAGGAGGAGGGGAGATTGTGCACAAAGAGAAAATAACCAAAACAGGAAAAAAGAAAGAGATAAAGATTTAAAAAAGAAAGGCCTGCTGAGCCATCTAAGAGCTTTCTCTTTAGAGACCTCATTACAGAGTGATAGGGATGGTGCCCTGTGCAATCACCATGATGATGATAGTTCTTTATATACGTTGATTTTTTATGGCTAACACATGACATTATCATCATCACCATCTACACATTCACCCCATTTGGTTTCTTGTTTCCAGGGCGGCTCGGCCTTCTCCCCGATGTTCATAGTGAGTGAGAAGAGAGCACAGGAGCAGGTGACGTCCATGGCGGAGGAAGTCGGCTGTGCTACAGGAGATGAGGAAGCAACACTCATGTGCCTGCGCAGTGTGGATGCCATCAGGCTCAATGAAGCCCAGACCAAGGTAATGAAACGCGTTGGAATCATTAATACCCTTACAGTGGCCCTTCAACCTGAATAAGAGTCTATCTTATATGTTTCCCCCCGTACATACAGATTGCTCACATTAATCCGGACCTTCACGCTGAATAAGAGCCTATCTTATATGTTCCCCACACCCTGTACATACAGATTGGCCACATTAATCCAGACCTTCACCCTGAATAAGAGCCTATCTTGTATGTTTCCCCCACCCTGTACATACAGATTGCTCACATTAATCCAGACCTTCACCCTGAATAAGAGCCTATCTTATATGTTTCCCCACACCCTGTACATACAGATTGCTCACATTAAAAATCTTCCTACCTGCACCAAGTGAATTTTCTGAGCCTTTAAATTGAAGGCTCATGGAGTCTCAGGCAGCCTGCAGACAGGAAGTGTCTTCTGACTGTGCTGCTCTGCATTCTGGGATTGCTGTTCATTTCCTGACCCCAGCTCTGCTCTGTCTTTGCAAAGCACAGCTATAACCCCGGCCCCCTGTACTTTTCACCCCTCTCCTCTTCTCAATATGTGATGCTTCTGCCGGCGCCCATAGCCTAAGGTCCTGAACCTTAAAAAAAAAAAAAGAAACAGACAGATTGAAAGAAAGAATAAAAAAGGGAAATAGGAAAAATAGGAAAAAAAAGAATTGGAAGGAAAGAAACACAGGGGAGGAAGGGCTAGCAAAAATAATAGAAAAGAAAAGAAAATAGAAAGAAGGAAGGTAAGAAGGAAAGAAAGAGAAAGAAAGAAGGAAAGAAAAAAAGAAGGAAAGAAAGAAGGGAAGAAAGAAGGAATGAAGGGAAGAAAGAGGGAAGGAAGGAAAGAATGAAAGAAGGAAAGAAAGAAGGAAAGAAGTGAAGAAAGAAATGAATAGAAGGAAAGAAAGAAAGAAATGAATAGAAGAAAAGAAAGAAAGGGAAAGAAAGAAAGAAAGAAAGAAAGAAAGAGAAAGAAAAGGAAAGAAAGAGAGAAAGAAAGAAATGAATAGAAGGAAAGAGAGAAAGAAAGGGAAAGAAAGAAAAGGAAAGAAAGAGAAGGAAAGAGAGAGGAATAGAAGGAAAGAGAGAAAGAAATGAATAGAAGGAAAGAGGGAAATAAATGAATAGAAGGAAAGAAAGAAAGAGAGAAAGAAATGAATAGAAGGAAAGAAAGAAAGAGAAAGAAATGAATAGAAGGAAAGAAAGGAATGAATAGAAGGAAAGAAAGAAAGAAAGAGAAAGAAATGAATAGAAGGAAAGAAAGAAAGGAATGAAAAGAAAGAAAGAGAAAGAAAGGAATAGAAGGAAAGAAACATAGAATAGAAGGACTGATGTTCTCCCAAAGGCTGAACTGGTCGGAAGGGAAACGAAAAGGAGAGGGACGTCCTGCAGGGGGAGGGAATCGATTGGCCTGGGAATCATAGATCACGCTGTGTTTTGGTCCACTTTAAAAAAAAAAAAAAAAGAGGCAGGTTGAGGCAGCTAAGAGCTTTCTCTTTCGGGGCCCTATTCACACAGCTGTGAGAGGTGGGTGATGTCATTGCCACACTTATGCAATGACCGATCGCCCCGTCTGATTCAGAGAATCAGGCAAATGACAGACAAGCAGAGCAGGGAGCAGCCATCCTCCCCCGCATACACTCAAGAATCCGTGTGTCTCACGTAGTCTAACACAAGAGGAGATTACATACGTCCACCTCTCAGGGCTACATTTCAGCAACAACAGCAGTTACATTTATAGTGGACCTCTGCTTTAAATCCTCCCCATCACATGTAAGGAAAAATGTGAAATGTAATTTGTCTGTCTCCTGTTTGTCATTATTCACAGACAGGGGCGGGTCTAGACAGAATGTGTCCCTGGGCAAAAGGTAAAAGCGGGGCCCAGTGTATCGTACGACAACACCGTCAAATACTCCACCGTAAAATGATTTACCCCCTCCCAACCCTTCACCTGCATCGGGGAGGCCGATTCAGTAATAGCGCCAGGTAACGACAGTTGAGCGACTGTAGCGGTATTTTCACAGCGCCCGCTAGTAGTCGCTGTGCTTGGCCGTTGTTCGGTAGTTGATAGGTAGTTGCCGTAATGTTGAATATTGGGTGAGGAGTTGCTATTTGACAGGTTCCGCGCTGTATGGGAGCGCATGATAGCGACTGGTCAGAGCGAACGGCTCCCACCATATTCATTAAAAAAATCGCGCTCAAAAAATTCTGGCGCTGTGAAATGCATGTTTAGACCCCAGAGCGCTGGCGGCGATGTATTAAAAGTAGTTTTTTAACCCCCAAACAACCATATTTTTGGAAACCAAAAAAAACAAGTTTTTTAAATAATTTAGTAATATGAATACATTAATATCAGACCTGTAATATCAATTCTGCACATTTTTTTTTCCCCTTAAAAAAATTATCTAACATGGCAGAAGTGGTCACAGAATTTTTCACATTTAAAAAAAAAAAAAAAAAAATTAATAACTAATTATAAATATTTAAAGATTGTTCCATTGAAATGCATTGGAGAGCGCCAGGTAGCGAGAGGTCATACCTGTCGCTGTTCAAGGTCGGACGCTGGCGCTGTGGGCTGAGGCTGGAATAATGATGAATGAGTCGCTATCTGGCGCTATCTCAGTCGCTAAGCAGGATCGGCTTGATAAATGTGTGATTGTGGTGGGGAGCCGCCGTTCTCGTGGCGGGGCCCGTCATTACCGGCCGCTCACCAGTCGCTACCTGTCGCTGTTCCTTCATAAATAAGGGCCTAATTCTACCACCAGCACCAGAATACGGCATACTAGGCACTGAATGCAGGGGGTCCCTAGGCAATTGCCCAGTTTGCCAACCCCTAACGCCGGCTGTGTGCTGTAAGTGCTTTCCATGTAGAACATGTCACATTCTCCCCAGTAAATACACTGCTTCTATTTAGCGGAAGAAGCTTATTTCAGACCCAACCTTAACAGAAAGGGTAAATGAGATGATGACCGTCATTTCTGTATCTGTTAATATGAGCTGAGAAGCCGCAAGTATAGGAAATATCACAAACTAGTGTCATACGCAACGCCGCTGCTTCAGGGGAAGTATCACAGGGGGCGGAGGGTCCTTGTAGTTTACAGACCTAAACCGGAGCTTCAGCCTGAATAAGAGCCTATCTTGTATGTTTCCCCCACCCTGTACATACAGATTGCTCACATTAATCCGGACCCTCACCCTGAATAAGAGTCTATCTTATATGTTTCCCACACCCTGTACATACAGATTGCCCACATTAATCCGGACCCTCACCCTGAATAAGAGCCTATCTTATATGTTTCCCCCACCCTGTACATACAGATTGCTCACATTAATCCGGACCTTCAGCCTGAATAAGAGTCTATCTTGTATGTTTCCCACACCCTGTACATACAGATTGCCCACATTAATCCGGACCTTCACCCTGAATAAGAGCCTATCTTATATGTTTCCCACACCCTGTACATACAGATTGCCCACATTAATCCGGACCTTCACCCTGAATAAGAGCCTATCTTATGTTTCCCACCCCCTGTACATACAGATTGCCCACATTAAAAATCATCCTACCTGCACCTACTGCATTTTCTGAGCCTTCAAACATTTAAGATGGCAGCCCATGGAGTCTCAGGCCATGGAGTCAAGTGTCTTCTGACTGTGCTGCTCTGCATTCTGGAATTGCTGACCATTTCCTGACCCCAGCTCTGCTCTGTTTGTGCAAAGCACAGCTATAACCCCGCCCCCTGCACTTTTTACTCCTCTCCTCAGTATGTTACGCTAGATGGCGGCGCCTGTATCCTAGAGTCCTGAAAAGAGTTGCAGGACAGTGAGGACAGAATAATAAGTAAGCGACTAAAAACATTAAATATATTAATTTTAGATGCTGGAGAATAGTTTAAGGTTTTGGGCTTTTCCTTTAATGATGCTGAAGGTCCGCTTTAAAGGATCTGTCCAGGCAGAAACATGAAGAAGCCATACTCAGCCTTTAAGTCTCCCACAGCTGTTCCATCCTGCTCTGTGTCATATAATAGACTGAGTGCTGTGATAGATGTACAGTTATTAAAGAGTTAAAGTGGACCAAAACCCAGGATAGTCAAAAGTTTTGAATATCCTGGGTTTTGGTCATTTCCCCGCTGTGTGAAACCCCCCAGATTGCCGCAGCCAACTCACCTCTTCCCGGTCCCACGGCGCGTCTAAGAGCAGCAGCTCTGACGCCCGCATCCTCCGCCTCCATCTAGCAGGGAGCGTGCCCGCGCCAGGCATTTGTGAGTCGGCTGCAGGAAGACCTGGAAGAGGTGATTTGGCTGCGGCGATCTGGGGGGGGGGGGGTTTCACACAGCGGGGTGCCCCCAGGGAAAGGACCAAAACCCAAGATAGGCCCTTATTTAACAAGGGATAGCGCCAGGTAGCGAATGGTGAGCGAACGGTAATGACGGTCACCGCCACGAGAACGCCGGCTCCCCTCCGCAATCACACATTTATCAAGCCAATCCTGCTTAGCGACTGACAGAGCGCCAGATAGCGAATCATTCATCATTATTCCAGCCTCAGCCCACAGCGCCAGCGAGCGACCTTGAACAGCGACAGGTATGACCTCTCGCTACCTGGCGCTCTCCAATGCATTTCAATGGAGCAATCTTTAAATATTCATAATTAATTGCTATTAATGTATTTTTTTATTTTTTTTTTTTTTTTTAAATGTCAAAAATTCTGTGACCACTTCTGCAATGTTAGATATTTTTTTATGGTTAAAAAAAAAAAAAAAAAAAAAACATTAATAACAATAGCAATATTACAGGTCTGATATTAATGTATTCATATTACTAAATAATTGTAAAAACTTGTTTTTTTTTGGTTTCCAAAAATATGGTTGTTTGGGGGTTAAAAAACTACTTTTAACCCATCGCCGCCAGCGCTCTGGGGTTTAAACAAGCATTTCACAGCGCGAGAATTTTTGGAGCGTGATTTGTTAATGAATATGCTGGGAGCCGGTCGCTATGACCATTCGCTATCATGCACACCCATACAGCGCGGAACCTGTCAAACAGCGACTCCTAACCCCGTATTCAACATTACCGCACACCGACTGAGTCGCTGTCAACAACCGAACAACGGCCAAGCACAGCGAATACTAGCGGGCGCTGTGAAAATAACGCTACTGTCGCTCATCTGTCGCTACCTGGCGCTATTAATGAATCGGCCTCATAGTCAAAATCCTTGGTTTTGGTTCCACTTTAATGCACACTGATCAAAATTAGCAGCAGGGTGCTCGGCCCAGGCTGTTTCAAGCCCACTGGTCAGCAAAGAGAAGTAGAGGGTCCGCACTCCTTATCATTAAAATTCATCCTTTATTAATAATTAGAGATGAGCGAGTAGTGAAATATTCGAAATTTCGAATTTCGATTCGAATAGACCGCGTTACTCGACTACTCGACCGAATATCGAATCCCATTATAGTCTATGGGAAAAAAATGCTCGACACTTGGAAATCTCAATTCGACCACTTGGAGGTCACCAAGTCCACCCTGAAACATCAGAAAATGATGCCAACACTGCTGGAATGCAACTGGGACAGCAGGGGAAGCATGTCTGGGTGCATATAACGCGCCCAAGTCGCACTATTACGCCACTATCACAGCCTCTCAACAATACACTCCAAACACAATATTACTTCTACGTAAAGTGAGACAAGACAAGGAAACCTTCTTTCCTCTACATTGCCATGGACCCCAAGCCAAACTGTACAAAAAAGAAGAACAAAATTCTGCACCCCTTAAAATCACGTTGCCTAATGACAACCACAGATGGCATAGGCAAGGGGGAAAATAAATAGACCCCACCCCTAATTGTCATTGTGTGTGTGTGTGTGTGTGTGTGTGTGTGTGTGTGTGTGTGTGTGTGTGTGTGTGAGATGTGGTCAGACATGTCCTCTTGTGTCATTGTGTCACCCCAGCAGTAAGGGAAGCTTAAAGGAGGAGGTTTGTTACAGTGTGTTACCCCAGCAGTAAGGGAAGCTTACAGGAGGAGGTTTGTTACAGTGTGTCACCCCAGCAGTCAGGGAAGCTTACAGGAGGAGGTTTGTTACAGTGTGTTACCCCAGCAGTAAGGGAAGCTTACAGGAGGAGGTTTGTTACAGTGTGTCACCCCTGCAGTCAGGGAAGCTTACAGGAGGAGGTTTGTTACAGTGTGTCACCCCAGCAGTAAGGGAAGCTTACAGGAGGAGGTTTGTTACAGTGTGTCACCCCAGCAGTCAGGGAAGCTTACAGGAGGAGGTTTGTTACAGTGTGTCACCCCAGCAGTCAGGGAAGCTTACAGGAGGAGGTTTGTTACAGTGTGTCACCCCAGCAGTCAGGGAAGCTTAGAGCTGAGACCTCTTAAAAATTGTGTGGAGGCCCAAGAGCTGAGACCTTTTAAAAATTGTGTGGAGGCCCAAGAGCTGAGACCTTTTAAAAATTGTGTGGAGGCCCAAGAGCTGAGACCTTTTAAAAATTGTGTGGAGGCCCAAGAGCTGAGACCTCTTAAAAATTGTGTGGAGGCCCAAGAGCTGAGACCTCTTAAAAATTGTGTGGAGGCCCAAGAGCTGAGACCTCTTAAAAATTGTGTGGAGGCCAAAGAGCTGAGACCTTTTAAAAATTGTGTGGAGTCCCGCGAGCTGAGACCTCTTAAAAATTGTGTGGAGTCCCACGAGCTGAGACCTCTTAAAAATTGTGTGGAGGCCCAAGAGCTGAGACCTCTCAAACATTGTGTGGAGTCCCAAGAGCTGAGACCTTTTAAAAATTGTGTGGAGGCCCAAGAGCTGAGACCTCTTAAAAATTGTGTGGAGGCCCAAGAGCTGAGACCTCTCAAACATTGTGTGGAGTCCCAAGAGCTGAGACCTTTTAAAAATTGTGTGGAGGCCCAAGAGCTGAGACCTCTTAAAAATTGTGTGGAGGCCCAAGAGCTGAGACCTCTTAAAAATTGTGTGGAGGCCCAAGAGCTGAGACCTCTTAATAATTGTGTGGAGGCCCAAGAGCTGAGACCTCTTAAAAATTGTGTGGAGGCCCAAGAGCTGAGACCTCTTAAAAATTGTGTGGAGGCCCAAGAGCTGAGACCTTTTAAAAATTGTGTGGAGTCCCGCGAGCTGAGACCTCTTAAAAATTGTGTGGAGTCCCACGAGCTGAGACCTCTTAAAAATTGTGTGGAGGCCCAAGAGCTGAGACCTTTTAAAAATTGTGTGGAGGCCCAAGAGCTGAGACCTTTTAAAAATTGTGTGGAGGCCCAAGAGCTGAGACCTTTTAAAAATTGTGTGGAGGCCCAAGAGCTGAGACCTTTTAAAAATTGTGTGGAGGCCCAAGAGCTGAGAGCTTTTAAAAATTGTGTGGAGGCCCAAGAGCTGAGACCTCTTAAAAATTGATTGTATTAAGCCCAAGAGGTGAGCCATAATTTTTTTTTATTAATACAGCAATTCTACGGCGGTTAAGGAGGAGGAGGAGGAGGAGGAGGAGGAGGAGGAGGAAATGGCACTTCATACAGATGGCACTTCACTCTTGGCTGCTTTCCACTGTTGTACAAGCAAAGTCCGGGTCAATCCACTTGCTGTTCATTTTGATTAGCGTCAGCCTGTCGGCACTGTCGGTTGACAGGCGGCTGCGCTTATCGGTTATAATGCCCCCGGCTGCGCTGAACACCCTTTCTGATAGCACGCTGGCGGCAGGGCAGGCAAGCACCTCCAAGGCGTACAGGGACAGTTCCAGCCACGTGTCCAACTTGGAGACCCAGTAAGTGTAGGTCGCCGAGGGATCGGGGAGGACAGGGGTGTGGTCTGCCAGGTAGTCCCACAACATCCGCCGATACTTGTCCCTCCTGCTGATAGCGGGCCCCGCAGTGATGGAAGTTGCACGAGGGGGTGACATGAACGTGTCCCACACCTTGGAGAGTGTTCCCCTGGTGGCTGTGGGCCTGATCGATGTTGTCAGACTCTGGGAGACACTCTCCTCTCTGCCGCCAGCGATGCTGGGTGGGAAAATCTGCATCATGTTCTGCAAGAGTTCCCTCTGGTATTCCAGTAATCGATTCGTCCTCTCCTCTACCGGAATAAAAGAGGAGAAGTTATCTTTATACCGGGGGTCCAGGAGTGCGAAGACCCAGTATAGTTTGTTCTCCAATATCCGGACAACACGTATGTCCCGGGAAAAGCAGCCCAGCATGAAGTCAGCCATGTGTGCCAGACTCTGAGTCGGCATGACGTCACTGCCCCCACCAGAAGGATCATTTTCCATTTCCTCCTCTTCCTCCTCCTCTCCGCCCCATCCGCGCTGAACCAATGGGACGCACACAGCCTGACTGCTACCCTCGCCGCCAGCATCCTCTTCCACAGCCACCTCCACGTTGTCCTCCTCCTCCTCATCCTCCTCCTCCTGCAACTGCCACCGAGCAGCAGACAAAAGTGTGGTCTGACTGTCTACCTGCGTTGCGTCTCCTCCTACCCCCGTCTCCTCTGTGTGCAATGCGTTCTCCCTTATTGCGATGAGCGATTCTTTAAGGACGCATAGGAGCGGGATGGTTACGCTCACTATAGCGTCCTCGCTGCTGACCTTCTTAGTGGACTCCTCAAAGATACGTAATACATCGCATATGTCTGCCATCCATGGCCACTCGTGGTTGGCAAACTGAGGGAGCTGAGTTGGAGGCACGCGTGGATGCATCATCTGGTACTCCATCAATGCTTTCTGCTGCTCACACACCCTGGCCAACATGCAATAGGTGGAATTCCAGCGAGTGGGCAGGTCGCACAACAGCCGATGTTGAGGCAAATGGAGGCGTTGCTGGATTTTTTTTAAGCTAGCAGCAGCTACAGTTGACTTCCGAAAGTGAGCGCACAAGCGCCGCACTTTGACCAGTAGCTCTGCCAGGTTGGGGTAAGTCTTTAGAAACTTTTGTACTACCAAATTAAAAACGTGGGCCAGGCATGGTACGTGATTGAGTTCTGCAAGCTCCAGAGCCGCCACCAGGTTACGGCCATTATCGCACACGACCATGCCTGGTCCTAGCTGCAGCGGCGACAGCCACATCTCTGTCTGCTGCAATATGGCGTGCCTCACCTCTGCGGCGCTGTGCTTCCTGTCGCCCAAGCTGATGAGCTTAAGCACTGCCTGCTGACGTCTCCCCGCGCCAGTGCTGCAACGCTTCCAGCTAGGGGCTGAGGGCGATGTTAAGGCAGAGGAGGAGGAGGAGGTGGAGGAGGAAGAGGAGGGGGGTCTATCAGAACCCGTGCTGGCAATCTTGGGCGGGGGTGGTATGTAGGCCGTCCCTGTTTGCGACCCCGTCCCCGCTTCCACAACATTCACCCAGTGTGCCGTCAAAGAGATGTAGCGTCCTTGGCCGCAAGTGCTTGTCCACGAGTCGGTGGTCAAGTGGACCTTTGCGCTGACTGCGTACCTCAGGGCCCGCCTGATGTTACGCGACACGTGCTGGTGCAGGGCGGGGACGCCACACCGGGAAAAATAGTGGCGGCTAGGGACGGAATAGCGAGGTGCGGCAGCCGCCATCAGGTCGCGGAAGGCCTGCGTCTCCACAAGCCTAAACGGCAACATCTCCAGGGCCAGCAGTTTGGAGATGAGGCAGGTTAAGGCTTGGGCTTGGGGGTGACTGGAGGCGTACTTCCGCCTGCGGTTGAACGCCTGCGAGATGGACAGTTGATGGGACGAGGAGATGGAAGGTGCAGACGAAGATGCGGGGGAAGGGGGGGCTGAAGGAGAAGGCCCCAAAGTAGCCGAGGCAGAGGCAGATGTGGAGGTGTCCTGGCTGGAGGTCTGGACCGCAGTGGCAGCACACAACAAAGGGGAAGAGGCAGTGGCAGCAAGACGGGGCGCAGGTTGTATTGCGTTTGCTCTCTCCCACTCAGCCCAGTGCTTGAATTCCAAGTGACGGCGCATGCCTGAGGTGGTCAGATTGCTCTTCTCAGAGCCCCTACTCAGTTTTGAGTGGCAGATTGCGCAAACCGCGCTCAGTTTGTCATCCGCGCAAACATTAAAAAATCTCCACACCACAGAAGTACGAGGCCTCGATGGGGGAGCTTCGCGCGACTGCCTGCTGCCGGGAAGAGCTTCGGCCCTGCTGGCTGTGGCCTGCCTTCTCTGTCTGGACTGTCCTCTGCCTCTGGACTGTCCTCTGCCTCTTGCTGCCTTATTCGGTGATGCGCAGACCGCATCTCCACTGCTTTCCCCGCTGGACATCACCCCTGTCCAAGTGGGGTCGGTCATTTCGTCGTCCACCACCTCCTCTTCCACTTCCTCTCTCTGCTCCTCCTCCTGCCCACTGGACATTCCAACAGCCTCCCTTGATGGCAACTGCGTCTCATCATCATCATCGCTCATGATAGCAGATGCTGGTTCCGGGTCCACATCACTAGCAGATGGCGGATACTCAAGTGTTTGGGCATCACTACAAAAAAATTCCTCTGCTAGCTCCTGGGATTCTTGCAGCACATCTGGAAAAGGACCCGAAAAGAGGTCCTGGGAGGGGTCAAGGGTGGGCTGACTCTGTTGGCCAGGTTGGGAGGAAGGAGGGTCAGAGTGAGACTGTGTGGATGACTGGGTGGTGGACAAGTGACTGGAAGCGTTATCGGCCATCCATTGCACCACCTGTTCACGCTGCTCAGGCCTCAACAGAGGTGTACCCCGCCCCCCGCATAACTGTCCCATAAAGGCAGGGAAGCTGGATGAGCGTAATGCTGGCTGCCCCTCACCAGCACGCATTGTATCCCCACTGGCTTCAACGCGGTTTGTGCCCCCACCAGCATTTCCGCGCCCCCGTCCTCGTCCACGTCCCTTTGCGCTAGCCCTCCGCATTTCAGACGTTTTACTTTTTTGGCCACGCGTTATGCCAAATATAAAAATATTTTTAAGAAGAACACCTGGCTATACAGCCGTATACTGCCAGAAGGTGAAATGGTGCCTATACGCACCGTGTATAAAACAGTGTTTTGTTGGCACAGAGGACACAAAACAGTAGTGCCAAATATAAATATATTTTTAAGAAGAACACCTGGCTATACAGCCGTATACTGCCAAAAGGTGAAATGGTGCCTATACGCACCGGGTATATAACAAGGTTTTGTTGGTAAAGAGGACACAAAACAGTAGTGCCAAATATAAAAATATTTTTAAGAAAAACACCTGGCTATACAGCCGTATACTGCCAGAAGGTGAAATGGTGCCTATACGCACCGGGTATATAACAAGGTTTTGTTGGTAAAGAGGACACAAAACAGTAGTGCCAAATATAAAAATATTTTTAAGAAAAACACCTGGCTATACAGCCGTATACTGCCAGAAGGTGAAATGGTGCCTATACGCACCGGGTATATAACAAGGTTTTGTTGGTAAAGAGGACACAAAACAGTAGTGCCAAATATAAAAATATTTTTAAGAAAAACACCTGGCTATACAGCCGTATACTGCCAGAAGGTGAAATGGTGCCTATACGCACCGGGTATATAACAAGGTTTTGTTGGTAAAGAGGACACAAAACAGTAGTGCCAAATATAAAAATATTTTTAAGAAAAACACCTGGCTATACAGCCGTATACTGCCAGAAGGTGAAATGGTGCCTATACGCACCGGGTATATAACAAGGTTTTGTTGGCACAGAGGACACAAAACAGTAGTGCAAAATATAGTTTTGTATATAGGTGCTAATACACCACTGAAGTCTTTCTGTCCCTATTCCAGCATCAGCAGCTACCCCTCACTAAAGCAGCCGTTTTGAGCAGAGTGTATATAGTTTTGTATATAGGTGGTAATACACCACTGAAGTCTTTCTGTCCCTATTCCAGCAGCAGCAGCTACCCCTCACTAAAGCAGCCGTTGTGTGCAGTGTGTATATAGCTAGAATGAGCTATATACTGTTCAGCATAGTAGCCCTAATAAGGGCTCTTAATGACTCTCTTGTCTTCTGGTAGCTGGTATATATGGTGGTAAAAGCGATATTCTGAGCTTCTGGGGCCCTGCCTGACTACATAGGATATGAGCTATATACTGTTCAACATAGCAGCACTAATAAGGGCTCTTAATGACTCTCTTGTCTTCTGGTAGCTAGTATATATGGTGGTAAAAGCGATATTCTGAGCTTCTGGGGCCCTGCCTGCCTACATAGGATATGAGCTATATACTGTTCAACATAGCAGCACTAATAAGGGCTCTTAATGACTCTCTTGTCTTCTGGTAGCTGGTATATATGGTGGTAAAAGCGATATTCTGAGCTTCTGGGGCCCTGCCTGACTACATAGGATATGAGCTATATACTGTTCAGCGTAGTAGCCCTAATAAGGGCTCTTAATGACTCTCTTGTCTTCTGGTAGCTGGTATATATGGTGGTAAAAACGATATTCTGAGCTTCTGGGGCCCTGCCTGACTACATAGAATATGAGCTATATACTGTTCAGCGTAGTAGCCCTAATAAGGGCTCTTAATGACTCTCTTGTCTTCTGGTAGCTGGTATATATGGTGGTAAAAGCGATATTCTGAGCTTCTGGGGCCCTGCCTGCCTACATAGGATATGAGCTATATACTGTTCAGCGTAGTAGCCCTAATAAGGGCTCTTAATGACTCTCTTGTCTTCTGGTAGCTGGTATATATGGTGGTAAAAGCGATATTCTGAGCTTCTGGGGCCCTGCCTGACTACATAGGATATGAGCTATATACTGTTCAACATAGCAGCACTAATAAGGGATTAAGGACTCTCTTGTCTTCTGGTAGCTGGTATATATGGTGGTAAAAGCGATATTCTGAGCTTCTGGGGCCCTGCCTGCCTACATAGGATATGAGCTATATACTGTTCAACATAGCAGCACTAATAAGGGCTCTTAATGACTCTCTTGTCTTCTGGTAGCTGGTATATATGGTGGTAAAAGCGATATTCTGAGCTTCTGGGGCCCTGCCTGCCTACATAGGATATGAGCTATATACTGTTCAACATAGCAGCACTAATAAGGGATTAAGGACTCTCTTGTCTTCTGGTAGCTGGTATATATGGTGGTAAAAGCGATATTCTGAGCTTCTGGGGCCCTGCCTGACTACATAGGATATGAGCTATATACTGTTCAGCGTAGTAGCCCTAATAAGGGCTCTTAATGACTCTCTTGTCTTCTGGTAGCTGGTATATATGGTGGTAAAAGCGATATTCTGAGCTTCTGGGGCCCTGCCTGACTACATAGAATATGAGCTATATACTGTTCAGCGTAGTAGCCCTAATAAGGGCTCTTAATGACTCTCTTGTCTTCTGGTAGCTGGTATATATGGTGGTAAAAGCGATATTCTGAGCTTCTGGGGCCCTGCCTGACTACATAGAATATGAGCTATATACTGTTCAGCGTAGTAGCCCTAATAAGGGCTCTTAATGACTCTCTTGTCTTCTGGTAGCTGGTATATATGGTGGTAAAAGCGATATTCTGAGCTTCTGGGGCCCTGCCTGCCTACATATGAGCCATATACCGTTCAGCGTAGTAGCCCTAATAAGGGCTCTTAATGACTCTCTTGTCTTCTGGTAGCTGGTATAGATGGTGGTAAATGCGATATTCCGAGCTTCTGGGGCCCTGCCAGCGACAGCCTGTCTTTCCCTGCTGTGAGCGTCTGTCCCTCACTAAGTTCAAGCTGCTAATGCTGACGAAGAGGAAGTGCTGAGTTTTGTATATTCGAGGTCACATGGTTTTTCCAGCCAATGCGTGTATTTCGCGATGCCAGCGTCCTCCCAGGACCTGTCCCACCCCCCCCTGCATGGTGATTGGTGTAAAAAACGCGCCAGGGAAGGTGGGAGGGGAAACGAATTGTGAGTGCGCCATCGCCGCTGTACTCGATCGAAATCGAGTATGACGAACAGCGTAGTATTCGATCGAATACCGGCTCGGTCGAATACTACTCGCTCATCTCTATTAATAATATCAGTAAAATAATCTCCATACAAAAAAACAGCCTCTAAAATCAATAGTTACAAGAACCGATGGCAGGAAAATAGGGATCCTCTGACGCTTCTCAGGGCCTTATTCATGAAGGGATAGCGACAGGTAGCGGCATGAGAACGCCATTTATTCCCATTTATGAAGCTGATTGTGTTGAGCGACTGGGATAACGCCATGTAGCGTACGATTCATCATTATCCCAGCCTCAGCGGACAGCGTACAGGGGTTTTTTTTTGTTTTTGTTTTTTATTCTCAAATAATGTTGTGACCTCTCCTGGCCTAGAAAAAGCCATTTTTGCAAACTTTTTAAATTTTTTTATTTATTTCTGCAGAATTGACATTACAGGTCTGGCATTAATGTGTTCATGTTATTACAATGTCATTCCATATGTATTTGCTTTGTTACTGGTGGATACATGTTCAAAAACAGCCTTTAATCACACAGCCTCTGGCACTCTGGGCTACAGCGAAGCATTTTTGAGCGCCGGCGGTGTGTGAGGCTGTTTTTTTTTTGATGAATATGGTGTAAGTCGTCGCACTGACCGGTCGCTACCATTCGCTCCCATACAGCGCTGTACGGCTCATATAGCGACTTCCCACAACGTATTCATCAATGCTGCACAGCGACTGAGGCGATCTGAACTAGCGAACCACGGCCGAGCACAGCAACTACTAGCGGGCGCTCTGAAATGTCTGCTACAGACGCTCATCTGTCGCTACCTGGCGTTAGTCATGAATCAGCCTGTCTGACTACCGTAGATCCTTAATCATAGATGACTGTGATGGATGTATCAATACCGGGGTCCCCAACCTTTCCTAACTTAAGAGCCACATTCAGAACTGGAGTGATGGTCGGGAGCCAAATACAACAATGGAATCCCGCACAGCATAAATCTATATAAACTGGATGCTGGCTATGGGAGCACCAGCCACCCGATAAGGACGTAGCTCAATATCAAAAGAATAATTAATAATTATAATTAATAATAGCATAGACCACAAGTTCTCCCTACAATGCAGCCGCACACCAAAGAATATGTAAAATCAATATTTTATTTAATCCAAAAATTACAAATATTACATCAGGACAAGGACCATAAGTCAACACAATAAAAACTATTAAAACCATGCAGACATAAAGTGGACCCTATTAGACTAATAATAACCTGATTAAATGATATTAATACATTGAGAGTAATGCCGTCATCCACTGTTACATGCCTTGGGGTCTCTGCCCATGGAAAGTGCTCGTGCATGAAGGAAACAGTGTTAAAAAGGGGAACAGTGATAGTGCCAAAGGACACTATGTGCAAAGTATACAATAATAATTAATAAGGGGACCAAGTGTCCCTATATATACAGAGATGTACCCTAATAAAGTCGCTGCCTGCCGCTACGAGGCGCTACCTGGCGCTATCCCTTCTTAAATAACCCCCTAAGTGAAAGGATTGAACATGGAAAGAAAAGAAAGCAATGTTGAAAGAAGAGGAAGATGCAGGAAAAAGGTAAATAGAGAGAAAGGCAGGGAAAATGAGAAAAAAGCAAGGAGGGAAGGGTAAAAGAGAAGAAGAAATGAATGTGCAAGAGATAGAGAGAATGAGGAAATGTCAATAAAGAGGGAAAAAAGTTGTACAAAAGAAATGTAAAGAAGGTGACGGGAGAGAGGTGGAGGGAATGTGGCAATAAGAGAGGTGGATGGTGGAGGAGATGAAAAGAGGTAGATGGAAAAATCTGAGGGCAGGAATGTGGAAAAAAGAAAGACATACGGAAGGTGGGAAAGAGGGTGATGAATAGAAGGTTGTTAAAGAAAAGGATATAATGTGGAAAAAGGAAGAATGGGGAAAAAAAAGAGAAGAAAAGGAGGAATTTGGAAAAAAGAAAGACATAAGGGTCGATTCAGCACCAGGTATGAAAACTCACTTTCTGTCCCCAGGGCCGGATTAAGTGTGGTGGAGGCCCCAGATACAGTATAAAATAATAGTCCAGCCAAGTAACTGATTGGTGGTTGTCTGGCACCCGCCTACTTACTGGAACGTCAGATCGAGTCCCTTGTGCCCCCCTTGTGCGGGTGCGTGCTGCTCGGGAACTCCTGCTTTGCCATTCTGGGTGGGGGGTGGTGTAGTCGCCCGGCTGGTTCCCTGCATTGAGCTGCCAGCGGCTGTGCTTGGTGGCTTATGTGCAGTGACAGCTCTGCACCCATCACTGTAGCGTTGCTGGCGGCGGCTTTGCTGCTCTAGACTCTCCATCCTGCCCTGTGGTGGCCCCGTGCTGCCCAGACACCAGGGGCCCCCCGCTGCTGCCAATAACTTTGTTGCTTGGCCCGTCAGACCAAATACTGAAAAGCCTCCTGGACCAGACCATAACCCAAAGGTTGGAGGAGTCCCCCTTTGCAGGGCAAGTGGTGGAGGCCCCGGGGCACACGCCCCTTGCGTCCCCCTCATAATCCAGCCCTGTCTGTCTACCTTGGGGCTGATTAAGTACTAGGTGAAAATTTACATCCAGTTGCTGAATCACTCCTAAGGTAAACAATGAAATGGTTTTCTCACCTAAAAAGTACGAGTTTACTTAGGCCCTTATTTATGAAGGAATAGCGACAGGTAGCGACTGGTGAGCGGCCGGTAATGACGGCACCGCCACGAGAACGCCGGCTCCCCACCACAATCACACATTTATCAAGCCAATCCTGCTTAGCGACTGAGATAGCGCCATATAGCCACTCATTCATCATTATTCCAGCCTCAGCCCACAGCGCCAGCGTCCGACCTTGAACAGCGACAGGTATGACCTCTCGCTACCTGGCGCTCTCCAATGCATTTCAATGGAACAATCTTTAAATATTAATAATTGTTATTAATGTTTTTTGTTTATTTTTTAAATGTGAAAAATTCTGTGACCACTTCTGCCATTTTAGATAATTTTTTTAAGTGAAAAAAAAAAAAATGTACAGAATTGATATTACAGGTCTGATATTAATGTATTCATATTACTAAATTATTTTAAATACTTTTTTTTTTGGTTTCCAAAAATATGGTGGTTTGGGGGTTAAAAAACTACTTTTAACACATCGCCGCCAGCGCTCTGGGGTTTAAACATGCATTTCACAGCGCTTGAATTTTTTGAGCCTGATTTTTTGATGAATATGGTGGGAGCCGGTCGCTCTGACCAGTCGCTATCATGCGCTCCCATACAGCGCGGAACCTGTCAAATAGCGACTCGTAACCTTGTATTCAACATTACGCAACACCGACTGAGTCGCTGTCAACAACCGAACAACGGCCAAGCACAGCGACTACTAGCGGGCGCTGTGAAAATACTGCTACAGTCGCTCAACTGTCGCTACATGTCGCTATTAATAAATCAGCCTCCCCAGCTACAACAACACAAGCCACCGAGCTCCACCATGATCAGTGAGTTCAGACCATTGGTGAATGGGAACCATAGAGCTGACTGTTACTGTTACACCCTAATGCTGTACAGAGCTTTGATTCTTCTTTATCTCTCTCTGTAGCTTCTCGCAATACGTGGACCCTTCCAAATCTGGGGACCTGTTGTGGATGGCGTCTACCTGAAGGACACACCAACTAGGTTGCTGCAGCAGAAGATGGCGCAGAACATAGACCTGCTTATTGGAAGTTCCGAGCACGATGGGCTCATCAGCAGAGCCAAGGCCATTAAGGTGAGATTGGAACCCTTTCATTGCTGTGACAAAGCCTACAGGTCCTTCACTGGTTAGGAGTAGATACAATTAGGACTTGTAGAACATATCCCTGGCCCTTATTTATGAAGGAATAGCGGCAGGTAGCGACTGGTGAGCGGCGGGTAATGACGGGCCCCGCCACGAGAACGCCGGCTCCCCACCACAATCACACATTTATCAAGCCGATCCTGCTTAGCGACTGAGATAGCGCCAGATAGCCACTCATTCATCATTCTTCCAGCCTCAGCCCACAGCGCCAGCGTCCGACCTTGAACAGCGACAGGTATGACCTCTCGCTACCTGGCGCTCTCCTATGCATTTCAATGGAACAATCTTTAAATATTCATAATTAATTGTTATTAATTTTTTTTTTTTTTTTTTTTTTTTTAAATGTGAAAAATTCTGTGACCACTTCTGCCATTTTTAATAATTTTTTTAAGGTAAAAAAACAAAAAAAAAAAAAAAGTACAGAATTGATATTACAGGTCTGATATTAATGTATTCATATTACAAAATTATTTTAAAAACTTGTTTTTTTTGGTTTCCAAAAATATGGTTGTTTGTGGGTTAAAAAACTACTTTTAACCCATCGCCGCCAGCGCTCTGAGGTTTAAACATGCATTTTACAGCGCAAGATTTTTTTGAGCGTGATTTGTTAATGAATATGGTGGGAGCCGGTCGCTAGGGCCAGTCGCTATCATGCGCTCCCATACAGCGCGGAACCTGTCAAATAGCGACTCCTCACCCAATATTCAACATTACGGCAAACTGACTGAGTCGCTATCAACTACCGAACAACGGCCAAGCACAGCGACTACTAGCGGGCGCTCTGAAAATGCCGCTACAGTCGCTCAACTGTCGCTACCCGCCGCTGTTAATGAATCGGCCTCCCTGTCTGATAGGGTTGAAGAACGCCCTTAGTTTTTCTTGGTTATATCGGTAAAAAGCTTGTTCTTAAAGCGGACCAAAATCTGCGATTAGCCCGGGAGTTTATAAGAATCCAGGGCAGATCGATTCCCATGAAAAATCGGGATGGCCCGCTGTGTGTATCCCCCAGGTCGCCCCATACACTTACCTTCTTTCCCGGTCCAAGGGCACATGCGTGAGCCGTGGCCACATCCCCGCTATCTCTCTAGCAGGGCGCCAGGCATTTGTGAATAGCCGGCACGGGCACGCTCCTTGTTAGAGAGTAGCGGGGGATGTGGCCGTCAGCATGCTCAGAGATTCTGGCCCTAAGACGAAGGTATAGACGACTTGACGTCGGCGTATCCGAGTGCGCTGATTGGACGAGCGGCCGCGTATGCGTCATAGGACCCGGAAGAGGTCAGTTGGTATTGGGAACCTGGAGGGTTTCACACAGCGGGGCACGGACCAAAACCCAAGATAGTTAAAATCCTGAGTTTTGGTCCACTTTAAACCATAGAAGCACCCTCTCTAAACACAGTGCCCATAGGCATCCCTCCCCAGGGCAATTGAGATTGCTGCACATAGTTGACCTTTTTGTAACTCCTGCCGTGGTAAATGTTCCCTTGTTAATGGCGTCCTATGAAGCTGCCTGCAAAGAGGAAGTGCTAATAGGTTTCCTGACAATTTGCATTTTGGGTTGTCAGATAAAGAGGAACATCAGAACAAAAATAAAAAGGGGCCAATACCCCCCCCCCCCCCCCCCATTAGCCCCTATTTACCTTCAGGATGTTGCCGTTGGATGTCCTGTTTCTATGCTGTGCAAGCTGCTGCCTGGTGGACTATGGAGCACATGCAGGGAGGAGTGGAAGCTCGGACCCTCAGCATCATTTAGTGAAAAGTCCCAAACCCCTCAAAAACTATTCCCCAGCATTTTAAATGAATATATTTTACATTTGTAGTTACTTTCTAATTACTCTTTCCCCCACTGGGCTGCAACTCTGTTGAGGACTCTAGGTAGGATATGGGAGCCGCCATCTTGCCTCAGATGCATAACATACTGAGGAGAGGAGGGGTGGCAAAAGAACTTGGGGCGGAGTTATAGCTGTACTTTGCACAGACAGCGTAGAGCTGGGGTCAGGAAAAGGTCAGCAATCCCAGAATGCAGAGCGGTACAATCAGAACACACTTCCTGTTTGTAGGCAGCCTGAGGTTCCATGGGCCGCCATCTTGGATGTTTAAAGGCTCAGAAAATGCAGTAGATGCAGGTAGGATGATTTTTAATGTGAGCAATCTGTATACATATAAGATAGGCTCTAATTTAGGGTGAAGGTCCGGTTTAAGTGCAACTGCGACTCAAATTAGGGCCCAGACGTCACTTTATAGGCTATCGGGGGGCGGGCACAACTGAGTCCAGTTCAAACTAGGGGCCCCTAAATATTATCTTATCCAGCCTCTCAATAAAATGTAACTTTTTATGTCCAAGGTTAAAATAGCCGAAAGTGAAATAAAGTGCCAAGGTTCAGTACATATCCATAACGCGTTTTGGGCCACTAGGGCCCTTAATCATATAAGTTACATTACTTGGATGAGGGAGGGGACAAGCCTTGTGGTTGTATATGGTGGAAATATTCCTGATGGCAGCTCTGTTGTGCAGGGCCTGGCCTTTTGGGTTTAGGTAAGTATAGGTCCCCTTAAGTGAATTATCCTTACACCACTAGCTGACCTGACTTAGGGTGGTGGAAAGAAACCAGAATACCCATAGGAAACCTGCTTAAACATGATTGTTCAAAAGGAGCTGTAGAGAGTCATACCCAACGTTATTAAAAAAGTGACTGGTTCCCTTTAAGTCAGATCTTATGAGAGCCTCACCCTTGAAGCAGCATGGGGGCTGCGTGCGCGGGTGGTTGATACCGTTATTGACCCATTTTCCATGTTACCCAGGGTGGCCCTATACTCGTGAGATTTGTGTTTGTATTGTCTGCCAGCACTTGCAGTTGCATATTTGTTGAGGTTCTTTTCTGTATCATTTAAAAATATTTTTCACTGGGGTGAATCTATTGTGCAATATAATCTTTAGATAGGGTTATACTTGAGGTTTTTATGCATTTGCACTTTTCTATTGTGTGTGTATATATATAGATTGTGATTTATTTATATGTTTATAGATAGTAGGATTATTTTGATTCTGTTTGCACTTTAGCACTTTATTCAAGTTTGTTATTAGGTTTTTATGGTCAATGTAAGTTTTGTGCCGGCACAAAAGGTTTTGATCAAGGGTGTTATTATTTGTAGGCCATTTAACCCTGAGGTATGAAATAGATAGCCCGGTTTTGGGCAATATTAATTGTAATATTATGGTCATAACGGTTTGTTTTTTAATATGTCTTGTTGTATGTGTGCTTTGTCTTTTTGCACTAATAAAGTAATAGGTTGTATATATTTTGGTTGTCGTGGTGCTCCTTTTAGGAGGAAGATGTGCCTAGGTGCACGTCCACTAGAGTCTGTTTTGCTTATTCAGATCTCGCAGAGACGCATGTGGGCGCGTTCATGCAGAAATGGTGAATTTCTGTTGAATTTAAAGTTGCAAAAAAGGGCGTCAGCCGGGTGCTGCGAACCCTCCACCTATATCGTCCTGTGGAAAAATAATGTGAAAGTGAAGCAAGGCCGTGAGGCATATCTTAAAGGGCTTATGCTGTTTCAGAAGACAGGTATCCACTCCCCAACATAAGTCACTGTTAGGAGCACATTTGGCTTTAATCGCACAATATAGATGTGTGTGGGTTACCAGATAAGCACACAATGGTTGCTGTCCGAAAATTATGCCGCACACACTTAGGCCCTTATTTAACAAGGGATAGTGACAGGTAGCGACTGGTGAGCGGCCGGAAATGACGGGCCCTGCCACGAGAACGCCGGCTCCCCACCACAATCACACATTTATCAAGCCGATCCTGCTTAGTGACTGAGATAGCGCCATATAGCGACTCATTCATCATTATTCCAGCCTCAGCCCACAGCGCCAGCGTCCGACCTTGAACAGCGACAGGTATGACCTCTCGCTACCTGGCGCTCTCCAATGCATTTCAATGGAACAATCTTTAAATATTAATAATTAATTGTTATTAATTTTTTTTTTTTAATGTGAAAAATTCTGTGACCACTTCTAAATAATAAAATAAAAATAAATTGTACAGAATTCATATTACAGGTCTGATATTAATGTATTCATATTACTAAATTATTTTAAAAACTTGTTTTTTTTGGTTTCCAAAAATATGGTGGTTTGGGGGTTAAAAAACTACTTTTAACCCATCGCCGCCAGCGCTCTGGGGTTTAAACAAGCATTTCACAGCGCAAGAATTTATTGAGCGTGATTTGTTAATGAATATGGTGGGAGCCGGTCGCTCTGACCAGTCGCTATCATGCGCTCCCATACAGCGCGGAACCTGTCAAATAGCGACTCCTCACCCAATATTCAACATTACAGCAAACCGACTGAGTCGCTATCAACTACCGAACAACGGCCAAGCACAGCGACTACTAGCGGGCGCTCTGAAAATGCCGCTACAGTCGCTCAACTTTCGCTACCTGCCGCTGTTAATGAATCGGCCTCCCCGTGTTCAAATAAAGTTATGCTTTATTTGAATTAATTAGGCACATACTAAACACTACATGAAACATAAACTACTTACATTTAAAATCAATTAAAACATTTGGGGTTGACGGATCTCTAACAAAAAGGTATTTCCTAGAAAATATAAATTGTTCCCTATATCAATAAATGTATCTGTGCAATTCAATAGACAAAAAAATACATTCAGTGCTTCATAGAATTCATATGATTGAGAGTCAATAATCAAAAAGTGAAAGTGCTACTGAGAGAAAAATATACAAAGTGACAGGTGCTATTGTAAAGTGACGAGTGCCCTAACCTATATTAGTAATGAAACAATACAGGTTATTAATAGTGCAATTCAATAGACAGTAAATAGACAGAAAACTATTGAGCAATAAAGTACATCTTCCTCCAATGCGACCACCGACGCGTTGCGTGGTGGAGACCCCCACCACTTCATCAGGCTTTAATCGTTACAATGGAGGAGGCGTGCCAGGCCCACAGGGGCATCCTTCCAGCTGATGGGGCACCCACTTCAGACCTATGTGAATGGCTGGAGCGGGTACTCACTGCCGGATGGGAAGTGGCAGCAGGGACGCCTGCTGCTCACATTTCATGCAGCGTTCTTTGGTGCACATTAATATGCATGGCACAGAACGCTGATTGGAGGAGAGGCCATACATGGGCGTTGCGAGGGGGGTCACATTGCGGGATATCCCACATTGGGAAATCACAGGTTTTGTCCCTCTTTATAATAAACATTCAGAATTGAATGGACCTTCAGTCCATAAATACTCTGTCCTGTAAATTGCAATATTATGATAGCGCAAATAATTCAGTGATACACCTGATTAAAGCAGACCTTAGGTCAAAAATGTATGGCGACCTGTTTGGCGATTTGAGATGCACTGCCAGCTAAAACTCAAACCGGACCAACAGCCTTGGAAAAGAAAGGTAGCGGGCGTTTTGGAGCTTCCTCTCCCGTCTGACACAACTGACAATGCACAGTAACAGGAAGCTCAGCAGCACTTCCTGTTTGCAGGTGGCCTGCAAAAGCATGAACCGCCATCTTGTTTTTAAAATTGACCCCAGCAGTAGTTAAAAAAAAGGTAAATACATTTTCATGTGCTGCAATCTAAATTGTCCTGGGAAGGGATGTATATGAGCACTGTTTGCTGTGTTGGTCTGGGTTAAGCAGGATCTTCAGCATCATTTCATGAAAAGCCCAAACCCCTAAAAAATATTCCCCAGCATCTAAAATTAATATATTTATTATTTTTATTTTTTATATTTATTATATATATTATTTTTAGTCACTTATTATTCTTTCCCCCACCGGGCTGCAACTCTGTTCAGGACTCTAGGATACGGGCGTCACCATTTTGAAGCTTCACACTTACTGAGGAGAGGCGAGCAGGATAAAGTGCAGGGGGTGGGGTTATAGCTGTGCTTTGCACAGCCAGAGCAAAGCTGGGGTCAGGGAAAGGACAGCAATCCCAGAATGCAGAGTGACACAGTCAGAAGACACTTAACATACAGTAACATACAGGCTCATAACATACAGTAGATGCAGGTAGGATGATTTTTAATGTGAGCAATCTGTATGTACAGGGCAGGGCCGGATTAATGTGAGCAATCTGTATGTAGAGGGCAGGGCCGGATTAATGTGAGCAATCTGTATGTACAGGGCAGGGCCTGATTAATGTGAGCAATCTGTATGTACAGGGCAGGGCCGGATTAATGTGAGCAATCTGTATGTACAGGGCAGGGCCGGATTAATGTGAGCAATCTGTATGTACAGGGCAGGGCCGGATTAATGTGAGCAATCTGTATGTACAGGGCAGGGCCGGATTAATGTGAGCAATCTGTATGTACAGGGCAGGGCCGGATTAATGTGAGCAATCTGTATGTACAGGGCAGGGCCGGATTAATGTGAGCAATCTGTATGTACAGGGCAGGGCCGGATTAATGTGAGCAATCTGTATGTACAGGGCAGGGCCGGATTAATGTGAGCAATCTGTATGTACAGGGCAGGGCCGGATTAATGTGAGCAATCTGTATGTACAGGGCAGGGCCGGATTAATGTGAGCAATCTGTATGTACAGGGCAGGGCCGGATTAATGTGAGCAATCTGTATGTACAGGGCAGGGCCGGATTAATGTGAGCAATCTGTATGTACAGGGCAGGGCCGGATTAATGTGAGCAATCTGTATGTACAGGGCAGGGCCAGATTAATGTGAGCAATCTGTATGTACAGGGCAGGGCCAGATTAATGTGAGCAATCTGTATGTACAGGGCAGGGCCGGATTAATGTGAGCAATCTGTATGTACAGGGTGTGGGAGACATATAAGATAGGCTCTTATTCAGGGTGAAGGTCCGCTTTAAGTAATTTTTGACTGTCCGCTTTAAAGTGGACCAATCACCCCCGTGGCTGGCCCTGGAATCTAAAAGACTGTGTGAACCACTCCAGATGATCTACAAACCCCTTACCTTTCCGCCTCGTTCCCTCGCGGCAATCACGGCCGCGGGCGTATCCCTAGCATGCCTGCATCTGTGCGTTCTCCCAGACCCAGCCATTCAAATAGGCAAACATTGCTTTAAAGTGCTACAAGCCCCCCGACCTACTCATTTTATACCTCATCCCCTCTTTGGGGGTTACTTGGTTGGGATCTCTTGTCACTAGGGGATAAAAAGCCTGAGAACTACTGATCTAGAAGACCAGGAAAATTCTTGGGGGGTGGCAGTATCTAATGTCTGTATTATCTGTACCCTGGAAATGCCACAAAGGGGTGACAATGTGAGCAATTACTCTATGCATCCCAACCACCAGGAGGTTTCCACCACACGTTCAGAGTGACCTCTCAATCAGTCTCAAAAGACTTGATAATATCCATGACTACCATCTGCATAGGTGGCAGTTTATGCATAAGAAGCGGTAGCAAACACTTTAACCAGTCACTCAGGTGCTGGCTCAGCCAAGTCCCATGGGATCCACGTCGGGTTCATCTTAAGCAATGTAAGGATGTCCACGCTGACTGTGGATAGGTGGATCCTTTTGTTGGCAATGCTACCCCCTGCAGTGCTGAACACACGTTTTGATCACCTGCCACAGGGCAGGTCAGCACCCTCAAGGCATCGAGGGCAAGCTCTGGCCACATGTCCAATTTAAAGACCCAGAAATTGAATAGGGAGTAGTCCTCGCTCAGTACCAGGAGACACGCGAAGCCTCCCGGTATTACTGGCTGTATCTGATGGTGGTGGACAATGGAATAAGTTGTTCCACATCGTGGCCATGCTGACCTTCCCTTGTGAAGTGCTGCCTCTGCTGCATTGGCGACTTGCTCCTTCTCCTCCTACTCCTCCTCATGCCGCCATTGAGCCCTCAAAGTCAGCTGGGAACTCTGCCAGTAGTGGGTCCACCCACGTGTGTTTGTACTGTCTCATTTTTTGATTCCGCCCCAGTGTTGGAATCAAAGAGGGGATGTCGTCCTTTTAGCGGGGATCAAGCGGAGTGGCCACCCAGTAATCAGCACCGGTGACTATGTGGGCAACTCTGCGGTCGTTGCGCAGGCACTGGAGCATGTAGTGGCTCATGTGAGCCAGGCTGCCCTGAGTCAAGGAGAAGCTGACCTAAGTGTCAGGTGTCCCCTCCTCCTCCTCCTCCTCCTCCCTCCAGCCACGCTTCAGTGATGCCTGTGAGCTGCCCTGGGTGCCACCCTGCTGTAAAAGAAAGTAGTCCTCCTCCTCTTCCTTTGATTCCTCCAAAACTGTCCTCTGGCTGGACAGTGGCATACCCACCCACTGTAGTCCCAGCATCCCACCCTGCAAGCCACGTGTGCACTACCCTGACAGCAGGGAAAATGGGTCTTCCTCCTCCTCCATCAGGGCCTGAAGCAACCCAGAGGATGGGGATAGTCAGGGCCGGCTCCAGCTTTCTGTGGGCCCTTGGGCGGCATGGTCTCAGTGGGCCCCTTTGTGATGGAGAGTCACGGGTCTATAAATTCCATGGCCAAAACTAAGAGAGGCTGCTTGCCCTACAACCCCCTATTGGAGCTGTTTTTTAGTGAGACTCACAAAGCTGGCACTAGAAGGGTTAACCACATTGTGCCAGCTGTCAGTGGACTCATATGGTCAGCACTGATTACGCCATCATCAGTGTTACTATCCCCAGGGCCGGCGTCAGCACCCGGCAAGCCCGGTTAGTTGCCAAGGGCCCTCACCCTGACAGCTAACCGGGCTTGCTGGGTGCTGACGCCGGCCCTGGGGATAGTAACACTGATGATGGCGTAATCAGTGCTGACCATATGAGTGGCGTACTATAAGCACTGCAGCACTTGCGCAGACGTCCTTCATGGAGGCCAACTCACTGGTGGTGAAGTACTGCTGGTCTGCACTTCGACTGAGCTGGGCATTTTGGAACTGGAACTCCACTATCGCCTGCTGCCGCTCACATGCCCTTTCCATCACGTACAACGTGGAATTCCACCTGGTGGGCAAGTCACATATGAGATGGTGGGCAGGAAGGCCAAAATTAATCTGCAATGCAGACAGGCGAGCAGCAGCAGGAGGGGAATGCAAAGGTGCGAGCACACGCTATGCACTTTATGCAGCAGCTCCAGCAGCCCTGGATAATGGGCCAGGAAGCTGTGCACCACCATGTTGAGCATACGTGTGTGATGGGTGGAAACTATGGGCAACACTACACATAGGAAACATTAGAGCCATGTCAGTGGGATAGGCCCCTGATAGTGATAGAAACTTTAATAGAACCAGTTAGATGCGTAACTTTGGGATCATTACATCATGAATCCACATGATGGCAGCGTTGCCTAAGGAATGAACCTAACTAATATAAAATAGTCTAGCGTTCCTCTTAATTTAGATAAATAAAGACGGGTAGCCAGGTGGCATTGGTAACATTACCTGCCCTGCCATTGGATGAGGCTCGCAACACAGTTTGTTAAGGCAACAATACAGAGGTTATATAAGGAAGAACCCAACCCTTCTATAGTGTTCTTTGCTAGTACCAAGCTCATGAGGGAAAGTGTTAATGTAGTGGAGGAGCTGAGTCCCAGCCATGGAAGAAACCTGTGGATTGTAACTGATTGCTGTAACCAATGGATATTGCCTGTAACTGGATTATGCTGTTTGTCATGGATGGAAGCTTTCAAATAAAGACCCTGTTGTTTGCACCAAGGAGTGTCATCAATGGAGACCAGCATCGACTGAAGCAGTAAGGTCTCTGATGTGGCACCTTGGTAATGGGACAACTTTTTATATAGGCCATCAGTTGAATCAGCTGATATAAATTGGCACAAATTGGAAGGACTGCTTTCTAATTACTGATAGATTTCAGCTGGTGTCATGACTTTCCATAGCTTTTTGCACCTCTCTTTCGTTAGCTGTTCATTACTTTTTTCCTGTGAATTTTCTCATTATTACACATAACTTGGCATCTAGAAGTCTCCAAGACCGGTTGATCCCCTCTTCCTGGGGCATCCTGATTTAGGTTGCCCCACTGTGTGACACCTAGGCAATAGGCGCATTAAGGGCCTTATTCATGACGGGATAGCGCCAGGTAGTGCCTGTACAGTGGCAGATAGCGCCAGGTAGCGGCAGGTGAACGCCGGACACGGCACGCAATTACACATTTATGAAGCGGAATCTGGTGAGCAACTAGAACAACGCCATGTAGCGTCCAATTCATCATTATCCCAGGCTCAGCGTACAGCGCCGGCGTTCAGCCTTGCAGAGCGCCACGTCTTACCTGTCGCTACCTGTCGCTTATCCATACATTTCAATGGACAATCCTTATATCCCTTTCCTGATCCCAATTTTTTTTTCCTTAAAAAAAAAACTCAAAACTTTTGACATGTATCCTGATTCCTGGACAAGAAAATGAAATTTTTGAAAACTTTTTTGATTAATAATATTTTTATGCAGATTTGTCCTTACATGTCTGGTATTAAAGTGTTACAATGTTATAACAATGTCATTCCATATGTTTTCGCTTTGTTACTAGTGGATACATGTTCATAAACAGACTTTAAACACACAGCTTCTGGCGCTATGAGCTACAACTACATGATTTTGAGCGCCGGCGATGTTTGAGGCTGTTTTTTTGATGAATGTGGTGTGAGTCAGTCGCACTGCGCTGGCCCTATTGGTCAGTCCCATACAGCATAGTACTGCGACTCACTCATCATATTCATCAATGCCGGACAGTGACTGAGGCGCTCTGAAACAATGATTCATAGCCAAGCACAGCGAATACTAGCGGTCGATCTGAAATCCGCTCCACAGACGCTCATCTGTCGCTACCTGGCGTTAGTAATGAATCAGCCTGCCCATAACCTAGCTGCCGACCCCATGGTGAATGCACAGGCTGCAACACAGCTATGACTTTACCTAAGCGTGCGCCCACATCAAGCATTTGTGAATGGCTGAAGCAGTGTGAGCAGGGATGTGGTCGCCAGTGCGCTCGTTTCGTTCAAAAACTGAATGGAGGGAGCACACAGCTAAAAGGAGCGGAGCGCTCTGCCTGTCCGCAGCTGCGCCGCGGGACAGCATGGGAAGGGTGTGTTCTAGTGCTTATAAAAAGTGTGCTAAATAGGAAGATAAATAGTCCATAAAAACAGTTTGCCGTTCTCTTTGCGCTGTGCATACGGCCAACCAAGGCGTTTCTAACTGGCGTCCCGACCTGTCGTGTCTCCACTGGTTGAACATCTATTTCAGCAAAGCACTGTCTGTCTCTTGTGACACAATGGCTTCGCTGTCAAGACTCATTTTACAATTCAAACATGCCGTACTGTGAAATGCAAAACTGCCGCCTGACCCCAAAAACAGGAAAAGCGCATCTCAATATTCTAAAAATGGCAACACAGAGCAGGTCTTCATATTGGGATGTCTGACAAGACATTTTTACGGACACTCGTACAATGGAAAAAACCTTCAAAGCTTTCACCAGAACGTTGAAAATGGGCAACTCTGGACACATAGCGATATTAGGGTTGATTCAGAGCCCCTTTCTCAACATTTTTTTGAAGGCATTACTATCAAAGAAAAAATCACACAAAAAAGAAAACGTTTCACATAAAAATTCTTGCAGAAAAAAAGGCTTTGCTGAATCAGATGAGGTGGAAAAATGGACGAGAACAGATATTTTCACGCAAAAAAATGATGAGAAAGGGGCTCTGAATCAACCCTATTGAGTCTAAATAGCACTCAGAACCAGTAAATAACACCCCCTACACACCCTACCCATAGTAGCCAGCGTCATTCACAAACCCAATAAGTTTTAAAGTGAACCAAAAGCGTCACCCCGATCAGCTGCGCAGGACTTTGGGTGAGTATGTGCTGTTTATTGTGCTTTCCCGTAAGTGCTGGGTTCATATATGTTGCATATATATGTCAGGTGCTATTATATCAGATGTGTTATTTTTCATTTAGAAACTTGAGGACTGCAAACTGACTCAACAAAAGTGGGTGCGAGCAGGGCCGGCTTTAGGGGTGTGCCATCGCACAGGGTGCCAAGGTCAGGGGCGCTGTACAGCTGTGCCTACCCGTTTAATGCACTAATTTGTCTGCCTGCCAGCTCAGTGTAATGCTGCAGCTGCTGGGGGAACATGTTTGCCTAAATCGGACCAACACCTGTTTTTACTTTGATGGGTGTTGGTCCTGCTGTCTGATGATCACAAGAAGCTCGGGGGGGGGACATCCAGAATGCTGGAGCCTCCCTCGCAGATAACCGCACCGAATGCTTGTAATACTAACATTCATTATGAGCCAGCTCCAGGAATGGAGTCCCGCTATTGGCTGCCGGACAGTCGAGTGGGCTGTAGTCGCGTCCCCTGCGTAGGTCACCGGCAGGATCTCCCCACGTCACTGCCTGGCGGCACCTGTTAGTAACAACGGGTGTTGGTCCGGTTTAAGTCAGAAGGAAGAGGTGCCATGCTCACCTCTGTTCTGCCATTCAAAATGGACCAAACCAGCTGATTTCCTATCCCCAGGGCATCCCAATGTGTTAACCCCCCTGGGATTCCTGGCATACCCACATTGCAAGCAATCCCATCGCACACATGCAGGCTTTTATCAAGTCAGCACTATGGCTTTGATTCAGGACCAGGTGAGAAAACCCATTCCTTTTTTAGGAGAGAAAATTGCCATTCATGTTTATTGTCTACCTTGGGGCTGATTCAACACCAGGTAGAAATTTACATTCAGTTGTTGAATCAGCCCCAAGGTAGACTATGAAAGCGAATGGCAGTTTTCACTTCCAAAAAAAAAGGAGTGAATTTTCTCACCTGGTTGTGAATCGGCACCTATGCAGCAAATAGAGCAGGGAGCAGCTGGCATCGCCAGTTTCCTCCAGCATTGCAGTGCAAAAGCCGGGAAAGCTGAGGATGAGGCCCGTGCATGCTTCATGGGCTTCCTTGTGAAGTAAGTATACCAGCGATCCGAGTGGTTTCACACAATGGGGCATCTTTTAGTCGTTTAGACTCAGCCGGCAAATTCAGGTTTTAGTCCACTTTAAAACGGACCTGCAATCAAAGAAAACCCTGATATTGGAGGAGCTCCTCCGCTTCTGCATTACCTCCCTGCCGTCTGCCAGTACCTCTGCTTGTCATTAGGTTTGACGCTAGGTTATGCACATGGGGCTTCCATCGAACCCCGGTGGCTGCCAGGACAGGACCAGGACTAGACTTTAAGCAACATGCTGGGTCAGGAGAACCCTTCAAGCAACAAAGTATGTTTGGAGAAGATTCCATGCAACATGCTGGGCTGGGGGCGATGTCAAGCAACACAATGGACCAGGAAGACTCAGCTGGCAAATTCAGGTTTTAGTCCACTTTAAAACTGACCTGCAGTCAAAGAAAAGCCTGATATTGGAGGAGCTCCTCCGCTTCTGCATTGCCTCCCCCCGTCTGCCAGTACCTCTGCTTGTCATTAGGTTTGTCGCTAGGTTATGCACATGGGGCTTCCATCGAACCCCGGTAGCTGCCAGGACAGGACCAGGACAAGACTTTAAGCAACATGCTGGGTCAGGAGAACCCTTCAAGCAACAAAGAATGTTTGGAGAAGATTCCATGCAACATGCTGGGCTGGGGGGCGATGTCAAGCAACACAATGGACCAGGAAGACTCAGCTGGCAAATTCAGGTTTTAGTCCACTTTAAAATGGGCCGGCAGTCAAAAAAGCCTAATACTAGAGGAACTCCTCCGCTTGTGCATTGCCTCCCTGCCGTCTGCCAGTACTTCTGCTTGGCATTAGGCTTGATGCTAGGTTATGCACAGGGGGCTTCCCGCAAACCCTGGTGGCTGCCGGCAACCATGTGGGACATGGCCGGTATCAAAGAAGCACAGACGTGTATGGGAGGGGTGGGGGCTCCTGTAGTCTCACAGAGCATCTTCCATCCTAAGACCAGCCCTGGGTGAAAGCACTAGGGCTGCATAACCAGCCCTTGTCTTTGTCTGGCTGGAGCCTGCCTTGCACTGCATTCTATCTTGTGACTTGTTTTATCTAGTGTTCTGCTATGTTCTTTGATACTGTAGGTCATTGCCTTACTTCTTACATAGTTAATACGGTTGTAATAAGACATATGTCCATCAAGTTCAACCAAGGGTGTTGTTATTTTAAATTTTATTTATTTATATTTTTTTTACTAATTACAGCTAATAGTAAGCTGTTAATGTAACTGTTAATGTTATTTTCTTCTAAATAAGCATCTAATCATTTTTGAAGCTGTCATGCTGTAACAAGCTTCTGTGGGAGGCTATTCCACAGATCTTGTCATGAATTCTCCATTCCCAGGATTCTGGAGTTTTTACAGCATGGTCTGGATTCGGGTCTACATCTTAGTACCCTCAAGGGACAGGTTTCGGCTCTGGCAATCTTTTTCCAAAGATCTTTTGCCAATCATAGGCTTGTCAAGACTTTTTTCCAGGGAGTTACTCATGTGCGCCCGCCACGTAAGCCTCTGCTACCGGTATGGGATTTGAACTTGGTGCTTTCTGCTTTACAGGGCCCTCCCTGCAAGGCCGCTCTGCCCATTTTGACTCTAAAGGTAGCCTTTTTGGTCGCTATTACTTTGGTGCGTCGACCTCCTTATTTTGAGCGGCATCAGGATAAGGTGGTGTTCCGTCTTAACCCGGAATTTTTGCCCAAGGTTGTATCTGCCTTTCATCTCAATGAGGACATTGTCTTACCTTCCTATTGTCCTGCCCCTGCTAATTCCAAGGAACGGAACCTTCATTCTCTGGATGTGGTCAGGGCGCTCAAGTATTATTTGGTCGCCACTGAGCCCTTTCGGAAGTCTGATTCTCTTTTTGCTTGCCTTCAGCCAAATCCACTATCAGCAAGTGGATTAGACAGGCGGTGGTGCAAGCTTATTCTGCCAAAGGGAAGGAACCTCCCTTCCGTGTTACTGCTCACTCTACTAGGGCTATTGGTGCCTCTTGGGCTTTTCAGCACCAGGCTTCTGTTGAACAGGTTTGTAAGGCCGCTACCTGGTCTTCAGTTCATACTTTTACAAGGTTGATGTTAGGGCCTCGGCTGATGCTGTCTTTGGCCGCAAGATGCTTCAGGCGGTAGTGGTTTGAACTGCCTACCGTTGCTCATTGGGGATCCCACCCTACTTTTATGGACACTGCTATTGGATGTCCCAACTGTGATGATTGAAATGAAACAGGCCGTGCTGTACACAAGGAAAAATACAATTCTGTGATTACTCACCTGTAGAATTGATTTTACTGTGTACAGCATGGCCTGTTTCATCCCTCCCTTGTTATCGTTGTCCTTGGTTGCCTCTTTATGGTGATTTGTTTAAGAGGTTATTTATTTCTGTGGGCTGTGTATTTTGTTCTCATGGTTTATCTCCCGGCTTCTGGCATTACTGCTTTTTAACACTGGGGGTCTATGGGTGATTCCTGGCCTTTTATTGGCCCGGGAGGAGCCACGAGTCTTCTGCAGTCAACTGCGCCACCTTGTGGCGGAATACCCAGATGTAATGATTGAAATGAAACAGGCCGTGCTGTACACAAGGAAAAGTGTGCTCACTGCTTCTTTTTACATTTTTGTAAAGACTTACTGTACATTAAATCAACCATCACCATGGGGTTTGGATTCATTTATGTCTTTCCTCTTTGTGATTCTCACATCCTGATGCTGGCTTTTCCTCTTACACTGCAAATGTGGCAATACTTTTATACTGAGTGGGCATTATTATAAGTTCTGTTTTCTAAAACATTTGCAAGGTACTTGTATCATTTCAAGTGAATGTTAAAGTTGTACTAATGGCAAGCGCCCGATTGTTGTCCCATTGTCTCGGGCTACACATTGCACTGTTCCAAACTTCAATCCATAACAAAAGTTATTTGCAAAAGTATTAGAGCATTGGAGATGCAGAGAAAAAAGGAGGAGGAACAGTGGGTGTGGCAATAGCGATGTGATGTAAGCACACTGTGTGCTTTACATATATAATAGTAAAAAAATAAGTGCAGTGTTGTGCCTCCAGTTATTACTGTCAGCACATAGTGTAATCAGAAAAAGGGTGTAAGAGATGCTGCAGGCAATACCTTTGGAACTGCAGGGTCTGTTTGGGACAGTTTGGGACAGTGCAACATACAGCCGAGACAATGGGACAACAATCGGGTGCTCGCCTTTAGTATAACTTAAAGTGATAGTGAATTTATAACAATATGTTTTATGAAACGCTCAATGAATGTTGTGTTTGGAGAACACATGCATGACTGTGCTAGCGTTCCAATATGCCCTGCGTCATACCGCTCCCATCACTAAAATAACCAGTCCAGACCACCATGTCGTTGGAAAGATTAAATTTAATCGGCCACAGCCCAACATATAATAAACAAATGTACAAGCAGAATAGAGTCCCCCCTATTGTTCCGGGTCTGAGAAGCCTAGGATCCCAAGAATGAAGGGAAGGGGAGGGAACAAAATTAAATTCCCGACCCCCCACCAAGCAGAAGCCAACATAAACTCGGCCGCAAAACCTCCTAGGCCAGGGAGCTTAATCGGGCTAACCGCCAGTGACCAAAAACATCCCCTTCCTTACTTGAACCCCAACCATCCAAAATCCTTTAACCAACTCGTCCTGGCCGGTTTCCACAGAAACAGCCGCATACCCTACCCATTGAAATGCTATCTCAGACCCGAAACCTGAGAGGAGACCCGCCCAACGGCTGTGACAAATACAATACAAATTTCTACAGAAAAAGAAAACAAAACTTCACATTAATAACAATACATTAAAATATGTACTTTTTGTACATATGTAATATGTATTTTTTTTTTATATATAACAACATGTTCAACATAAATAAAAACGGAATACTGCGGCACCCCCAACAGGTGCCAACAGACATAACACACAAAAAATATATATATATATATATATATATATATATATATATATATATATTTTGATTAATACAATAAATAACTAGCCATACCAACCTTAATACATATTCAAAACCACTAACCCCCCCCCCCCCCCCTACCAGGATTGCGGCCGAAAAAACCCAAACATAACCAAAAACAGGGTGGGCGGGTGGGACTGCTCGTCCATCCACGCCGGGTCAAAGAGGACGGACGTTCCCCTATATACTCCCCCTCCCCACTGAGGTCACTTCCCACAGTGACCACTTCCCCCCCCATGGCTGGTCTGCCTCCGGACAGGAACGCAGGCCAGTCATGTGGGCTGCCCTCCTTAAAGGGACGGCGCTTTCTTGAACCGCTCTCAGCAACACTTTTGTCCGAGTAAAAAATGTTTATTGTTTGTTTTAGAGATTTGAAGAAAGTCAAGGCAGAGGAGAAAGCAAGATGGCCTTCTACAGGGCTCTTCAGAATTCTCTGGGAGGAGAGGAGATGAATCCATTAGTCCAGGAGGCTGCTGTCTGGTTCTACTCCCTGAGGCACTCCACTGATGACTATTCCAGCTTTTCCAGAGCTTTGGAGAATGCCACACGGTAAGCTTCAGTATGTATAACTCGTGTGAGGGGATGGGAACTTTAATATTGTATTATTGCATTCTTCGGCTGTGTGCGGCCCCGCAGAGCCATTCAGTTACGGCGGGCGTGGCCACTGTGCCGTTGGCTCGTTTGACAGGTAAGCACGTCTGGCGACTGGGGGGTGTTTCACACAGCGGGGCAGGTTTTATAGACTCCAGGGCTGCACTATAAAGTGGCCCAAAACCAGAACTTTCCTATTTTCTGTCTGTGGGGCATCCCGATTTAGCATTCACTACTATGAGGGAGGAGCGTCAGGCCTTAACACACCTGCTCTTTTGCATTTAATAGAGTGGTTGTGTGGTGGGTGGACTCTGGTTTTGGTGTGGTGACATTGTCACTGCGCGGTGCACAATCTCTGCAATCACTACATTTTTTGAACACCGGAGCCGCACAGATGAGCTACAGGGGACAAAAGGTGAGTATAGATTTTGTTGTGTACAATAACAATGTTCAGCAATAACTGCATCTAAATATTTCCATCAATTTATTAAATTTGGTCATTAAAATGATCCGATATAAAATATTTGTGGGTGGAAAAAGTATGTGTTATTAATTGGTATGACCCCCTTGTTCAGCAATAACTGCATCTAAATGTTTCCATCAATTGTTGATTATTTTAGCCCATTCCTCTATATGAAACAGCTTTAACTCTGCACTTGCCCTGGGAGTTTTATAACTTGTGTTGCTGCCGCTATGCAGCTTTCCATTTTTGCATTGCAAAATCTCTCGCGCTGTGGTGTTACATTGTAAACCAGCCCGGTGTGTGGTCATTGGTACAATATAATATTTGCTGCTCCCTTCTATGTGCTGTGTTACAATTCAAACAGCTTCACAGCTAACTGGGCTGCAGGAAGGCCCCAGGTCAGGCAACCTAGGAGTGGGTTTTGCCAAGTTCTGGGTAGCAGACAGACCAGAACTGGACTGGAAACGTGGGACAAGCAGAAGTCGTAGGCAGACAGAACGGGATCGTAAACAGGCCTAGGTCATCAGGAGAGCAGGAGCGTAGTCAAGCCGGGTCGGTACACAGAATTGGAAGACTGGAACTAGGGAACAGGCAGGAGAACTGACCAACTGGCAATGGAGCTCAGGGCTCGCCAGTATATAAAGGGCCCTGTGCATGCGCAAAAGCGAGCGCATTTCCACGCGTTTGCAATTCATTCTATTAGTGACTTAGAAGAATTCTGCCATTGGTATATCAAGTGGTCCAAATGGGGAGATCCTGCTTTAGCCAGTACTGTTATATATTTATATAGATGTGTTTTACAGCATGCACTCTCTAGATACCACTGCCGCAAGGATGTGTTATATGAGCTCAGTTTCATTTCCTTTTATCCCACCTAATCCCCCTGAGACTATGCAACTGTCTCTGAGCTTGTGCCAGTCTGGCATTGCCTGTAAGGGATTGTTAGAGGTTATTCTACAACACCACTTCCTGTTTTGTTTGTTTATTTGATTAATATGTATATTTAAAGTGGTCCTATAAAACTCCCAACTCATACCCAGTGTTCCTAAGAGGTCATGTTAAAGTGGGACAAAACCCTTCCAAGTATAATCAAACTAGGTAAAGGTAAAAGCAGGAATTTCACCTTTAAATGCAGGCTAAAGGTAAAAGCAGGAATTAAAAAAATAATACCGGAAATTGTAAGAGGGCTACAAGCACAAGACCGGTGCCATGCAGAAAGGGAGGAGTAACAAGGTCTCGCAAGGCCTCAAAAGAACGTGACCTAGTATGAGAGGCTGTAATAAAGATAGGTCAAGCCATTGACGTATGTGAAAGCTCCAGACATGGAGTGAAACAACAGATATGATGCCAGAGCGCCGCCCCTATGCACTGGAATTAGAAGAAACAGAGGGGTGTATTTGGCTGGTGGATACAAGGAGATACACCTTGGCGGAACAAAAGGGAAAGTCCACTTTCAAGAACTTTCCCTTAAATTGGGTCCTGGAATCTAAAAGATCCTAACAATATCGGTAAGGATATTGAGGATTCTGGAGGGGTTATGTCCGGGGGAGTCCAGCATTCTGGATGCCCCCCTGAGCTTGTTCTTATTTGCTGTCTGCGGGACCAACACACGTTTTTTCTTTAATTTTAAATTGAAGCAGCTTAGAAAACATTCGCTACGTTAGGCACTGTACTTCCAAACCTTCATTCCTTGTTGTCTGGACCAGGGTGGGTCTGGTAAGTCTAAGTCTACCAGATGCCAAAGCCTTTCTCTGAAAACTGATGAAAATGTACTTGACTATCCTGAGTTTTGGTCCTTTCCCCGGGGGCAGTCCGATCGGGGGTGCCCGCTGTGTGACCCCCCCCAAGACACCGAGACCAGCTCACCCCTTCCGGGTCCCATGGCACGTCTAAAAGCAGCAGCTCTGATGGCCGCATCCTCTGCTTCCCTCTAACAGATTCACAAATGCCTGGCACAGTCACGCACCCTGCTAGAGGGATAGCGGGATGCGGGCGCTGCTCTTAGACGTGCCGTGGGACCGGGAAACAAGGTAAGTGAATGGGGCGACCTGGGTGTTTCACACAGTGGGGCATCCCGATTTTGGATGGCCCGGGGGGGGGATTCAATCAGCCCAGGAATCTTATAGATTCCCAGGCCAATCAAGCTGGGTTTTGGTCCACTTTAAAAATCAAATACCGTCTGGGCTGCTGTGTCATCCAGTTCCCTACCCTTTTCCCTGTCCCAGGATAACCCAAAAATACTCCTCCTCATTCCCTCTGTTGCAGAGTGTGGGTGCAGGGTTCAGCGGAGTCATAATCCAGATAGACATTAGTGGTATAACAAGAACTGGATTTACTGGAACATAAATGCAGTAAGTGAATGTCACCTTTCATGGTACATAGCACAGACAGGAAAAGAAGTATCATAGAGCAACTGAATGCACAGGAAATACAACACATCAGTAAGATGCATGGAGAAACTACAGTTAAACATTGGTCACAGCGCCATCTAGTGTCATAAATTGTCATAGCTGTAGTAAATCTAGCAAAAATCAAATCACTCCAGCAACAGACTAAGCTGGAAGTCTGTTGTATCTCCAACACCTTCTTCACTTCTCAATGCTCCTGTGTCTCCTTGGTCAGCCACGGGGCTGGTCTTACCATTCTTACATAAATGCTGTCATAACCTGCACCGTGCATTCTCATTCATTGTGAAGCCTCAGGTGATGTTGTCGGAGCGCATCACATTGCATCACTAGATCACATTGCTCTAAGGAAAATATTAGGTATGATTCATGCCTCTAACTTCCTCTCTTCTTATAATCACACTTTACCTTGTGCCTTATTGTGAAATCAAGTAATGAATACGTCAGTTATTTTATGGAGATATTTGAGGAAAGGTTTTATTAATCAGGGCCTATGTGTCATGTTTCTTACTCTATGACCCCAACTCCTGCTTTACTGCAAGCTCACTGGGAAATCCAGATTGGTCACTGGTAGTCACATGATTGCCAGACACTCGTGAATAAGGAAGTGAAAGGATTGAATAAGGTTCAGGAGGGAAGAGTTATTAAGAAGAAACTTAATGATAGAACAAGGGGGCACAACCTGAAGCTAGTCGGGGGGAAGATCAGGAGCAATGTTAGAAAATATTATTTTACAGAAAGAGTAGTAGATGCTTGGAACAAACTTCCAGCAGAGGTGAAAAATCAACAGTCACTGAATTTAAACATGCCTGGGATAAGCCTCAATCTATCCTAAGATAAAGAGAACATACAGTATACACATAAGATAAAGAGAACATACAGTATACACATAAGATACAGAGAACATACAGTATACACATAAGATACAGAGAATATACAGTATACACATAAGATACAGAGAACATACAGTATACACATAAGATACAGAGAACATACAGTATACACATAAGATACAGGGAACATACAGTATACACATAAGATACAGAGAACATACAGTATACACATAAGATACAGAGAATATACAGTATACACATAAGATACAGAGAACATACATTATACACATAAGATACAGAGAACATACAGTATACACATAAGATACAGGGAACATACAGTATACACATAAGATACAGAGAACATACAGTATACACATAAGATACAGAGAACATACAGTATACACATAAGATACAGGGAACATACAGTATACACATAAGATACAGAGAACATACAGTATACACATAAGATACAGGGAACATACAGTATACACATAAGATACAGAGAACATACAGTATACACATAAGATACAGGGAACATACAGTATACACATAAGATACAGAGAACATACAGTATACACATAAGATACAGGGAACATACAGTATACACATAAGATACAGAGAACATACAGTATACACATAAGATACAGGGAACATACAGTATACACATAAGATACAGAGAACATACAGTATACACATAAGATACAGGGAACATACAGTATACACATAAGATACAGAGAACATACAGTATACACATAAGATACAGGGAACATACAGTATACACATAAGATACAGAGAACATACAGTATACACATAAGATACAGGGAACATACAGTATACACATAAGATACAGAGAACATACAGTATACACATAAGATACAGGGAACATACAGTATACACATAAGATACAGAGAACATACAGTATACACATAAGATACAGGGAACATACAGTATACACATAAGATACAGAGAACATACAGTATACACATAAGATACAGGGAACATACATTATACACATAAGATACAGAGAACATACAGTATACACATAAGATACAGGGAACATACAGTATACACATAAGATACAGAGAACATACAGTATACACATAAGATACAGGGAACATACAGTATACACATAAGATACAGGGAACATACAGTATACACATAAGATACAGAGAACATACAGTATACACATAAGATACAGAGAACATACAGTATATACATAAGATACAGAGAACATACAGTATACACATAAGATACAGAGAACATACAGTATACACATAAGATACAGAGAATATACAGTATACACATAAGATACAGAGAACATACAGTATACACATAAGATACAGAGAACATACAGTATACACATAAGATAAAGAGAACATACAGTATACACATAAGATACAGAGAACATACAGTATACACATAAGATACAGAGAATATACAGTATACACATAAGATACAGAGAACATACATTATACACATAAGATACAGAGAACATACAGTATACACATAAGATAAAGAGAACATACAGTATACACATAAGATACAAATAACATACAGTATACGCATAAGATACAAAGAACATACAATATACACATAAGATACAGAGAACATACAGTATACACATAAGATAAAGAGAACATACAGTAAACACATAAGATAAAGAGAACATACAGTATACACATAAGATACAAAGAACATACAGTATATACATAAGATACAAAGAACATACAGTATATACATAAGATACAAAGAACATACAGTATACACATAAGATACAGAGAGCATACAGTATACACATAAGATACAGAGAGAATACAGTATACACATAAGATAAAGAGAACATACAGTATACACATAAGATAAAGAGAACATACAGTATACACATAAGATACAGAGAACATACAGTATACACATAAGATAAAGAGAACATACAGTATACACATAAGATACAGAGAACATACAGTATACACATAAGATACAGAGAACATACAGTATACACATAAGATAAAGAGAACATACAGTATACACATAAGATACAGAGAACATACAGTATACACATAAGATACAGAGAACATACAGTATACACATAAGATAAAGAGAACATACAGTATACACATAAGATACAAAGAACATACAGTATACACATAAGATACAGAGAACATACAGTATACACATAAGATACAGAGAACATACAGTATACACATAAGATAAAGAGAACATACAGAACACATAAGATACAGAGAACATACAGTATACACATAAGATAAAGAGAACATACAGTATACACATAAGATAAAGAGAACATACAGTATACACATAAGATACAGAGAACATACAGTATACACATAAGATACAGAGAACATACAGTATACACATAAGATAAAGAGAACATACAGTATACACATAAGATAAAGAGAACATACAGTATACACATAAGATACAGAGTACATACAGTATACACATAAGATACAGAGAACATACAGTATATACATAAGATACAGAGAACATACGGTATACACATAAGATACAGAGAACATACAGTATACACATAAGATACAGAGAACATACAGTATACACATAAGATAAAGAGAACATACAGTATATACATAAGATAAAGAGAACATACAGTATACACATAAGATACAGAGTACATACAGTATACACATAAGATAAAGAGAACATACAGTATACACATAAGATAAAGAGAACATACAGTATACACATAAGATACAGAGTACATACAGTATACACATAAGATACAGAGAACATACAGTATATACATAAGATACAGAGAACATACAGTATATACATAAGATACAGAGAACATACAGTATACACATAAGATACAGAGAACATACAGTATACACATAAGATACAGAGAACATACAGTATACACATAAGATAAAGAGAACATACAGTATACACATAAGATACAGAGAACATACAGTATACACATAAGATAAAGAGAACATACAGTATACACATAAGATACAGAGAACATACAGTATACACATAAGATAAAGAGAACATACAGTATACACATAAGATACAGAGAACATGCAGTATACACATAAGATACAGAGAACATACAGTATACACATAAGATACAGAGAACATACAGTATACACATAAGATACAGAGAACATACAGTATACACATAAGATAAAGAGAACATACAGTATATACATAAGATAAAGAGGACATACAGTATACACATAAGATAAAGAGAACATACAGTATATACATAAGATACAGAGAACATACAGTATACACATAAGATAAAGAGAACATACAGTATACACATAAGATAAAGAGAACATACAGTATATACATAAGATACAGAGAACATACAGTATACACATAAGATAAAGAGAACATACAGTATATACATAAGATACAGAGAACATACAGTATACACATAAGATAAAGAGAACATACAGTATACACATAAGATACAGAGAACATACAGTATACACATAAGATACAGAGAACATACAGTATACACATAAGATACAGAGAACATACAGTATACATATAAGATACAGAGAACATACAGTATATACATAAGATACAGAGAACATACAGTATACACATAAGATACAGAGAACATACAGTATACACATAAGATACAGAGTACATACAGTATACACATAAGATACAGAGAACATACAGTATATACATAAGATACAGAGAACATACACTATACACATAAGATACAGAGAACATACAGTATACACATAAGATACAGAGAACATACAGTATATACATAAGATACAGAGAACATACAGTATACACATAAGATACAGAGAACATACAGTATATACATAAGATACAGAGAACATACAGTATACACATAAGATACAGAGAACATACAGTATACACATAAGATACAGAGAACATACAGTATACACATAAGATACAGAGAACATACAGTATACACATAAGATACAGAGAACATTCAGTATATACATAAGATACAGAGAACATACAGTATACACATAAGATACAGAGAACATACAGTATACACATAAGATACAGAGAACATACAGTATACACATAAGATACAGAGAACATACAGTATACACATAAGATACAGAGAACATACAGTATATACATAAGATACAGAGAACATACAGTATGCACATAAGATACAGAGAACATACAGTATACACATAAGATACAGAGAACATACAGTATATACATAAGATACAGAGAACATACAGTATATACATAAGATACAGAGAACATTCAGTATACACATAAGGGCAGACTAGGTGGAGCGTATGGTCTCCTTCTGCCGCCAACCTTCTATGTTTCTATGTTTATGTTTCTAAGTGATTAACATATGAGTAGAGGATCTCTTTAAAGTGGAATTCCAGTCTCCATGTAACCCCACTGCCCTGCCTAGGTCCTCCTTATGAAGGACAGGGGTTTGCAAAAAAATAACTTACCTCGCCCCAGATCCAGCACTGCTCTCCCAGCATTTCGGGTCCCGGGAGCAGCCATCTTGGAGAGAATGCACTGAGTGGCAGGTCTGTCACCCAATCCCATTCAGCGGTGTGACTGTACTGGTCATTCGCTCAAGTGCAACTGTCACTCAGTTCTATGGCTGCCATTTAGAGCCCTTCCCCCTGCCAGATTCAGGGGAGGATTGAGGTGATCGGGTGAGAAGTTTTATTATTTGAATGCCCAAATTGGGCTTAACACAGGGGGCAGGCAGGGTGGCTGTGGGGTTACATAAAATTCCTCTTTAAAGTGGACCAACACCCTGCGAGGCACAGGTGTTAGCTGCTGCTATATGGCAGTCTCGGGAGGGGGGGGGGGCGGGGGCATTCAGATTGCTGGAGCCCCCCCCCCACACATACCCCCCCCCGCCCAGAACACCTGCGCCGGACAGGGTGTTGGTCCGCTTAAAAGTGCACTTTTAAAGTGGACCAAAACCCAGGATTTCGATCGCTGTCCTACGGCGCATGCGCTGCCACTCGTCCAATCAGTGCGCTGTGAGCCGCTGAGCTATGCACGTCTTAGGGCATCTTAGCTCAGCGTCTCTGAGTGCGCTGGCGGCCGCATCTCGCACTTCCCTCTAACAGGGACTTGTGATTGGCCGGCGCGGGCACGCACCCTGCTGGAGAGAAGCGCGAGATGTGGCCGCGGCCCGCGCATGTGCCGTTGGACCGGGATTCAGGTAAGTGTAGCGGGCGTCCTGGGGGGTTTCACACAGCGGGGCATCTCGATTTTGGATACCCCGCGGGGGAGGGAATGGATCTATAAGATTCCCGGGCCGATCCAGCAGGGTATTTAATGGAATATTAGGTGTATATTTTCAAGGTGCTGAGCTGATCTAGTCATTTTTTTATTTTTTTCTTTGTTGGAAGATGTGTATTTTATGGAAGCCGTTTTCACTACCTACAATCTGTTGCTATTGGCAACCATACACCAAGTCTGTACACCAAGATCTACAAGACGAGAGAAGTGACCCTGGACACACAGAACACTGCTGCCGGGCATGTGTAAGTGTGAGTGAGCTCCCACACCTCAGCAGCGGCCATAGCAGCAGTGTTCTGTGTGTACAGGATTCGCATTTCTCTTCTTGTAGGTCTTGGTGTACAGATTTGGTATATGGTTGCCAATAGCAACAGATTGCAAATAGCGAAAACTGCTTCCATAAAACACACATTTTCTATCATGATAAAAAAAACATGGGTGGTCAATCACTTTCACGAAAGCGGTCACCCAGCCCTAGAGTCCTTTATGTGGATGAGCGAAGAGTGTCGTGGGAGTGGTGTCAGGTATGAAGTACAAAAACACACACTGTGGTCCAAGTTCACCGCAAACCAGACAATACACAGAATCGGCACCAATCACCCCACAACAATCACCTAATAATCACAAGAAAAATATAAAAAAAAAATTAAAAACATCATAGATAACATACAATTAAAATGACAAATAGGGCCACAGCCGGGGCATCCCAAATGCAATCTAAATCCCATAATCCATTAAATAATACAATTATTTTCTGGGTATTGTCTAGTTTAAAGTGGACCAACACCCAGGATTTTCAGTATCCTGGGTGTTGGTCCACTTCTGCGGGGCACTCCGATCGGGGGGTGAAACCCCCCAGAAAGCCCCAAAAAACGCACCTCACCACCGACGGACAAGCGACGGACAAGCTGAGGCCGCCGCCGCCGCCTCTGGCGCGTCCCTCTTACAGGGAGCGTGCCCGCGCCAGCCATTCACAAACGGCCGGCGCGGGTGCGCGCCCTGCTAGAGGGACGCGCGACGGCGGCGCCCTGCGCATGCGCCGTTGGAACGGGAGAAGGTAAGGTTTGTGGGCGTCCGGGGGGCCGATTTCGGATGCCGCGCGGGGAGGGAGCTGATCGGCGGTGGGTGTTGGTCCACTTTATGGTGAACTGGGACTGCAGTGTGTGTTTTTGTACTTCGGGTCTATGTAAAGACACCAAATTGGCACATTACGACCCACTGTTATTTAGGTGGGTCAGGACCATAATACCTTTTGTAGGGAAGTCTGGAGTGGTGCCAGGTAAGTAGAAAGTCTCGTGTCCTCTGGCACACCCTTATTCTAAGGGAAAGTCCACAACAGTGTATATAATGTGCTGTATATTGCTGCTATCAAAGGAAAACGGTCAGGTCAGTCATTTTTTGATTATTCAAGTTTCTACTTGTCATAAGGCTTCATGAGAGATTATAGGGAGTTTGCTGATGGGGGGTGATATCATGTACCAGCATATATAGAGGACTAATGCTATACTCATAGCCTGCATCTCTAATGATCAGATATACCTGAGGACATCATGTCGTTTGGTGTAAACAAAGGCCCTTATTCATGAAGGGATAGCGTCAGGTAGTGGCTGGTTAATGAGAGGTAGCGACAGATAGCGACTGGTGAACGCCGGACACGGCACGCAATTACACATTTATCAAGCAGAATCTTTTGAGCGACTGGGATAGCGCCATGTAGCGTCCGATTCATCATTTTCACAGCCTCAGCGAACAGCGCCAGCGTTCAGCCTTGCACAGCGCCAGGTATGACCTCTCGCTACCTGACGCTCTGCCATACATTGAAATGGACGATCCTTTCCTTCTCTTTAAACTGTTTTTTTTTTTTTTTTTTTTTTAATCTCAAATAATTCTGTGACCTCTTCTGGCATTGAATAAGCAGTTTTTTCACATTTTTTAAATTTTTTTATATATTTCTTCAGAAATGACATTACAGGTCTGCCATTAAAGTGTTCATGTTACAATGTTGCTACAATGTAATTCCATATGTTTTCGCTTTGTTACTAGTGTTATTGATGATCATTTTATTCCTAAACAAACCGTCCAGGCTAAGTGTAAAAACAAATCATTGTTTGCCTCCCTGCCACACCAGGGACACATCCTGGTGCGCCACCAAATTAAGCTGTTGTTGTGGAGATTTAGCCCTCTAGCTCACATCCTAGATTCTAAGTATTGTAAGTATTGGTGTAAAAAAAATAATATAGGCCTTTTATGGGTACCAGTTCAAAGAGAAGGAAGGGCCGGCAAGCGGATAACTTGCCAAAACACCGCTCCTGAAAGCTTTACTCTCAACGGCCAGCGGGGTGCAGAAGAACCTGGAGCCTGTGTTGGCAATGTGGGCTGGTAACGTTTAGCCTGATTTTGCTGAAGAGGAGGGACCTCGTGCCATTTTTGTTAAAGTGGACCAAAACCCAGGATTTTGACTATCCTGGGTTTTGGTCCTTTCCCCCGGGGCACCCTGATCGAGGGTGCCACGCTGTGTGAAACCCCCCAGATCACCCAAAGAAACTCACTTCTTCCCAGTCCTACGGCGCATGTGCGGCCGCTTATCCAATCAGCACGCTCGAATCCGCTGAGGTCACATCATCTAAGACAGCGTCTAAGGCCAGCGTCTCCAAACGCGCTGGTGGCCGAATCCCCCGCTTCCCTCTAACAGGGAGTGTGCCCACGCCGGCCATTCTCAAATGCGAGATAGCGGGGGTGCATCCAGGGCCCGCGCATGCGCCATTAGACTAGGAAGCAAGGTACGTGAACGGATGGCCTGGGAGGTTTCAGACAGTGGGGCATCCCGATTCTGGATGCTCCGGGGAAGAAAATTGATCAGCCTGGGAATCTTATAGATTCCCGGGCCGATTGAGCTGGGTTTTAGTCCGCGTTAACATATTTAAGGGTTTAACCCTTGAAAATCAAAAAAAGGTGTGGGCCCCTTTTGTAATTTACAAAGAAAAAAACAGAAGGAGCCCAGCACAGGACAGAGCATCTGTCTGAAGACAGATGAGGACATCGCCTGATGCTGTAAAGTGGAGGGAGATGAGCTTATTTTTTTATTTTTAATTCGGTATCTTTGATGTTGATGATGAGCCTTTACTTTTTTTTATGTTGCAGGGATCACTTCATCACATGTCCAGCTATCAAAATGGCCGATCACTGGTCAGAAAACTCCAAGGGTCACGTGTACATGTACCATGTTCCTGAGACCTATTCACAAAGCAGGTGAGGCAATGCAGGCATAATAAATAAATAACCGTCACCTTATGTAACCATTCTATTCATTGATACAACTTTAACAATGATAAAATGTAACAAGCATTGATACATTTATATCGTTAGGTGGTAAACATTGTATCGATGAAGAGAGGAAGTCTTGATAGTTAAAGTGGACCAAAACCCAGGATTTTGACTATCTTGGGTTTTAGTCCTTTCCCCCAGGGCACCCCGGTAAACCTACATGAAACCCCCCAGATGGCCTCACGGCGAATGCGCGGCCGCTCGTCCAATCAGCGCGCTGGGAGCCACTGAGCTATGCATGTTTGAGCGACGTCTTAGCAGAGCGGCTCCGAGCGCGCTAGCTGCTGCTTCCCCCGCTTACCTCTAACAGGAAGCGTGCCCGCCCCAGCCATTCACAAATGCCTGGAGCGGACACGTGCCCTGCTAGAGGGATAGAGGGGATGCAGCCGCGGCCCGCGCATGTGCTGTTGGACTGAGAAGTAAGGTAAGTGTAGTGGGCAACCTGAGGGGTTTCACACAGCGGGGCATCCCGATTTTGGATGCCCCGGAGGGAGGGAATCGATCGGCCTGGGAATCTCCTGCTGGGTTTTGGTCCACTTTAAAGCAGAACAGAAAGTCCTCGTCCTACCAGAGCTATGTAATGATCGGCTAATGGCTCTGTTTATGGGCAATCGGAAGCGTGAGCAGGCGTTTCTCCAGCAGCAGGTGTGCTCTCCTCCCCAGCCTTTCCGAATAGCTGGGGGCAGGAGTGTGGGACTCATCTCTACTCATTCTGGTGACCAGTGCAGAGGACACAGCCATGGCCGACATGACCGCCCAACGGCTAATCATGGGATTCCTTTCCCAGCGCTGGCTCGAGGTGAAGGTACGTTTATCGCCGTTCTGGGAGGGTTATGTGCGGGAGGGCTCCAGCCTTCCGGATGCCCCTCTAGCTTGTTTTCATACGCTACTAAATTGATCAAAAAATACATTTTTATTAATTACATATTTATAATCACTACATACAATACACTCAACATATTTAAATCCCTTAAAAAACACATAAATCGGACAATAACACACAGGACAAACCAACATGAAGGTGTGTAGGCGATGGGTAGAGTCTCACCACACTAATTGATATCAAATGCCTAGATATATGTGCTAAAATCATTCAACATAGTGTTCCAACAGTGCAACTGAGCATGTGCAAATCCTGCCTATGATCCGGATCACTACAAAATCTATATATTTATAAAGTGCAAGTGCTACTAGTCAAACAATCAATTAAGAATTAATATTCCCAACCATAACAACTCATAAACATATCAATCTACTCTATTCACAAATGAAAATATAATCACCTGAATATATTATTAGGCATCCCAAAGGGAAACCACTGACGTATATCACAATACCAATCAAAAAATAATATCACAAATCTATCACAAAAAACATCACCAGAAATAAAGCCAAGGTATCATGAAAATAACATGTGTGAAGTCTCCCCACCGCCTACCGCACCAGGAGCCACGCGTTCCGTGGGCACGGGGAGGGAGGGCTGGTGCGTGGCTGCCACTCTTATCTGTTCTTTCTTCTGGGAATAAGGGAAGGGATTATGTTATCATCCGTATACGCAGATATCGCAGCTTTCTTACATAAATATGTCAGAGTGACCATCGTCATGTCATTCATCTCAGCAACATGAAACACACTGATTATTTCTTGCTGGGATCTTTGGCAGGGGCGTGCGTCTCATGCACCTCCCCCACGTTATATCGCAGCTGCATACTGTAGCGGAATATCATTTTCTAGATATTCTGCTCTTCGTGCTGGAACTGCCCATTATTGGACATGTCTACTGCATGTCCTGGATGTCACAAGATAAAAGGCTCCAGAGCGAGGTAAAAGCCCTCCCCAGCGGGTGTACTGGTGAGGTGAGAATATTGGGTGACCCAGGGGGTAGGTATTTAACCGGACCTAGCGTCTTGTAGATGCTTTGTCTGGTTTTGGTCTACTTTAAAAGTCTGCTTTCTGCTCATGTGATACAGAAGAATCATAGGTGTTGTTAGGAGCAAGACATAAAACATGGGGCCCCTGTGGCACCTGTAGCTTTTCTCTTAAAGTGTCCGGTCTCCTGGTACGTGGGATGGCCACCTGGCTGGTGGGTTTTGGCCACTGTCCTGGCGGTGCCGGTATTTGTTTTTTTTACTGGTTATTGAGGATGGGAAAAGTATATCCACAATTACAATTACCAGTTAAAAAAAACAAATACCAGCACTGCCAACCAGGTGGCAACCCTGAGATGAGATGAGCAGAGGTGAGACAGGAAAAGGTGAGGTGGGAAAAATGTGAGGTGAGCAGGGAAAGGGTGAGATGATCATAGGTGAACTAAGAAAATGCATGTTAAGTAAAGGTAAGGCAGGAAAAGGTAAGGTGAGATGGGAAATGTGAGGTGAGCAGAGGTGAGATGGGAAAATGTGAGGTGAGCAGAGGTGAGATGGGAAAACATGAGGCGAGCAGAGGTGAGATGGGAAAACGTGAGGTGAGCAGAGGTGAGATGGGAAAACATGAGGTGAGCAGAGGTGAGATGGGAAAACGTGAGGTGAGCAGAGGTGAGATGGGAAAACATGAGGTGAACAGAGGTGAGACGAAAAAATGTGAGGTGGGAAAACGTGGGGTGAGAAAGAAAAATGTGAGGCGGGAAAACATGAAATGAGCAGAGGTGAGACGGGAAAACGTGAGGTGAGCAGAGGTGAGGCGAGAAAACGCTTGATGAGCAAAGTTGAGTCAGGAAAAGGTGAGGTGAGGTGGGAAAAGAAGAGTCGGGAAACTCTTTTTGGTGAGCAGGGAAAGAGTAAAATGAGAATAGGTGAGGCAAGAAAACGCGTGATAAGTAAAGATAAGCCAGGAAAATGTGAGGTGAGCAGAGGTGAGGCAAGGCGAGAAAAGGTGAGGTGGTAAAAGGTGGAGTGAGCGGAGGTAAGGTGAGCATAGGTGAAAGGTGGGATGGGAAGACGTGAGGTGAGCAGAGGTGAGGTTGGAAAATGTGCGGTGAGAAAACGTGAGGTGAAACGGAAATATGTGAGGCGGGAAAACGTGAAATGAGCAGATGTGAGATGGGAAAACGTGAGGTAAGATGGGAAAATGTGAGGTGAGCAGAGGTGAGATGAGAAAACACGAGGTGAGCAGAGGTGAGATAGGAAAACGTGAGGTGAGCAGAGGTGAGATGAGAAAGGTGAGAAAAAGGTGAGATGAGAAAACACGAGGTGAGCAGAGGTGAGATGAGAAAACACGAGGTGAGCAGAGATGAGATGAGAAAACACAAGGTGAGCAGAGGTGAGATAGGAAAACGTGAGGTGAGCAGAGGTGAGATAGGAAAACGTGAGGTGAGCAGAGGTGAGATAGGAAAACGTGAGGTGAGCAGAGGTGAGATAGGAAAACGTGAGGTGAGCAGAGGTGAGATGAGAAAGCATGAGGTGAGGTGAGAAAACGTGAGGTTAGCAAAGGTGGAGTCCCGGAGAGGTGAGGTGGGCATAGATGAGATGGAAAGTAGTGAGCAGAGGTGAGTTGGGCCAAGGTGAAACAGGATGCAGTGAGTAGAGGTGAGTAGAGGTGAGCTGAGGTGAGTAGAGGTGAGCAGAGGTGAATAGTGGTAGGCAGAGGTGAAATGGGTAGTGGTGAGGTGAGCAGAGGATAGGTAGTAAAGAGTGGGTGGGTGTAAGGTGGGAAAAGGTGAGGCACGAAGAGGTGAAGAGAGCAGATGTGAAGTAAGCATAGGTGAGGCAGGAAAAGGTAAGCAGAGGTGAGGTGGGCAGAGATGTTATGTGGAATAGTGAGGCAGAAAGGAGGTTAGAGATTAAAGTGGACCAAAACCATTAGCAGCCGACCCAGAATCGAAAATACCCCATTGACTGCCCAATTTCTTATTCCTGAAACATCCCTATTTGTCATGCTCTGCCATCCTACGTGGCTCAGAAAAATTGAGGTTTACCGTCATGTGATGTCTGAGGACAGGGAGCAGCATTCAGAGCTTGTTGTCGAGTTAAAAAAAACAAATACCAGCACCGCCAACCAGGTGGCAACCCTGAGATGAGATGAGCAGAGGTGAGACAGGAAAAGGTGAGGTGGGAAAAATGTGAGGTGAGCAGGGAAAGGGTGAGATGATCATAGGTGAACTAAGAAAATGCATGATAAGTAAAGGTAAGGCAGGAAAAGGTAAGGTGAGATGGAAAAACGTGAGGTGAGCAGAGATGAGATGGGAAAACGTGAGGTGAGCAGAGGTGAGATGGGAAAACGTGAGGTGAGCAGAGGTGAGATGGGAAAACGTGAGGTGAGCAGAGGTGAGATGGGAAAACGTGAGGTGAGCAGAGGTGAGATGGGAAAACGTGAGGTGAGCAGAGGTGAAATGGGAAAACATGAGGTGAGCAGAGGTGAGATGGGAAAACGTGAGGTGAGCAGAGGTGAGATGGGAAAACATGAGGTGAACAGAGGTGAGATGAAAAAATGTGAGGTGGGAAAACTTGGGGTGAGGACGAAAAATGTGAGGCGGGAAAACATGAAATGAGCAGGGGTGAGATGGAAAACATAAGGAGAGCAGAGGTGAGACGGTAAAACGTGAGGTGAGCAGAGGTGAGGCGAGAAAACGCTTGATGAGCAAAGTTGAGTCAGGAAAAGGTGAGGTGAGGTGGGAAAAGAAGAGTCGGGAAACTCTTTTTGGTGAGCAGGGAAAGAGTAAAATGAGAATAGGTGAGGCAAGAAAACGCGTGATAAGTAAAGATAAGCCAGGAAAATGTGAGGGGAGCAGAGGTGAGGCAAGGCGAGAAAAGGTGAGGTGGTAAAAGGTGGAGTGAGCGGAGGTAAGGTGAGCATGGGTGAAAGGTGGGATGGGAAGACGTGAGGTGAGCAGAGGTGAGGTTGGAAAATGTGCGGTGAGAAAACGTGAGGTGAGACGGAAATATGTGAGGCGGGAAAACGTGAAATGAGCAGATGTGAGATGGGAAAACGTGAGGTAAGATGGGAAAATGTGAGGTGAGCAGAGGTGAGATGAGAAAACACGAGGTGAGCAGAGGTGAGATGAGAAAGGTGAGAAAAAGGTGAGATAAGAAAACACGAGGTGAGCAGAGGTGAGATGAGAAAACACAAGGTGAGCAGAGGTGAGATGAGAAAACACGAGGTGAGCAGAGAAAACACGAGGTGAGCAGAGATGAGATGAGAAAACACAAGGTGAGCAGAGGTGAGATGAGAAAACACGAGGTGAGCAGAGATGAGGTAAGAAAACACAAGGTGAGCAGAGGTGAGATGAGAAAACACGAGGTGAGCAGAGATGAGATGAGAAAACACAAAGTGAGCAGAGGTGAGATGAGAAAACACAAGGTGAGCAGAGGTGAGATAGGAAAACGTGAGGTGAGCAGAGGTGAGATAGGAAAACGTGAGGTGAGCAGAGGTGAGATAGGAAAACGTGAGGTGAGCAGAGGTGAGATGAGAAAGCATAAGGTGAGGTGAGAAAACGTGAGGTTAGCAAAGGTGGAGTCCCGGAGAGGTGAGGTGGGCATAGATGAGATGGAAAGTAGTGAGCAGAGGTGAGTTGGGCCAAGGTGAAACAGGATGCAGTGAGTAGAGGTGAGCTGAGGTGAGTAGAGGTGAGCAGAGGTGAATAGTGGTAGGCAGAGGTGAAATGGGTAGTGGTGAGGTGAGCAGAGGATAGGTAGTAAAGAGTGGGTGGGTGTAAGGTGGGGAAAGGTGAGGCACGAAGAGGTGAAGAGAGCAGATGTGAGGTAAGCATAGGTGAGGCAGGAAAAGGTAAGCAGAGGTGAGGTGGGCAGAGATGTTATGTGGAATAGTGAGGCAGAAAGGAGGTTAGAGATTAAAGTGGACCAAAACCATTAGCAGCCGACCCAGAATAGAAAATACCCCGTTGGCTGCCCAATTTCTTATTCCTGAAACATCCCTATTTGTCATGCTCTGCCGTCCTACGTGGCTCCGAAAAATTGAGGTTTACCATCATGTGATGTCTGAGGACAGGGAGCAGCATTCAGAGCTTGTTGTCTAGTTTAACTGCTCCCTTCCCACTCTCTCTGCTCTGCCCACTCTCTCTCTCTCTGCTCTGCCCACTCTCTCTCTCTCTCTGCTCTGCCCACTCTCTCTCTCTCTCTCTGCTCTGCCCACTCTCTCTCTGCTCTGCCCACTCTCTCTCTCTCTCTCTCTGCTCTGCCCACTCTCTCTCTCCTCTGCCCACTTTCTCTCTCTCTCTCCTCTGCCCACTTTCTCTCTCTCTCTGCTCTGCCCACTCTCTCTCTGCTCTGCCCACTCTCTCTCTCTGCTCTGCTCTCTCTCTCTCTCTCTCTCTGCCCCCCTCTCTCTCTCTCTCTGCTCTGCCCACTCTCTCTCTGCTCTGCCCACTCTCTCTCTCTGCTCTGCCCTCTCTCTCTCTCTCTGCCCTCTCTCTCTCTCTCTCTCTGCCCCCCCTCTCTCTCTCTCTCTGCTCTGCCCACTCTCTCTCTCTGCTCTGCCCACTCTCTCTCTCTGCTCTGCCCACTCTCTCTCTCTCTGCTCTGCCCACTCTCTCTCTGCTCTGCCCACTCTCTCTCTGCTCTGCCCTCTCTCTCTCTCTGCTCTGCCCTCTCTCTCTGCTCTGCCCACTCTCTCTCTCTCTCTCTCTGCTCTGCCCACTCTCTCTCTCTCTCTCTCTCTCTCTCTCTCTCTCTCTCTCTCTGCTCTGCCCACTCTCTCTCTCTCTCTGCTCTGCCCACTCTCTCTCTCTCTCTCTCTGCTCTGCCCGCTGTCTCTCTCTGCTCTGCCCACTCTCTCTCTCTGATCTGCCCACTCTCTCTCTCTCTGCTCTGCCCTCTCTCTCTCTCTGCTCTGCCCACTCTCTCTCTCTCTCTGCTCTGCCCACTCTCTCTCTCTCTCTGCTCTGCCCACTGTCTCTCTCTGCTCTGCCCACTCTCTCTCTCTGATCTGCCCACTCTCTCTCTCTGCTCTGCCCTCTCTCTCTCTCTGCTCTGCCCACTCTCTCTCTCTCTGCTCTGCCCACTCTCTCTCTCTCTGCTCTGCCCACTCTCTCTCTCTGCTCTGCCCACTCTCTCTCTCTGCTCTGCCCACTCTCTCTCTCTCTCTGCTCTGCCCACTCTCTCTCTCTGCTCTGCCCACTCTCTCTCTCTCTCTCTCTGCTCTGCCCACTCTCTCTCTCTGCTCTGCCCACTCTCTCTCTCTGCTCTGCCCACTCTCTCTCTCTGCTCTGCCCACTCCCTCTCTCTGCTCTGCCCACTCTCTCTCTGCTCTGTACATTACAGAGCAGCTGGGCTCCCTGTGATTAAAGTTCCTGGTACCAGTGTCGCGGTTGCGTCCACAGAAAGAATGCAGCCGGGCCCCCACATGACAACCTGATCACGGGCCCCATTACAGTAGCGACCCCTGCCACCTTATTAGGCAACTGCCACTTACCCTTTGAACTGGTATAGCGCACTGGCGGCTGTATCCTCCGCTTGCCTCTAACAGGGAGCGTGCCTGCGCCGGCCACAAATGCCTGGTGCGGACATGCGTCCTGCTAGAGGGATAGCGGGGTTGCAGCCGCGGCTTGCACATGCGCCGTTAGACCGGAAAAGAAGGTGAGTTTATGGGCGACCTGGGGGGTTTCACACAATGGGGCATCTTGATATTGGATGCCCCGGGGAGAGGGAATCGATCGGCCCAGGAATCTTATAGATTCCTGGGTCGATCTCTGTGGGTTCCGTTCCACTTTAAAGAGGAACTTTGGAGGCCCTGGAGTCTAAAAGACTCCAAGACCATCTGAGTTCCACTCCTTGGCAGTTCATCCTAATTCGGGATGCACCGCTGTGTGAAGCCCTCCCAATCGCCAGTTTCACTCACCTTCTCCCAGAGCCCCCGCCACACCTCTGTACTGCGGCCGCATCCCCACTCACCTCTAGCCGTGCGCTCGCTTTCAGCTCGAGACTGTGCCGTGGGAGCAACTGGAAGGTGAGTTGACTGGGGGGGAATACACACGTGCCACATGCCACCGCATCTAGGATCAACACCCCAAGAAGGCAAACTTGGGTGTGTTGTCCTTCTTTAAAGATTGCTGCATCTGCACAACCTGGAACAAAAAAACAAAAAGGAAATTTTTAATCCAGTTTCTACGTTGGACTGGTGGCAACTTGTATAAGTAACGCGGCGCGCGCTGGCCTGCGGCAACACTCCACAGACGACGGGGGATCGGGGGGGGGGGGGGTGGCCCCGGCAGCAGCACCTTATAAATACATTAAAAGATCAGAATAAGTTTTTTTTTTTATTCACATGAATACTGAACAAATGTTCAATCGCTGTAACAATTATCTGCTGGCAGCACATGAGACAAAGAGCAGACAGCTACAATGTAACAAGATAAGAGCACATCACCCCGGGCTATGTGTATGCTGGGGAGAGGGGGGAGTGCGGCATGACAGAGCAGGACAGCTTTGGGTGCTGCACATCGGGATGAGCTGCTGGGAATTGTCCTATGTGAGGCCAGGGCTGGCTTGAAGGCTAAATGTAGTTTGAGGACATGTTAGCTTATTTGGTCTTGCATATTAAAGTGGACTAAAATCCAGGATTTTTACTTTCCTGGGTTTTGGTCCTTGCCCCCGGGGCACCTTAAACAGGGATGCCCTGCTGTGTGAAACCCCCTAGATCGCCCAATCTAACTCACCCTTCCCCCTGTCCTAGGCACATGCGTGGTCTCTCGTCCAGTCTGCGTGCTCGGAACCTTCCCCGACCATTCATCTAAGAATTTTCTAAGCCAAGTGAACCCGAGCACACTGGAGGCCGCATCCCCGCTACCCTATAACTGGGAGCGTGCCCTGTTATAGGATAGTCCAATATGGACAGCCATATGCTCATATGGACGTCCAATTTCTAATCCCTGTTGTCCCACTGTGAGAAACCCCATTAAATTAGCTCACCCACTCACCCAACCTCGTTCCAATGGCACATGTGCAGGTCACGGCCTCGCTATACCTTTAGCTAGACACATACCCTGGGCAGCCATTTGTGATTGGCCAGCCCGAGGTGAGTGGTGATGTCACCAGTGTCCCTCTCTAGCTGCTGTGATGTCACAGCATCTTACATAACTGAATAGAGCTGAGCACTTATTCTGCAGCAGCTGGCTCACATAAGTGTACAGTGGCTTCCTATCTGCTGCACACTCGCATTGTGTTAAAGTTGACCAAAACCTATGAGACTCCAGGACAGGCATACTCGCTCCCCCCGGGGTATCCAGATTAGGGATGCCCCGCTGTGTCAAACCCCCCAGGTCACCTGAAAACTCACCTTTGTTCCCGGTCTAACAGTGCATGCATGAACAGCGTGCCCACACCAGGGATTTGTGAATGGCCAACCCGGACACGCTGTTAAAGGGTAGCGGGGGATGCG